>BLKR01001230.1:195000-319749 GCA_011170035.1 Teleogryllus occipitalis | reverse complement strand
TGCCTGATCGTCTGAGAGAATAGATTGATGAAAGTGGGATACGTAAGAGGAGGCACTGCGTCAGCTCCCTACACGAACTTAGTCTTTCCACACCTCAACCTGAAGTTTGATACGAGGTCCCAAAGCAACAGGTGTCCCTGCGACTGCCCCGGGCAGTGAGTACAATGAAGACAGAGGGGTTCGACTTTGTGCAACGCATTGTTGGCATTTTCCGATAAAAGAAAATGCACGAGAGTCACTACGAAGATTCCTTACGAACATAATGCAGAATGAAATAATATGACAGTATTCCTAGAATACGAGCCAACAGCAAAACCATTTTGTTTATGTAAGGATGTTTCATAATATTAGTCAGTTTAAATTTCAGACTTTCATACAGGGAGAAAATACATAATAGTATTTTGGGTGTTCTTTTAGTATTATATTTCATCGGATAGTGGTACGAGCCGACGTCTAAATTGTAAAAATTAGTATTTCATTTCATTTATCATTGAAAACCTAATCTCATCATATCTACTAATTAACCTCCGGCAAAATGATCACTGGAGTCTATATTTTGTAAAATACCACTTCGTATTCAACGGTTTTCAAAGATAAAACCCTTTGCCCCAAATATTCTTCTATTATCGGTACCATTACTTAACTCAGAATAGAAGTTAACTCACTGAATTCTCGTTTCAGGATTACTACCCCATTTGAAGTTAAAACAACTGATGGATGATAAAACTGATTGTTAAAAAAACTTGCAAATTTCATCTCTCTACGCCTCTTACGTAAATAATGATAGTGTAGAATTAGAGTGAAAAATTACTAACAAGGAACTTTGGCAAACATGAGGTTAACATCCCCTCCTCCTTCAAAAATCGATGGAATCTAATTTCTAGCAATTGTTCCATATAATTCAAATATTATTAATCAAAATGTAATTTATTTAGTGTTTAGTATTTAACTCTTTTCACAATTGTTCAAAGATTAAATCAATATTTTATTTACAAGATTAATTTTAAATTTTTGCTGAGCGAGTTCGCAATTAGTTTTCAAATTCTGCAACAACGTTTAAAACTCGCATTTCACTAGATTTACGAAACGAAGTTTATTATTTTTGTAAAATATATAAAATTAATAATAATATATAAATGCCTTTCGACGCTCTGATGAGTAGAATCAGTTAGGAAATCCATTATTACAAGTATTGTACCTGAGCGAATGTATATTCAAATATAAGCTACTTTAAGGTACTTTCACTTCAAAAACAGCAGTGATTAAATATACCCATCGTCTTGGATTTCAACTGCTTAATGCATGATAAATGCAACCGAAAATTTCGTTTACTCTCATCCTCTTGTAGACGTGATTAATCTAAAAACATTCCAGATGCGTTTATTGTTTTCACCGTCCTTAATAAATACCTATTAGATTGGTTACAATTCATTTCGCTTTCCATTTTTCAGTTGTATTTCCTCATTAAATATCGCTCGATCTTCTCCAGGGTCCTTGAATGTGTTAATCAGCTGCAGGTTCACCCATGCGTGTGTGCGTGCTTTGAGCCAGGCGGGCGCCGACCTGCGGCCGCCGCCGCCGCGCCACCGGCGCTCCTGGGCGGGGCGCGGGACCTTAACCTAGGCAGTGGTCGATCGCGGCCGAGAAATTACTCGTTTGCCTTGAAGGCCGGCGCAACGCGTCGCCCACTCGTAGCTTCGCTTACGAGTAGGTGCGCTTCACCGTTGCTGCGTTTACAAGCCGTGAATCTACGAGGCGGAGTACCGCAAGGGTCACTAAACGACCCGTCGCTGATTGGGAAGCCCGCCCACTACACGCCTGGCACTCGGATACTACTCAAACAACTTTCCTTTTAACAAAAAAGGCAATGAACAACACAAATTAATCAAATGTCGGGAGAAGAGCATGAGGTAATTATTTGGTGATTTATCATCCAAAGGTAATACTTGAAAGAAAAGGTAGAGTATGTTCTTGCTTTTTCTTATTTATTTTTAAAATACGTGGATTGTTAAAAATGTATTTCTAGTTCATCAAATAAATAAAATAGAATACTGTAATGATTTAAGGTGTTTTACGAAAATGTAAAATTAAATTTGATCGTAAATACCATTATAAAGTATTTTAAGTTAATCTCGAAAGACATTTTCAGCGAGTAAATACGTAAGCTGAAAGTTTAAAAATTTTCACGATAAATAAATGAGTAAATATTAAGAAAATATTTTGAAATGTAATAACTTTCACATTAAATAATTGGATTAACGATAACATGTCTGCTTCAGACCCAGTCCGACATGCTTTTTAAAAGTAACGGAAATCGAACATCCCGTTTCACGCATCAAATTAATACCTTTCAAGAATTAATTACTGTCAGAAAAACGTATTGCTCTTAACAGGTTTGCAATTACAACCCTCGGCAAATCATGCTAATGTGGAAACTAACTGTGAATTTGCTCTCTAACACGTTTATAAACATCAAAAGTGTATTTCATTATTTTTTGAACGGAGTTAAAATGTGAAGCAATGATTTTCAAATGACGTATGTGACAGTCCTGCGAGATTTTAAAATAGTATTCTAAACAGGTTAATATTATTCAAAGCACTAACTTCTGTAATAAAAAAGATTTCAGCATAATTATTAAAGAAGAGATATCGAACTCTTTTTGATAGGTAATGAGCTTTGACATTACTTGAGATAGTTTTATAACTTCACTATACGAAAAATTCATAAGAATTGACAATAATATAGCATACAAAATACTATAAGTAGTTTCGATAATATGTGAAACAATCTTTAACTTGACTTTTAGACAAGCACAAGCGACTAAATCACAATTTACAAATCAATTAAAAAATGAAAATTGAAGAATTCTACTATAAAAAATATCACGAAATTGGTGAATAATATTTTTCCATAATATAAATAGAAAATATACTTTTCGTTTTTTACCAAACACAAGTCTGGAAGGAAAATAATTAAATATTTATTATTATATATTATTCAATTTTCTATTTATATTCCCGGCTCTCCGTATCTAACAATGCTAGTTTCTTTCGTTCCAACCACGTCAGATACATCTGGCTAATCCCTAAGAGCTTCCAGTGAGTCATCGGGTGTGGTCGTGAAGCCCACGGCCATATCTTAAGTCGAATCTATCGCGCAAAGACGCTGGGGGAGCGGGCTTTCATGCTGGTCTGCGGAGACTGCAATGCGAGAACAAGCCAGATCGATAGGTTGAGAAATATCAGAGATGAATCGCATAGGTAGAAATCGGTTCAGTGGTTAACAGATATACCTCTCATTCACTTGTATATATTTAATCTCAGGCTTTCTTCTACATTATATATTTATTCTGTTTTATTTGTATCAAAGGTCAAAAATGTTGCTAGATTCCTTTCAAAAATAATTTTAATACAGTTGCTATGTATAATACATATTTACATATTTCATGTCCTATTAGATAAAACAAATGCTACTTCAAGCAAGTCTTGATGCACTAAATAAGGAAGTAGGAACTGTGTTGCCACATGCAAGTCATATTATTTTCCCTTTTTAATATTTTGCAACGGTATTCAAAATTGTCGTTCATTATAGTCAATATTACAAAACAACTTTGTTCTTTTTAAGATGATGAGTGGCAAATTTAGTGAATGAATGAAGTCAGCGCTGAACAGTTTCTGTGACGAATCCATTATTCGCGGATATTCGCAGACCTCCTTGTGTTAGTACACAATCTTGCACATAATAACGTACCGAATGGAAGTCATTTCTTCATTCCATGTTAGTACCGCCCAAGTAATTACCGCAATACGTCTCCTGGAATGGCCCATTTAACCTTCCTTAACTTCCTGCACCTGCATCGACAGGTTGATCGGCGAGAACCGCAGGACATCAAGGAGCAATCAGCGGCGCCATAACGGATCAAACGGGGCCCATCCTCCCCCCCCCGCAAGGGCGGCGTCGCAGCGGTGCCTGGGTTCGTGACCGGTGGCTCACCCCGTCGCCCTCGTCGCCCCGCTCGCTCTCGCAGAAACCTGATCCCACCCAACACCGCCGCGGGTTGCATGACCGCACGCGCGCCCGAAAACAAGAAAAAGAGGAGGCCCGCGCGTCAAATTCCTGGTCGAGGCGGAGACGATGGTGTCCGCGATGGCGGTTACTGTGGCGCTGAAGATAACCGCGTTTCAAGACATGTTCTTTTTTGATCGGTTGATCGATAGATTAGTGTCTACGGGCACGTCAACTGCTAAGGACAGTAGAGCCGTAAGCAGCTAGGTCGAATTCAGTCGCTGTCTGGGGGAGAATTCTAGAGGCTGGCTGCTCTGATCGGTAGTTTTCCGTGGTTTCTCCGATCAACATCAGGCGAAAGCCGGAGCAGTACCCTACCAAACGGGCCATGGACTGCGCGCGATCTTTCCTTCCTCTTCCTTGTCCTATCCTCTCCCCTTACACATACCCACACTTACACTAACATGCACTACACTACCACATATTCCGGAAAACCGGTCGGGAGCTCAGAGCTTGCCCCGGCTGGGGCGGTGCCCCGCTGGTGGGAGAGTCCTGGTTAGGGGGAAACCCCACTAGCCGACGGTAGGTCGGCGCCGAATCTCGCCATCCAGCGGGGGAAGATCACCGCCATCTCCCGAGAAAAAACATGCACTACACTAACGGGAATAATGACCAAAGCAGTTGACGCACCCGGAAACACGAAAAAATCAACCAATCAATTAATTAGAGCCGTAAGTGTAGTGTATGTTTTTATCGCGTGAGATGGCGGCGATCTTCGACGGCTGGAGAGATCCAACGCCGACCTACGTCGACTTGCGGGGATTTCTCCCCCAGCCTGGCACCGCCCAAGCCGGGACAAGCCCGTCTGGTCTCCCGACATGTGTGATAGTGTAGTGCACGTAAGTTGAGAAGCTCAGATTTGAGGAGACTTTAAGGTACGATAATACTGAGGCCTTAAAGTGTGTGGGAGTAGCACATAGTTTGCAAGAAAAAATTGTGAATATAAAAATTCGACGGCAATTAGGTAGTGGGAGGGTCGTTTGTTAGTACAAGCTGATGCGAGTTTTGGCAGCTATCAAGAAGTTATCAAGGAAAATGAGAAGAACTGGTGCCAAGGACAATGATAAATCATTTTATGTCCACAATGGATAGTAAACGTCTAGAAGGTAAACAATGATTATAGCATTGAAGGTCGTGAATTCAGGAATAAGAAATGTAATAAGAGTGTTGACAGTCCTGTTCGGACCGTGAAATCGACAAAATCAATTAATTTGAGGTTTCAGTATCAAATTCAGTTTCTTCGCAAGTGTTAGATGTAATTGTCCAATTCAATCAAAATCAGTTAATATCACCTTAAACTATGAGCACATAGATTCCAGTCTCGTCGTTAGAGCATATTTGATAACAGCTAAATCGCTCAGTCGAAAGGATCAACCGTCAACAATTTTCGATCCTTCAGAAGCTCTTAACGATCGTTTCAGTTGTTTATCATTATCAAAGTTAGGGGAATATTGTGACAAAGTATTCAGAAGAGGTCATCGCCTGCTTGCGATAATTACATTCCATCTCTTCCCGTTTCCTCTGTCTAGACGTGAATTCACGAAGTTTGTTCTGCACGAACGAAAGAGATCTGCCTCAAGAAACGGGCAACGCTCTAGCTTTCTATCACCTTGTTCTGAGTTTCAAACTCCGTTCTCTGGCTATGTAATTTGTGGTGATCAAAGAGAGCTTGCGGAAGTCGTCGTCCTTCTTTTTTTCCTATCTGACCCCATAAAATTCCTCTATCATCATTCATTCCATAATATCCTCTTCCTATTAAATAATGGACCATTTCTGAAACTGACATCCACGTTCATTCCTGGTTTAGCAAAAACATGAAATAAATAAGAATACCCAGAAGTAGCCACCTGTATTTTTCGAAATCCCGATTGGGTTTATTCCCGAAGAAGAGAAAAAAGTAGAAAAGAAGAAGAAGAAGAAGACGAAGAAGCTAATTTTACCATGAAGCAAGTCACATATCTCCTACTAAACTGCATGTCCGGTATACAAAGAAATAGACTTTAAAAAAATAATATACAAAAGTTGTCGACAATGAGCGTCGAACAGTATGTTTAGGGAAAATATCCCAAAGAGCGACCGTAAAGGCTGCTGCGACGACGGCGAGGATGACGCGAAGGGACCAAAGGGTACCGGTTTCTTTGCTGCCCATCGACTCCACGGCGGTCGTTCCCACGACGCGCATTAATTCCTCAATAATTCGATCGCGTCGCAAATGAATGGGGGCGATAGCATCGGAACCGGCCCCCGCCGACGGCACCGCGTCCCCCTGTCCCCCACGCCCCCCTCCCCGTCACTCGCTCCGCGCCGAAGTCTTCGCGCCCCTCCCCCTGCTGTTCGCGAAGAGGAGGAATAAATTTCGCACCACATAAATTGGATCCCTGGACGAAAGCCAAGAACCCTCTCAGCGACCGGTCGTGCCCCCAGATCGCTTGATATGCGTTCCCGCCGTAACATCACCTGCGCAACTCACCCATTCAGCTGTTAAATGCCTTTCCGTTGTTCTCAACACGCCAGATAGATATTGCAAACAAAAATTGCTGTTTTTTCTCTTTCTTTTAAATGGTTTTAAAGTTCTGTTTTTGTTTTGCCTCTTACTGACATTTTCAATCTACTCTCTTCCTTTTCCAATTACTTTCTTCCTTTATTACAATCCGTATCTCTATTGTAATCCTAACTTTTATCATCGGTCCTGCGTATTTTTTATTTGACAGTACACACTTAATTGCAGTTGATCATAACTGATAACTTTCAATTCACGTGTTATCTATGATGTATTTCAATAAATATTTCAACTTGTTCCGATATCTCTCATTGTTGCGTGACGATGTATTGTCACGAAGGCATCCTTTATAGAATACTTGTATGCGTTTCTTTAAAAAATCATTCAAAACTTTAAATTTGCATCTTTCCATTAAGTCGAAGAAAAAATTACAGTAGTCTGGTTGCAGTTTTACCCGGAGACAACATCTGATTTAGGAGAAATATTACACAGTAAATGGGGTAAACGATAATGGCATTCAATTATCCGCGAATTACAGTGACAGAATTCTTGGCGACGATGTTAACGAACACTTTAATGTTGACGGCTAGAGTTACGATAATGTGAATGATCGGGTCACCTTCAACAACTCCGGTTTCTTTTTAACCAACTGTTACTGAGATCATTTCATACTTCAAATACCGCGCTGGAAACGAGAAATTCTGACAACACTTCGCGGTGCATGTCCTGCTGGAGGAAAGGACTCGGGTGCGGTTGCCAACGAACGCATTTGCATAATACGACAACCACATGCCCGCTCTTCGCTCTCATGCGGAGACGCAGATATGGCTCAGATATTCTCTGTCAACCTTGGACGCGAATAAATCGCTCTTCTTCATTTGGCAGAAGGCCAGGCCATCAAGTGCACTTGTCAAACGAGGTGGCAATGCCCTGGCGAATTTAGGCATACCTCCCGAGTGACCGCTCAAGTTCAATCCTGTTTGCTGTTTGTAGCCTTTTACGCCGATGGAGGTTATTTACAAAGATTAACCTCAGTATGTAATTGAGCTAATTTGAAAATTATCACATTACATGGAAAGTAATATTAGCCTAAATATATCATTAACCTGATGTCGGAAAAGAGTATTTTTCCACATCACATAATCGTGCATTTTCTCCACACGAGTGTTTTGATCTGAGAAATTATTTTGTAACTAAAACAAGTATTTCACTAATTTAGTGTAGCTTTAAATTTTTTTAATCTAATTTTGATTTATGGAAGTAACGTTAAAAATTAGTGTAATAAGGGAACTGTCATAATGCCATGACTAAGTAACAGAAACATTTCTTTTAGCAATTTGTTAAAATACAAATACTCATCAATTCTGCTACAACTATGCTACAATAAGTTACATGAGTCTGTGAATAAAACTTTCATCAATTCATCATTTTTCATCAGAGGAGAGCCTGATTCATATAACAAAACCTCTTTTATTAAATTATATTTTTGTGTCCAGGAAAATTGGTGTTTTAAAATTAATTTGTTCAAAAATAAAACTGATAAAAGCATCCGTATGAGCGCTCGCATGAAACTTGAGCCTACTGTCGCACAAGTCGTCTTTAAAACAATATCATTTTATTTTTATTAACCTAAGAAGTTGCGCTTTCTCCGAATTTAGAACCCACGATAATTAAAACTATTTAACGGTGCCTCATGAAGAGAGCTGTTTGCTTGCACATCAAGTTTTGAAACACGAGAGGTCTGACATCGGAGTCCAAACGATAGCAAGATTTTTAACACCAACTGAATATATGTAATCAGAGTTACCACTGCCTCGATGATCAAGACCCGTAAAGGTGGCTCACGGCATCAACGGATGTCCTACACTGTCACTGCAGTACCTCTGACCAGGAAGTCCAACGGTTCGAGTCCAGACGATGGCAGCATTTTCGACACTAACTGGAATTCACTGAGAAGGCACCAGGTCGAATTCAGTCGCTGTCTGGAGGAGAATTCTAGCGGACGGCTGGTCTGATTGGTAGTTTTCCAAGGTTTGTCCGATCATTACCAGGTGAGGGCCGAATCTATACTCTAAGAAACGTGCCACGGACCGCGCGCGATCTTTCCTTCCTCTTCCTTGTCCTATCCTTATCCCTTACTTAAACACACCTACACTCACATGCACTACACTACCAAACATGCCGGGAGACCCGTCAGGAGCTTAGAGCTTGTCCCGGTTGGATGTTGCCCCTCTGGTGGAAGATATCTGGAGGAAGAAAATCCCCGCAAGCGAACTTAGGTCGGAGCCAGATCACGTCATCCAGCGGGGCAAAATCATCGCCACATCCCGCGATGAAAACATGCACTACACTTAAGAGACGAATTATCTTTGCCGTTGACGCGTCCGGAATCACTAATCAATCAATTATTGATGGTCTGGAGCAGGAGTTCCCACACGGTGATACGCGTACCACCGATGGTACGAAAACTCATTGCTAGGGGCACGTGGGCGATTACTGGGAATACCTAATATATTAATTATGTAACTGAATAGGAATATTGAAAACTATAAAAAAAAACGAATAAATACATCTCCGATTGCACAGGTTTGAATTTCAACTGATACATGTGTATTTATAGCAGAAACAACAACCCAAATATTTGACTTGCCAGAAATCGATACTCTCTGATTCAGATCACGAGTGATAGTACTCTGTCGGAGCTGATGTGTGCAGCGTGCCTGTGAGTGCTGTACCGACCCAGTGTCGCTGACAGGACGAGGGGGTGATCCTTCTGCGTTGGCTAGGACGTATGTAGGCCTAGGCGTGGGGGCGTGGCGAAGGTCGGTGCATCGCCAGGGCGCCCTGCCCTGAGTCAGCGCGCAGCCTTTGGCAGCGCGAGGGCGCGTGGAAGGCCGCTGGAGGACGTGCGCCGGGCGCTGATGGCGCGCAGACGCGGTCGACGCCAGGCAACACCAGCCAGCGCGGGCCCTGCGTTAAGCCACGCAGAAGGAGCGGCATTCCGAAACTCATCCCCTCCCCCCTTGGTTTATGAAATGCAATAAACGTATTTCGGGGAATTTTTTTAAAAAATGTGAGTGTTATCATTTAAAGTTCTAAAATTGAGCGATAAAATACATTAAGAAAGAAAAATCTAGATTTAATATTGGAGATGTAGGACAGGTTCCAAAAATACTATTTGAACATATGCGATTTTTCAAATTTTGTTGGTGTTTTAATGAAATCGGAACTACAACAAATTTATAAATACACCACCTCTATTCGAGCAAAAAGAATTGAAAGAAAAAATACATCCATTTTTCAGGAAAGTTTGAAAACGTCGCAGAGGCTTCATGTAAAGTAACCCCTCCCCTAAAAAATTAAAGTGTATCATTGATACTTGGAACGGCCCAACAAGATCTTACCTAAAAAGTATGTTTGGGTTTAAAAGTTAACCTGTCAGAGTAATGCGTAACACACCGATCCGTACACAAAGGCATCCAGATTTTGGAGTATAAAACTGCGAATCAATCATCGCCAACTCCACCAATCTTAACCATCAGTAGAGCAACTCTACTAGATTTAGATCCAAAGATCTTTAAACGCAGATCTTGCGACGGAAAACTCGAAATCGTATTGAGCTGATCTCAATAGTTTTCCTCCCTAACTTTATTGTAATACAGTGAGGAAATGTAATAAGGAACTTGGCAGCTTCCACAAAGAATTGAGCATTGATCATTTTTCAAAATTTCTATGTTTTAATGATAGTGTCAAATCAAATTAAACGTACTGTTTTCTGTTCGAACATTAAAGATTTAAAGGAAACTTAGAATCCCATTTTAGAAAATTTTGAAACAGCCACGTTATATTCAAGTGACTCTCTCCTGAAAATACAAACAATTTCAAATTCGCAGCGTCTCTATAGAGACAAACATATCCCAATTAGAAAAATTTCGTTTAAGAACTCATTTTTATGCACAGACGGGTGTGATGAGGATTCTGACCCTCCATGACGCGTTTTCCGTTGAAATTCTAAGATCCACACGATGACAAATGTTTTCCACTTTACCAAACAAAAGAAGCCGGATGAAACCATCACACGAGTTCAGTCTAGCACTTTACCGGCAAATTATTGTGACTGGGGTAGAAGTAATCCACATTTCGAAAAAAAAAAGCATTTATGACATTTTATAATAATGTACAAATGGGTTAGATCTGTAAGACGAAATGCAATATTCAGGAATAACTCCGAAGTACGATAAACTATTTCGAAATACAACTCCGTAAAAATAAACGTATACTACAAAGGAACGCAGTAAAAATTAAAAACTATCACGTAAAAAGCTAAAAAGTTTGCCGATATCTTCGATGAAAAAGGGAGCCATTAATATCACGGGTCGAGATATTGGAATGATATGTGGTACTTATAGAACAGCTCTTACACCAAGTTCACACATTTCATCTGCATTGCCCAAATTTATGCCTCTAATTTTAGTGAAGTAAATAAATTCTGTTCTTACGAATGAATCTGAGTACAAGAAGTATAAATTAGATAAATCCAATGGAATCACTGAAGACTACAAACAAGAGAAAATACTACAATTGCTGAAATGGTGCCTCGTATAAAATGGCATCAGAATACCACCTTAGGTATAACTTCTTCCCTCTAAAGTATGGACAGGGAACTCCAGACGTACTACGATAGTGCGCCCGGTGAGCTACGAAACTACTATATATGAAATATAATCCGCAAAATTATTTTCGAAATCTTCGGACGTATTATCGAAAGTATCGGACGACGTATTATTTTTTTTTCTTGATACTTGGGTGGAGTGTTGAGCTCATTCTATTTCCATAATACGTATTTCTACAATGAAAACGAGGGTATTAATATGTTACATTTTAATCAACAGTACAGGGCTTAATCGTCCTTGCCAACAAGTTCTCTTCCCTTTTTCAACTACCTCGTCGTTTCTTCTCATCTTCAAGAAAGACCTACATTGTAAGAGATCTTGTATAATTTCATTGCCTGAAAATGCTCCACCCTTAAACTAAACAGAGTATGTCATTTTCTTTTCTAATGTAATTCTTGACAAGGTTACGAAAACATATAGACGCAGTGTCAGAAACGTAAATTGAAGTAGCAACGAATCAAAATTGAACGTAAATATTTTTTCTTTCACTAGTTAATAAATTATTTGTTTTGGTGAGAACAAAGAATTAAATTGTTATTGTAATGGCTTTTTCTTAATGTTAAGTAAGTTAATAATTTCATTTATCAACTTAACACAATAGTATTTAAAATTTATCTCGAGCAATGAAGGAGGCCCTCTTAAAAAAGGATCAATTTTTCTTACCATTCTTTTATTACCACCTCATTACTGGTTATTCATAAGTTGCTATATATCAATTACAGGTAATTAATATATATTACATCGATATAACCCAACCAGAAGCACGAGAAGTGAGTATTTCTTATTTATAAGACTTTTTTCTTAAAAACGATATTATGAAAACTACTGAACGACTCACGGCCGGCAACAGAAATAACGGACATGGTTGGTTACTTGCTCTAAGTCGGGCTAATGTCGTTAATAACTTATCCAAAAAAATATTCATTTTTCTTTCCCAGGCTCCGACAATAAGAAAATTGTCCGCTTACGTGAATACACCGCGGGCGCACGATTGCAAAAGTTTCTCTTCTTACGAAATAAGGGTACGAAATCAAAAACAATTAAAAAATTGAAAAATTAAAAAAGAAAATGTTAAAAATAAAACATAAAAAAGGAAAAATTTTAAAAATTAAAAAAGAAAATGTTAAAAAGAAACAATTAAAAAAGAAAAAATTAAAAAAGAAAAAAGAAGAAAAACAAAAGCGGGCGACGCAGGGCAGTGCAGCGCAGCGCTGGGCGACAACTCACCGGGGCGCCGGAGGAGGCCATGGCCCGGCCTGCGACGGCGGCGGGCGGCGGCGTGTCGGGCGGAGCGGCGGCGGCGGTGGCGGCGGCGGCGGGGCGTGTGCCTGCGTGCGTGCGGCGGCGTGCGTGCCAGTGGCGTGCGTGGGCGCGTGCGCGTGCGCGCTGGCCTGGGCCTGCTGGTGCTGGCGGGCGGAGCGCGGGCCGCGGAGTGGTAGCGCGGCCGCGGTCGCGCCGCGTCTTTATAACCGCGGGCCGGCCTTGAACCCGCGCCCGCCGGTCAGCCTCGCAAACCTGCCCGCGTTGTCCGCGGTCAACACCGACCAACAGCTCCGGCGGCGGCGGGGGTTGCTGCGGAGACGCCCGGCGCTGGCGCTGCCGGTTCGCCGCACTCTGCAGGAGAGAAACCAACACCATCACTCTGCCTGATAGGGGTGCGACTAGCATGTTGGAGTTTTCAATATCTCGATTTCATTTTGTAGATACATCAATGTTCGAAACATCTATACATCAAAGCCAATTTGTTTTAAAACATCGATGTTTTGCATTAGATTTTTACGATTCCGATGTTTTGTTTGTGAATGAAAAATGACCATAATCACTATTTTATAAAAGTTGAAATATGAAATAATAACTGGTGGTAACACTCTTAGTTTATGGGTTTAAATCAAACAATACTGTTCGTACTACCTTTACCGACAAATTCTATTTCACCCGACATGACCCCAATGATCTGGTATTTCCTACGCCTTTCCTCACATTTCGCCAATGCAGAGGCGGTCAACGCATGCGCCATGGCGATACGTTGCAACGCGCCATTTCCGACATCACAACTAGACACCCAGGCTTCAGGCTCAGATTGTCCTTTTTCTTACTGGTTTTAACTTTGTTTACGATTAAATATGAACTGGAAGTTAATGAATACGGTCACTGTCAAAATGAATTTCGTTACTCACGAATTTAATGTTCAAGATAACTAAACTAGCTTAAAAAAACATCGATTTTTGAAAACATCAATTTTTTGGTCGATGTTTTAATTTTGAACTTCAAAGTTTGGTGACATCGATTAGTTATCGATGTTGCATTACTACTACCTGTGTAGCAAAGGATTGTTAACGCAAGCGCTTGTTGGGGTTAGCGTATGAAAACGTTGGGGGTTCGCTACTGCAACGTCAAGGAAGAAGAGATCCTGATATCGAGTTTCGTTACTACTGGATTTTAGACATCAGGTACGTATTGGGTATGTCAATGACACTGCCTGGATGAGATTTCTAGAGACCGGCTAACATGCTTAGTAAATTCCGTGCTTTCCTTCAATCTATTATACGCGAATGAAACAACAGTGTTTTGAACAATGGAGCACGAACTGCTCATGATTATTCTTTCCTCTCCCTTCCTCATTGCCAACATTAGGGCAGGGCAATTCTTGATTTCCCATTTTCTCCTAAGGCTCTATCTACAGTTCTTATTCCGCTCTCAGTACAAATACACACCATGAGATGCAATGCCATAAGCAAATGAAGATGAAAAAGAAGAATATGAAGAAAAGAAACCAATGTACTGGTTTTCAAATCAGGGTACTGGGATTCACATTCTGGTCACTGCGTCTGAAATTTAGAGCAGATAATCTCTTTCTCTTCTTCTGCTTTTTGTTTCACGGACCTTTTGTCATCTACCACCATCATCTTCATGGCTCTTATCAACATCTCCCCATTTACCACACCATCGCTTGTGCATGAAGGTTCCAGACAAATAAAAGAATAACTTACCAGGTAGTGTTTCGAGAGATCCTTTTATTTAACAATTAATTGCCATGGCTACTGAACTCCTATTATTGACAAATTAAAACTGCAGGTTCGAATCTTGAGTATCTCGTAAGATTATAGTTGATAGACAGTCTTACTACGGGACATATTTTGCTTTTGAATTTTGGTTGTGGGCTGTACATTCCGCAATAGTGTTATCCCACTATTGCGGCGAAATACTTCGCAACTTTATTGTTAGCAACATTTGGTAATGGAACATACCCCACGGCAGAAATGTCCTTGGGCAGCCAGCTCTTTCTGGAAACGCGCCAACAATTAACTACGGCCTGGCAGACCCATCTGACGCATCTGGTTGAATCTGAGGAACTGATCTCAGGTAACATTGCCCTGCCAATGAATAATAATGATCTACGAGTGGTTAATCTCTTGTTGGTGGCGTTAACCCAAACGATTCCAAGGAACGTCAACACCAGATGCGGCGACTTCATCAAACAATACTGTAAGAATAATACTAATCATAAACAATTTATTATTTCTATTCCGTATTTCCATTCTATAATGTTATGAAAGTGACGTTGAGGAATAGTGAATTAAAGAATTAAGCCAGACTATTTCTCTAGCTGGTTTTGCTCCAACGTTCATTGCATATATCCTCAAAAACAAGGATGAACTGTTCACATAGAGAAAGAAGTCCTCCGTCTGAATTATAGTACTGATATAACAATTTAAATGTTAGTTGATCTTCATACATGTAGAAATTCTGATGTGGTGTTGTTGACGTTCTTATGAGAAGAAATAAAACATATTAATATGTTGACGAAGATGACCTCTCTTATTTCTTCTTCATACATGTAATTGATAATTGAATAAAAATTAATTTAATTAAAGACTTAATTTAATGTCGCAGTAACTCCCCACATTATTCGTAAATATCATCTGAGCACGTGAGGAACAAAGAACCCTCCAGTTTCGACGCCGGTGCGGTGACCAATAGACCAAGGGTTGACGTCACCGGCCGCTGACAGCACCTGGGAGTGGGACCTGGGAGAGGACCCCGCCCACGCCCCCGCCCATCGCCTAGGGCGCGCACGCCCACGTCGAGGCGGCGGTCCTCTGTGACCGACCTGATTTTCTGCGACGAATGCGCGCCTCTCATCTGGGTTGGCGCGGGGTGCGTGGGTGGGGGCCAGGACTCCACGGGCAATCTCATCATTATATCTCAGGCCATGTTGGACAAAGATCAAAGAGCTATCGTTGAGAATTGGGCCTTCCTTCTGCCGGTTATTTTATTAAATTAAAATTGGCAAACTTAGCATTCTCTCTAATTCAGATTTCAAAAATACCTAATTTTATTTTCCTTTGTTTTCTTCTCACTCTTTTATTGCATATCCCAAAGGGGTTGTTTGGTTGCGGAAAATGATCTGGGCATTTCTTCATTTCTCACAAAACTAATGTTTCTCCAAATGTGTCGTCAGAGAGGTTTTATATTGAAATGAATATTTCAACAGTAATATACGAAATATATCTTTCAAGAAGTTAATATAATGGTTTCCTATAAAACCACGCTACGATATGAAGTTCGTTTTCCTTGAACACCCTTGGAATGAAACATTGTGATTAGTGAATCGTTGGGTATTTCCTTTCAGTTAGTGGGTCGATCAACTAATGGAACCAACGTGTTTCCAGCGAAGTAGACATCTACTCGCAACAAAAACGTCAACAAGCTTCTAACACCTTCCTTCCTCAGACAGCTCATCAGGAAACTACTATTATCTGTTAGCGGCCCAATGGATCGTCATTGACAGGGAAGTAGTCATATTGAACAGAAACGTTTCAGATCGCACGAAAGAGCCTGAGAAGTACGAATTGTCGCACAGCAAACAGATGCACTCAACTCAAGATTTTACGATTAATTACTGTTTCTATATTTCCGAATTTGATGAATATTCACAATATACACTGCAAAATATAAAATTATTCCCGAGCCTTTCACATTGATTATCCTGCACCAACGCGCTCTAGAGAATGCAGACCCGGACACAGCAAGCAGCCAGTCATGAAGTAAGCCTTAGCATTCGCCCACAACTCCAACAACCCAATGCATAGACATATTCCGTTCAGAAATGATTTGGAAATTTTACAGCATTATTGAACATTCACAATGTAAAACGTCCCTGCACAAGTTGGAAGAATCTAGACAGGTATAGCATCAATGATTCTGCCTACTATTTTCGTCTCAAGAACCAATTCGAATCAAAGAAGTAATATTTTATGCGTTGTGTCCGTTTGTATTTAGCTGAAACGTTTGACAATCTTCCGTAAACGACCCGTCTTAGAAGAGAAGCATGCAAGTATCATTGATGTAGCCCTCGTCTGCACCTCCAACGTCAATCCAGACAGGTGTCCAAAGTCTCCTGTGGACGCGCGGCTCAGCACCTGCTCCCGTTGCCGCGCCCGCCGTGACGTCACGCGGCTGCGGAGTGCGGCACGCCGCCCGCGCGGGGTCAACGGATTCGACACGCGCACGGCAACGGAGGAGGAGGAGAAAGACGCGGTGGTGACAAGGTGGAGACGCAGGCAACGGAGGATGCGGCGGTGCAGGAGGTGGAAGACGCAGCGGTGGAGACGGAGGTGCAGGCGGTGGCGAAGAAGGTAGCGGCGGCAGCCGAAGAGATGGAGGTGGTAGAGAAGGGGAAAGACGCGGTGACGACAAGGTGGAGACGGAGGTGGAGGTGACAGCAACGGAGGAGATGGCGATGGAGGTGGAAAACGCAGCGGTTCCAGAGGTGGAGACGGCAATGTAGGGGGCGGTGAATAAGAAGGAGGAGGCGGCAGCCGAGGAGACGGCGGTGGCGGAGGAGGAGAAAGACACGCTGGTGACAGGAGGGAGACGGAGGTGTAGGTGGAGGCGGCGGCAATGGAGGAGATGGCGGTGGAGGAGGTGGAAGACGCAGAGTCGCTGCGGGTAGAGACGGTGGCGAAGGTGGTGGCAGGGCTGGAGATGACGACGGCGGCGGCGAAGAAGCTGAAGGTGGAGGTGGCGGAGCTGGAGGCGGCGGCTGCGATGGAGGTGGCAGAGAATGGAGGAGGTTACAGAGGTGGAGGCGGTGGCGGATATTGAAAAAAAAGGATGCATCGACAATATTAGATAGCCTTCCAACTTTCTTAGTCTGAAATAGTAAAGTATTTATGATGTGTTTATGAAGTCGAAAAGAAGGCCGATAATAAAATAATTAAATGGAGCATAAAACTTACAATGATAATCGCGTGTGACTTGAAAAGCTGTGGGAATTATGAACCATTTCTAAGATGAGTCTGCGTGTACTTCAGTTACAATGATTCATCAACTTTTTTAATCAAAACCAGAATCAATATTCCAAAAACACTGATATATAACGGCATATCGTAGTGCAGTAATGGAAACGGTAAAGAGTACATGCCGTTAAATTAAGACTTTGTTGAGAGCTATAACAATACAATATCGGCAGTGAATAAAGGTAAAGATGCTCAGTAAAGACACCAAGGGAACGTGAAATGATAGCATCAACAAAGTAATCACGAGTTAACAATTGGAGAGTCGTACATGGACTGTCCTAGATTCCAAATCTGATAGTTGTAGATCTTTGACACCTGCTAAGAAGATGGTTCGAATGCGGGCACTGCCAGGCATTCTAGATTGTACGGACCAGCGATACTGATCAGACATGTGCGTGGTGTCCTTCGATCGTTTCTTGGACGGAGCAGAGGCGAAAAACACGCTACGGCCCATGACATGATCTCCTTCTTTCCCATCCCTATGTCCCGCTCAAATAAGCCATTACCCTATCTCTTTGTACCGGCAGCGATAGCTCAGTGCATCAGCTGATGTCACTGCAGCGCCTCTGACCGGGAGGTCGAGGCTTTCGAGTCCTGGCGGCGGCAGGATTTTCGACTCTAGCTTTTCAGCTAGATCGAATTCAGTCGCTGTCTGGAGGAGAATTCTAGCGACCAGCTGCTGCTGTGATCGGTAGTTTTCCGTGGTTTCTCCGATCAACACCAGGCGAATGCCGGAACAGTACCCTAACAAACGGGCCACAGACCGCGCGCGATCTGTCCTTCCTCGTCCTTGTCCTATCCTCTCCCCTTACACACACACTTACACTAACATGCACTACCACATATTCCGGAAGACCGATCGGGAGCTTAGAGCTTGTCCCGGCTGGGTCGGTGCCCCGCTGGTGGGAGAGTCCTGGTTAGGAAGAAACCTCACTAGCCGTCGGTAGGTCGGCGCCGGATCTCGCCATCTAGCTGGGGAAGATCACCGCCATCTCCCGAGAAAAAACATACACTACACTAACGGGACTAATGACCAAAACCGTTGACGCGCCCGGAAACACGAAAAATCAATCAATCAATCAATCAATCTTTGTGGTCCAATCTCCACGATCTTGAAAGAGCCCAGCATATCTCCAAGTATGAGCACGTAGACCCTAATCTGGAGGGTGGGGAATAAGGAAGGACATTGGTGGTATGGGCAAAGGGGGAGGGTGGGGTAGGGAGGTGGAAACGGAGCAAGGGCGAGGTCGACGTCGCCGCCGCGCCGTCGAGACAGCGCTGCGGGCTGTTTGCTTTGGTGTTGTCGGATAGCGGCGCCAAGAGTGATGGGAGGGACGGCGAAGGTCAGTGACAGAGGTACAAGGCGGTGGCAGATATTGCACAGCAGGCGGCGAGAGGTGGGAACGGGCAGATGTAATGGAGTCGGAGAGTAACAGCGGTGGCAGCGGTTGTAGTGGTGGTGTGGTGCTGGTAACGAGAGAGTTGATGGAAGAAGTGGCGATTGTAGAGGTAGTGTAGATGGTAGAAGTAGCAAGTGTGGTGGTGTTGAGAAAGAGGTGGGAGTTAATGGCGGTGATGATGGAGAAGGTCCTAAAGGTGGTGGTGTTGGAGGTGATAGAGGTGATGGAGATGGAGGTAGTGGTGGAGGTATTGGTGAAGGAAGTGTTTGTGGAGGTAATGGAGATGGTGGAGATTCAGAATGTGTTGGAGGTAGCGGAGGTGGTGTGCTTGAGGAAGAAGAATTGATGTAGTGTAGATAATGGTGAAGATGCTGTTGGTGGCGGAGGTGACAAATGAACTAAAGGTTGCGGAGTTAGTAATGACGGTGATTATGAAGATGGTAGTGGTAAAGGAAGTTCTAGAGGTGGTGGAGTTTGTGGTGGTAACTGAAGGGATAGAAGGGATAAGGGTAATGAAAATGAAGGTAGCGGAGGCAGCCGAAACAGTTCCTGAAGACCATCCTCAGATGATTAACATAATGGAGATGGTGGCGACCGCGATAGCAAAGGTACCAGTGGAAGCGGCGGCGGCGGCGGTGTCAACGGCTGGGGGAGGGGGGGACGTGCAAACATTTGCGTCCCGCCGCCACCGCCACCGCCACCGGCGCTACGTCAACAGCGCCTGAGAAAAAACGAAAGTGCACGCTGAACCAACAGCGCCGAAGCCGCGTGCATGTCGCCTCCACCTGCCGCCGCCCCGCCCCTCTCCTCTCCACCCCCTTTCCCGCCCCGCCCCGTCCCTCCCTGCCCTACCCCGCCCCGCCCCGCGCCGCGCCACCCTACCGCTCCGCGCGACATCTTTTCCGGATCTTTAAAAGCATGGCTGGCGGGCGCCCCGCTCCGGGCCCGGAACCGCGGGCTGTTTGCGCGCCGCGCGCCTCCGGGCCGCGGAGGAGTCAAAGGCATCGCGGGACCGACGCCGGAGCAGGGATTGGATTTCCATCCGCCCGCCCGCGGCCACGCCGACGCCCAAACATTTCGCCAGAGATGTTTAAATTTGCTGCGGGTGTTACACTCGTACTCCTCAGTTTTCCTTAATATTAGCAGATTATCTGATCGTAAAATAAATACCATCTTTAAATGAAACAAATAAGTAAATATTAACAGATAAATATTTGAATGATGAATGAATTACATCAATGTTTAAAACTCTTGCGGTCAAGAGTACTTATTTAGCTTGATAATTTGAATGCGTGTTATTTTGCTATTTCATCGCGCAAAATAATTGTGAATACTTAATTATTATTGAGCGATAGTTTTAATACGAAATAATTTCGCCCGATATTTTTTGTACGCTGTTTGGCTATAGAAATTCATCATGTGCTGCACTATATCCTCACCAAGTGCATAATATTGAATACAATACTATATAAGCCAGTAGTACAAGTCGAAAAGTTACTAAACAAACGAAAGTAAATATTATTTTTCCTTTTTCTACAAAATAACTGATGCTTTATCGATAACAAAAAAATATGTATTAATGGTGTAATTAATTTAAAGGTATAACACAAAAATGTGTCCAACAACGTCCATCTCTTTGGATGGACATGTTTAGACATACCCAAACTACAGCTATCCAATGACAAACACCCATACGGCACAGAGAGACACCACAAAAGGCGGAAAGTACAGTTAGCGCATACTGGAGCAGGCGGCGGAGACGAAGGTGGCGCTGCTCGGCCAAAGAAGCAGGTTGCGTCGCGCGTCCAACTCGGAAGTCCCCTCAAGACAAGGCGGCCACGAAGCGAGCGGGCGCTTTATGAAGCTCTCGCTATCTTCGCGACCGCTCGAGTGAGTCATTTCCACGAGAGAGGGGGGCAAGAACCCGGGACTGGTAGGATGGGGATCACGAAGAGGACCGTCAGTCAAAGTCTATGCTCAAATCATGAAATGTACATTTATATTTTAACGCATTTGTGTAGAATATCTGGAAGTAAGAATGAATAATGTATAGAAGCCTATTGAATATAAATTATGAAGTTGTGTATGTTATAAATATAGTATGTATCAACTATTGTAAGTTAACAATTAGTAAAAATCTTCAAGAGTGAAAGTTTTTTAGCCCAATTGTTATGTACGAGTTGAATAGAAATATCTTACAAACCCCTGAAAGGTAGAATTGCAAAACAGGTAAAAAAATAAATTCAAAAAAGAAACCATGAAGATTATAAATAAAATAAGTGAGAGTGGAAACATTTCTTACACCCCTTTAACTTTTTTTTGACGGGGGGGGGGATAATTCTTAATCACGCTGAAGTTGGCATGGATAACAAACCCAAAATTAAATTGTTTTGATCATTTTGTCTAGATCGATTAACATGAACGTTTTCGGAGGTTTTAAAATATGTCTTAAGTAAAAAAAAATTAAATGTGTAACCAAATTTCCATGTGATGTGCATTAGTGATGCCCGAGAGAAACAATATAATGAATCATCAACACATGTTTACGTCCTCATAGTCTGGTAAATAAAATTACTGGTAAATATAAACATTTCATATCACAATATTTGATTGAACACGCTAGTGAAATGAAAGCGTTTAAAAATAGATAAGATCTTAATTGTTTCAAGATTATCTTTCAACGAGTTACAAAAAAACGATTTTCTCTGAAAGACATATATCTACGACAGTGCGCTAGTTTGAATGGCGCACTCGAGAATGCTCTCATGAATTTCATTGCAGCATATGAGTTTTAGAAACACTTTTAATTATCCAAAAGAAAAACATGGATTAAACATGCTGAAACAATGCAGTTTAACAAATTCATACAATGGCCAATATCTCTAAATAACTATTACAACACAATGAAATGCGGAATAATATTAACGAAGCTTTTTGTGGCCTCATTATCTGAGAATTATTTGTGCTATATTTATTTTGATGTAATTTTGCAGTCTATGTAATTTATAAGTTAACACATCATTTTTTAAATACTCGATCATTCAACTCATCTTAATAATTTAAATAATTACTTGAGATATTGGATTAAACGCTCTTACATTACATTATTTTAAACGTGTGTTAATGCGTTACATAAAACTTCCTTACACCGGAAAAGCCTACGCTTTCATACTGCTACAAGTTTGTATATTGTAATAAAGATATACTGGAAAACTGAATCATGTTTCTTTCTTTTCTTTTCTTTTTCTTTTTTTCTTTATTTCATCTTTTTCAATGCTGGTATTTGTAAATTTCCTGCTTTCAGTGATCTCACTCGATTATGAAAGCGATTATAATGACTTCGAAAGTTATGAAAATTGTATTTACGAGTATGTGGTGGCATCGTTTTAGGCTGTGGAGGTAGTTTCATTTTAGGCCACACTGTTTATACAATTATTTCCCTTATGGTAGTCATACCAGATTATGAAATAGAATTTTCGGATATAACTTTTGGAGATCTGGTCGTTTTAAATAGGGAAAAACTACTTAATTGCCGGAAAGTCATGAACGAACAAATAGTTAAAGCGACACAGCTTTTAAAATGCAATGGAGAAGATAGTATAACACAATGTAATCCCCATTGAGATAAACTCTCCATTTCATCCAAAGTAGAGATTGAATTTCCCCAGAACGCCAAGAACTGGCGCGGAAGATAACAAATTCGCCTTTTTGCCGTAACTTATTCCTGGAAGAAGGGTCGGGCTGCGAATTCTGGGAAGGTTGCGACAGAGACCCCTCCCTCGCCTCTTCACTAGGCACATCGAAAACAAAACAAGTGCGGGTGGCATGGACGGAAGTGACAGCTCACTCACGCGTTGATAAGCCACGGAGAAGGAAATCGCTGTCAGCTGCTGAGGCGTAGTGTTCCAAGAAACGATTCCGCATGGGATACCCCACTCTACGGCCACAGCTGTTGTTTCCCTGCATATGCTGGGTGCATGACTATAGCAACAGTACAACATGCTACCGTAATACACAATTAAAAAGGATATGTTGCCAGATTTTTTCGAAGGGATCTCGACAAGTAAAATGTTTACAAAAGAATATTGAGATAAACAATGTCCTCTCAATGACAAATTTCAATTAAATGAGTAAAGAAGTGGTAAGTAAATATGATTTCCTATACATTAATTTATGAAAGGAACAATGAAAGATTATAGTAAATGCAAAAACGTGATTTGTGGGGGGGGGGAATACCACCGCGCGAAAGGAATGAAAAAGGAGTTACAGTTTGTACTGCACCGAAAAGATGGACAGTAGACGATCGAATAAAGTATTA
This sequence comes from Teleogryllus occipitalis, assembly GCA_011170035.1. NCBI lineage: Eukaryota > Metazoa > Arthropoda > Insecta > Orthoptera > Gryllidae > Teleogryllus > Teleogryllus occipitalis. The sequence goes on along the minus strand of BLKR01001230.1, from coordinate 296,490 downwards.
TTTCGAGAAGCAACATCAGACCGCAAAAAGGCATGATAGAGGTCGGTCAGAGAGAAAGAGAAAGAGAGAGAGAGAGTGCGAGGGAGAGAGAGTGCGAGAGAGAGAAAGAGAGAAACAGAGGTAAAGAGAGAAACAGAGAGACAAAGAGAGAAACAGAGAGATAAAGAGAGAGAAAAAGAGAAAGAGAAAGAGAGAGAAAGAGAGAGAAAGATAGAGAGAAAGAAAAAGAGAGAAAGAAAAAGAGAGAAAGAGAGAGAAAGAGTGAGAAAGAGAGAAAAAGAGAAAAGGAGAGAGAGAGAGAGATTGTAGAAAGTTGTAGGGGACGGTCACACGTCGCGAAAACTAGTTTCTGTTGAAAACTATTTGATGCTTTTAATGATTTTCTGGTAGAAGCAATAACTGGGGTGATCACGACGAAGAGAATGTAAATTTGGACGTTTTAATTACAAATTCACTCGGACGAGGAAATTGGAACATTAAAAGTTTTCGGGTACAAAATGGATGCAGCCTGCCTGGTATATACGTACGTACGTATATGCGGAATAATATACGTAGTATAGAGAAAGTTATGTAATGATGCGCGAAAAACCGGCCGATTTCCTACACAAAAAAATTAATTGTCGGGCCTGATAACGAAAAAGTGGATGAATGCAGTTGCTAAATTAAGAAAAATATCATCTAACACGTAGTGTAGTCAGAAGACCTGTTTTGTGTGTCCTTGATGCTGAAAAACCAATTGAAATAAAACGTCCGTCCGTCTGTCCGTCGTTCCGTCCGTCTGTCCGTCATTTCGTCCGTTCGTCTGCTGTATGTGAACGAACCTAGCGCCTAAACCATACGTAGGATTTTTTCCAAATTGAAAAAACCCCTGTCGTTTGTGCGTTGTGCGTGAGCTGAAGCTCTGCGATTTTGAAAAACATTCGTTAATTTTTGGGGGGAAATTATATAAATCTTTGGGAAAATTTTCAAAATATTCTAAAAAATTACTCCAAATTTTTTCTTTAAATTTCTTGTAAGAATATAGTAAAATACACTTGTAAAGGTAGCATAGGTTCGACTTTCAGAATTAACTCTCAATTTTCGGAAATTGCAAAAGTTTGAATTTTTTTCGGCGTCTTCCTACAACCATAAAATTGAAGATAGAGAGTTTTCCTTCAAATTAAATTTGTTCTCCATAAATAATTCTTTCATTAAGGTCATGTATATTTTTTTTCAAAATTTTAATAATATTCGTGCAATAATGTGTGTAATAATTGCAATTTTAAAAAAATAAGATTTTTTCCAAAACGGCTTCCAGTTTTTTTATTTTAAGTTTTAGTAAGATTAGTGCCAAACATACCCTACGATGACATAAACGTCATATTGGTCTATTAATTGTTTTTTCAAAATTTATAAAATTTTTTTTGACTTGTCTCTCACGTCGGTAATACTTACTTTAGAGGCAATTTTTTCCCAGTATTATATTTATGAGTACATGTGCTTTAAATAATCTCAAATGAAGTTCCTCAAAAACATAACAATTTTTTGTCAAAATGAGTTCAAAATTTCGCATTTTCCGAAACGTTCAAACGCCGTTTCCTGAAAAGAGGCTCCATTTTTTTCATTTTTTTCCAATAGATAGTGCTTCTTGTACTGTTTAGTATGATGTGAAGTTTATTTTGGTGTATCATTTTGTTTTTTCAAAAATTACTCATAGGTTTTTTTTTCAAATATCTCTCACGCCGTTAATTTGCACATTTCCATCGAGGTGAATATATTATTGCGTTTTTGAGTGGAAATGCTTCAAAAAAACGGGTTCCGGTTAACGAGAGTTAACGAGATCCGGGTTCGTTTCCCGTCGAATATCATGTAAAATTTGTTTCAACAAAACGAGTTTGGCTGCTTCAGAAGGGCTAGTCCAACCCCTGTGAAGTGTCCTACCCCTATCCTTATTCCTTCCCAATTCTGGCCGCTGGGTATGACACAGGAGCGCGTAGCAGGAGGCGCGTACGCGGAGATGCTACCTAGTGGTCCTCTTGACAACTGACTGCGACGTGACGCGACATGACAGAAAGTTATAATGGAGAATTACTCCACAAGCGCACAATGTAATGAAAGATTACTCCCCAGCGCAAAGCGCTCAACGCCCCTTAAGGGTCTTGGAGACGCATTGCGTCAACATGGTAGACGCAATATATATATATATATATATATATATATATATATATATATATATATATATATATGAGAACTAGGGCACTGACGGAGTGACTTATCTTCTCTCACCACCGAGAGGAAGCCGAGGAGACTCGCGCTCCGACACCATTCTGTTCTCCTGCTTTGGCTCCCAATTGGAACGCCACTTTACAAGGTCTTCAACCGTGTATTGGCGTTAATAGCGCACGCGGCAATTCTACCTGTAAATTTCACAGCATTACTGGTTTAAAGTGACTAATTCCGAAATACAGCATCATCTGGTGTCTCCGAATAAAAACAAGTTTTCCATATAGTTTCACGAAGGAATAATTATATTTATTTCAAATAATCTTCGTCCGTCCGTCTGCCGCATATACGTACAAAAGAGTCCCGAAAATAGTGCGGAGTACTGCGATATGACGTGGCGAGTGAGGCGCGGTCGTTAAGCGCGACCTCGAACATTCTTCGGAAGAAGGCGTCGTCGCCGCGGGCCACGGCGCGCCCGCTCGGGTCACAGAGGGATTTCCCGCCGCACGCTCTCCACAGAAACTTCATCCTCAACAGAAGCGGCGCCTTCAATTGATTGATTGATTTTTTCGTGTTTCGGGGCGCGTCAACTGCTTCGGTCATTAGTTAGTGTTAGTGTAGTGCATATTTTTTCTCGGGAGATGGCGGTGAACTTTCCCGCTGGATGGCGAGATCCGGCACCGACCTACCGTCGGCTAGTGGGGTTTCCCTCTAACCAGAACTCTCCCACCAGCGGGGCACCACCCCAGTCGGGACAAGCTCTAAGCTCCCGATCGGTCTCCCGGAATATGTGGTAGTGTAGTGCATGTTAGTGTAAGTGTGTGTGCAAGGGGAGAGGATAGAACAAGGAAGAGGAAGGACAGATCGCGCGCGGTCCGTGGCCCGTTTGGTAGGGTACTGCTCCGGCATTCGCCTGGGGTTGATCGGAGAAACCACGGGAAACTACCGATCAGAGCAGCCGGCCGCTAGAATTCTCCTCCAGACAGCAGCTGAATTCGACCTAGCTGAAAAGCTAGTGTCGAAAATCCTGCCGCCGTCAGGACTCGAACCTAGGACCTCCCGGTTAGAGGCGCTGCAGTGACCTCAGTTGATGCACTGAGCTACCGCTCCCGGTGCGGCGCCTTCAAGCAAGCCCACAACCATAGGCGCGCGCGGCCTAAAAGAAGATGGGGCAAACATATTCCTGGGCCCCTTTTCCAGTCAACCGTGCACTATTAACGGCAAAACACGTAGTTATGCCATATTTTACTCTGAAATAAGTAATAGTTATTTACGATATTAGTGTCGTAAAGCATCTGATTACAATACGAGATGGAAAAATTGCCAAACGATGTCTTTAAGCCGAGTTTGGAAACCAATTGAGTATTGTAATCAGATGTTACGACACGAGTATCATACAACATCAAATTTTTGTAACAATGTGTTAGATTTAATGTGAAATTTCGTTCTACGCCTTCAATTAGTATTCATTTTTTTCTCCCATAAGTAGCGACCCTCTTCTCAACACGGAGAATAACTGAAACACTTGGAGTATACTTTTCAACATGAGTGAATATAGTTCTAACTTCGAAATAGAAATGGCAGCAAATGTTGCTTTAGAAACATTATTACTCAACAAATCAAGAAAAATATGAGCGTGATATTTAATTTTTAAAGATTAGTGTGGAAAAAAACGTTCATTCCATATCGGAAATAGTTTTGATTGCTTACTTTTCTGGCAAGTCAGATAAAGAGAAACCAAGTAGTCTTTGGTCTCACTACTCTATGTTAAAGAGTACAATATCATTTAATTACAACATTGATATCAAATGTAAACGTAACCTTCCGCGGCTAGTGTTCATGTCTTCTTGGCTGTCTGGGTGACGCCCCATCGTTGGCTGAGAGGCCGACATTTCGCCTGTCATGTCGCAGGCCGCCTCAGGACAGTGGCACCGCGGTGCTGCATGACCGGTATTGTATACCGGACAGCCAAGGAAACATTGATATCAGTAAGTTTACTCAGATATTAGCGTTTTTAAGGGGAAAAGTGTAGGATACAAGACGAAGAAGTCCAAAATATTTTTAAAAGAAGAGTGGCAACGTACGCCTTTACTTCACCGCCCTAGTGTGGTAATGAAGTACATTACCACACTAGGGCGGTAAAGTACTTTATTACGAAACTGATTATTATGGCATAAAGTTAGACTTGACCCAACGAAAGTGAATAAAACATATTAAGGAAAATGAAGTTATAACATTAATAAATACAAATGATTTTACCTTTTACAAGTTGCCTACGAGCTTGCCATGTAATAAATTCCCCAATTTCTAGGTTAAAAGATGGGGAAATGCGGAGATTGAACATATTTACAGAAATAAAATAATTTATTACGGGTTGCTGAGCCTCTTTCAAATTTTCAGTGAGTTCAAATCCCCCTAACCTCTGTACACCTATGTCCAAAAAAGGATTCGTTCTCAACCGAAGCGTCCTCAACGGAAAATTCATCACAACGGATGCTTCGCCCCAAACCGCAGCCTCGCAGACAGAAGATCGTAGATTCAGTTCTGAAGGAGGCGGATTTTCGACACCTGCTAATTATAACTGTAATTAGATAATTATCTGGATCAAATACGACCATTAGCCCACTACCATGATGAGAATCCTACAGACCAGATTCTCTGATCGGACCTTCGCGTCAATGCACAGGTTCTGGGAAGTATGTTTGCACAAGGTTAACCTCTTCACAAGTAATATCACTAGTGGTTTGAAACGTATCGGTAAGTTTGCAAGACGCGAATACACGAGCGGACTTATAAGCTTCAAACCAGGAGTGGAATTCGGTTAGACTATTTCACAAATAAAAGTCGTGAATCGATTATTGGTGGGTTGTTTCAGACGCTATATTGATTACTGCAGTTTCCGTCATGGAAAGAAAATTTAAATATTTCTCAAAAAACTGATTGTCATCTGCGATAAGATGATTGTGAAAAGTACACACACAACCTTTTCGAGTTTAGGTGCCCGTGATTGGTTTATAAAACGCTACTGGGTGGATTGAAACTAATTAACTTATGAGTGGAATAGTGCTTCTAAAAACCATGTTCATATTACTCCACAAATTCGTTCCAATTATTATTAATTTATTTACTTGATTCGGACGAGAGTTATGCGTAGGATCAAGAAACGACGCCCATTAAAAAACTCACAATATATCGCACCTCGACGAGAACACAGACAGCTAAAAATCGTCCATTTGAGAAATAACTAATAAAATGTGCAATGATGCATAATAATTAGCCTCAAATAAAACTTCAAACTGAATTCGAGGGATAAATTGTAAGTTGGAGATACCGTGCTGTTCGTGTACTTTGCGACACACCACACGTACTTGTCACTGATATTACCTCAAAATGATCTTGTAACTGTTCACGTAGAGATGTGATGACACGCGAATAACAATTCTTGCTAAAGGGTATTCATTTTTTGCGACCAAGTTAAATGACTAATGTATTGTTTTCCCTCGCCATAAAACAAACATCAACAGTATTCCCTAATTAAATTATACAGAATGATTTCTTTATCTTTGTTCGTTTATATCATAAGCGTCATTGTGTTCGTGAATTCGAAGTGCAGCTGGAGTTATCAGTTTGGCGAGGCAGAGCCTTAAGTAGTCGATGATCAGCCTTGGGTGGATACTGGGTGGGTAAGTAAGTGATCAGCAGAAATGGGTTGTATTCCAGTCAATTGGTGCTCAAAAGGCTCCGATCCAGGAAAAAATCCCGTAAGTTTTTAGAAGGACCTAATGTTGTATGTTTCAAGGATTTACAGATACTTCGCGTGTAATTAATTCCGTGAGTATCGGAATGTTAATAATTTAACAATGCCAATTATTTGTTCACAATAGCTGTTTTCAAGCATGATAAAGTGAAACTAGAACGCGGCCACCAGGTAGGTTGGCTGGAAAGAGCTATTCTCCAGCTTTGGCCAGAGATCCCAAAAGTAACGGTTTTTCAGCGCGCTCTAGCGCCTATACTGTTTTCAGTAATTTAAAGTTAATATAGTTAAAACGCGTAATTTTGAAGATGTAATCAAAATACTAAAAACCGGATGAAATTTTTAGGGTTTTATGCAATTTTCTCTGTGAAGCCGACCTTTTGAAGGTGGCAAACATTCGAATTCAGCATCCTCAAACAATTCGAATTCAGCTCCCTTAAAAATATATAGAACCACGGAGAAAAAACTTGCGGAATTTTTTCTTGGGTCAGATACCATTTGACTGGACTATTGGAAATATAAGGAAGAAAGGTTTAGGCTTAAAACTCGTTTGTAGACACTGCACCAATTTCTTGAAACTAATTACAAAAAATGAAACAACAAGGAAGCGGTTGACCAGAGTAGATATTATTAACATTTTCTCTCAAAACAATAACTCCTTTCGACCTATCTGGCGACGAGTGATGAAGATCCTTTAACTCGAATAACCTCGCCCTGTGCTGCCTTGCTTGACTCCGCTCCTGCCCGCCTTACCCTGCCTTGTTCACTGCGAAAATCGTTGCTATCATCCTGGAAATACGACAAAGCAATATACAAGAATTAAATCGCAATATCTGATTTGCTGAGATAGATTGAGTAGATCATCCGGAAAAGGTATGTTTACATACCGGATCTTTAGTTCATGTCTGGGATCCACTCTAGGTTTAGCAATTTCATTAAATGGCTTTCATCAAATAATGATTATTGTTACGTTGCTGTTAAAAAATTGTCATAATTTCCCTCCACATTTTCAGTACTACAGTTTTCTTTGATAAGCATACTGGGCAGAATTGCCTAAAGAGACTCTTTGTTTATCCCCTTATGTCTCTGTCTATCCCATCGCACCCGCCCTGTGCAGCGCGGAAAGATTCCGGCGTGTGAGTCGCTTACCTGCTCGCCTAAACTCTTGAATGGGAAAGCACAGAAGCCGGGAAGTTGCTTCAGCGTATCATGGGACGCTTCCTCCCCTCTGCTGCCAATGCACGCCAGACACGATTGGCTTGAAAGGAGTCAACGTTACGGTAGGTTGCCAAATAGGTAAAATAAGAACAAGTGCTTCCAGACGTGGGTTGCGAGTGAAATTAAAGACCCGAGATACTCTTGCACGGGGGCCAATCTAAGAATGCTGCTTAACCCTCGGAGTTGTGTTCATTGCAGGTGCACAACAATCTAATATGCTAATATACTAGGAAGAATGAGTTTTTAGGTATGTGTTTCGAAAAGTGTAAAATTTCCTTCGATTTTTAAAATAAATGTACTGGCTATTTTGTGAAAATACGAATCGACACCCGTCAAAGACGGGTATATCAGCTAGTCAATGCTACGAATTTCATTGTTAAGCAGCATTGTTTCTTGATGCTTGAAACGTAATTTTTGAATGATTGATTTTGTGTTGATATAGTAGCTGTAAAATAATTAGTTTCGAACAAATGTTTCTAAAGTGTTCCCAGTATAATATTTAAATTATTAAAGACGAAAGATTTGTAACTTAAATTTTATGGATACACAAGTTCCTATATTCTTGTGCATGTTCGTTATCTTTCTGTAGTTGGGAGCTCCCAATCGAGACAAACTTGTGAAAATTATTCTGATCTCTTTGTATGATTTTCTGCGAATACTCTCACAACTGTGATTTAATCATATTTGTTTTGTAAATAAGTAAGAAATGGCAATTGTTTATGACTGCCGATGTAATTAGAGGTTCGCCCTTCAAACGTAGGTATTGATAAGGAATTTTGCAAGTGATGGCTGAGATATGTCAGTATGGGCAGAAATTGCAGTACTACATTATACTGCTACTATTGTGAGAAAGTATGTGCTTTTATAGCTCCAATATTTTTTATGTTCTTCGTGTGTAAAAAACTGTTGTGGTACACAATATTATGTTTTTGTATTCGTAAAGACTGCTTTCTTAAAATATTTAAGTCATTGCAGTGTTATTAGAAAGCACTTTATTTATTGTTCTTGAGCACTGTGCATGATACTTCGAAGAAAATCATTTTGTTATTTTCATCAGCAATTTGCTGCTCCAAGCCAAAAATTTGCAATTAAAAATTATTATTAAGAAATTTGAATCCCAGGATCCAGTGTCCCATCTCCGAGGTGAATCCGCAAATAGATAATTTGGAGAAATGAGTTCATCATAAGTTTATCATAAGATACAGGTGACAGTGCTATGAGGATTCCACAATCAACAAAAAACCCCATCCAGATTCACGCTTCCGTTCAATGCCCTGATAGCGTATCTCTACGCCGCAACTCGCATCCTTTGAACTGACACAGAGTTTTGATTGACATTGATAAGACTCCAATAACGAGTTACTCAACTCAGGTTTGTTTGTTTTTCTTATTTCAAAATCTTATCAAATGTAAATCATACCTAGAGTTGTTTACTAATAGAAATCAATGTTGAAATCATGTTTGTCTTCTGAATTATAGTGTTTATCCTTATTAGCAAGTGGACTAATTCTCTTCCTTTTCTACAGCGTTTGGAGTGCAATTTTCTTTTGCGCGTGAGAATTATCATGCTCGTAATTGGATTTGTTTCATAGAGATCCAAAATTGCTTGAACGTCTGCCAAGAAAGTGTGTGTTTTCATCAAAAAGCTAATGAACAGTTTTCGTTTTATCCGGTAATTAATTAAAAAGCTAACAAGATGGAAAATGGATTGTCGGTCTCCTTTTGAAACATATAGACTGACATGCCAGCATCAAACGCTCTTTGATGAGATTTGAGTGTTTTGTTTCTTACTTCACTTCCGAACTCAAGAACATCAACAGGAAAGATGAACTTGAGGTCTCGTATGAGAGAGGGATGCTAGACAATGACATCACGAGTGTAAGCACCTTTCTCTGGCATTGAAACGTAAGCATGCAGTCTGGTTCTTGAATTTCTTGGAGGGAGTATAAGGATTATTGTTTTTATTGTTCAGTACACTCGAATATTGGAGATAATCAACAAATTTAACATAATTTGCTCTAGATTATTCCCAGCTGACGCCATCCTCTTAGTAATATTCTTCCATTTTACGCTGCACAAACACAAGCCAAACACGATTTTGCCCCTGCGATGTACAACTAGTGAAATAAGGATCATTTGTAAGTAAAGTTGTTTCGTGAACCAAAGAGGAAGCCTTGATTAAACGCGAAGCAATATCATTATTTCCTCAACAGCGATTTCAGTGGGGAATCAGTTGCAAATTTTGACAAACGAGGAGCAAGTCGCAATGTAAATAACAAAGGTCAAAGCTCGCAATTTCAGCTGTAGGTTGATAAAGCATTGATGAGATTGCTCGAACGTATTGCGAAAAGAAGAAATGAAGCTTCCATCTAAACAAATTATTTTATTTTCAAATATCTTGGAATGAAATATTATCAAATGAAAATATTACAGGAATCTACATACTGAATAACCATCGTCCTTCAAGAAAGTACAAATGAGACTTTGCATCATGTTTGATTAAATATCATAAACTTCTCACATGTATTAAAATATGAAATATTAGGCAACATCATTTAAAAAGGAAATAAATGGTCTGGAAACACAGTAGTATTGGAATTCCCATCTATTCTCGTAATAAGTAATTTAAGTGCAAGCAAAGTTATTTATCAATATAAAATATTATCCATTGTGTATATTTGAAAGTTTGTTTGAAATATAACTCTAATAAATATATTCAATAACACCAAAAGTCTGGCTCGTAATAAAAACGAAAGATAACATATAGACAACTCTCTGAGAGAGCAAGAAAGCTGCTCCTCTTTGTAGTAGGGTTTCCTCAACCTTTTACACGTACCCAAGCGGTTTTCCTTCGTGCGTGACTAAGATTGTTAGTCCAAGGTGAAACGTTTTTCGCTCATTGACAGACGTAAAAAGAAGGCCCGCTGTAATTGTTAGATCTCTTTCGAGTCATGAGTAACTATCTTGAGTTGCGTCCAAATTCCACAAACTATTTAAACTGATGATGATGCTGATAATAATAATAATAATAATAATAATAATAATAATTATTATTATTATTATTATTATTATTATTATTATTATTATTATTATAAAAAGAAGAAGAAGAATAGTTATAAATTATGTTTTGAATGTTCAAAGAACTGACTACAATCCATTCCTTGAAAAACCAAAACATTATTTATAACAATTACTCCGTGTTTAGTAGCTAGTAGGTTGCAAAGGTAGTTGACAATTGCGAAAATGAACATTGTCAGCTAGTTGCTAATTGTCAACTAGTTGCGGTAGATGGCAGTTTAAGTGTTTACAACCAAAACAGACCAAGTGCATTCGGTTTCGGCAAGTGCATTGGCGTGACTTTGAGAAATCGAGCTTCAAATTTTTCAACAGATAATCCATTCCGATGAAGTAATAAAATAAAAACAACGCTCTGCATCAGTATGAGAACTAAGAACTTGGCTCACTGCGGCAGGGAACAGAACAAGGTTTCATTTACCGTATAATCACGTATTACATTTTTTTAAGTGGATTTGGGCTATTATGGTTGTGAACCTCTCAATTGCGAAAAGGAAAACGTATTCCCACGTAACTGGTAAACTTCCAACTCTGGCCAGGAAGTAAAAAGTGTAATAATAATAATAATAATAATAATAATAATAATAATAATATTAATAATAATAGTAACATTACATCGCACAAAAGAAAGACATGGAAAAGTTACAACAAAAAAGTTACCCGTTACGGCAAAACGAACCCTCCCCTCCCCCCAAATATGATGTTCGGTAGTTATTTTCCAAGGCTAATGGTTTCAGAAGTTTACAAATTCTAGAACAATATAATCACTACTACTGCGAACATAGAGTTACGTAAACCTGTTTCTAAAAATGTAATAAAAGTGTTTTACATTTCGCTTCTGGGCTGCAACAGTAGCAAAAATTACAATTTTGAGTTAATACACTCTCCAGAATTGCAGATTGGTCTACCTTCCAGCAACATATCTGACAGTTCATTATTCCGCCAACAAATGGCGGAAGTGTAAATGCAAGAATAATGCATTTCAATACAAGATGAAAACTTCAAACTCATTTACCCCAACACCTGATTTTTTCAGTTGTGTCACAATTGCATCCAACGAACTATTTACCGAGATCTGTACATGTAGTAAGGTTGTGGACTGCAGCACGAAATCTTGCCAACAACTGTATTTCAAAAACGTAATGCATCACGTATAATTATGATCATTGAACACTGTTTATAAATTCACAAGTGACATGATCGCTGGGCTTTGCGTTTATGTGTTCTATAGTGGCGGATGGTTCTTAAGCACTGAGGGGCTTCAGCGTATTAATCGTTTTCTTTAATAAGTAAAACTATTATTTTTCAAAATATCGGATATTTATTTAATTCACCGATCAAAACGCTAGGCATAATTGCGGAGATCAGCATTGATTTTTCTTAACACTCCCGCTTACTCGCCCACGATTGGAGCGGCGCGGGTGTGGTAAGTGCAGTTTTGAGCGAAAAGGCCAGTTGACGTCACACACATCATGAAAATTCGTGTCGTGCGCATGTGCTAAAATGCTGCCCATTTAAGCTCTTGAAGGCTGCGGTATTCACAGGAACGAAAAATGCCCTTGGCAGCGCCTCACAGATCCTCCATTTATAGTGCAATTTTTATATATATATATATATATATATATATATATATATATATATGTCAATAGACGGTTGATAGTCGTGGAGAAATGGACGGCGGACAACTTATCAGTCGAAACATGGGAAAGCGTTCGGGAACCGAGGCGTCGCGTCGGTTGCCCTACAACCCCTTGCTGCAATGCGAGCCACTTCCGCTGCGCTTAACTTCTCTTAAGAGAAGAAAGTGATTCCAATCGATTGGAATACATCCTTGCCTCTTCAAGAGCATATTTTGCATCACTCTTTAACGAAAATCGCTGGGGTTTGGGGCGATTTTCTCAACACAGAGCCAGAGCTCTTCCTTCGAATGAGGGAGAGTTTTATGCATAAACCTGATTTTTAAATTATCCCCGAAGAAAAAAGTTGCAAGGTATTATATTAAGAGACCAGGGAAGTCATAACCTAGGACTCCATAACACATTCTATAGACTATACTTAAACCATAGGTAGTAGAATTATATCGAATAAATATTTTTTAAAGAAAGATTCACTTTATCAACAAAAATGTCATTGCGACAGTTCGAACGCCCCCAGGATCGGTTATCGGGTTCACGGGTCCTCGAACAATACGCCGGCTTCAGATGTACGGGTACCGGGATTCAAACAGTCCCCAGTCCATACGGTGTGGGTTCGCCTAGATTTTTTTTCGGGTGTGGCGCTGGAAAAGCTATGCCGGAGTCTGGAAAAGGCTCTGGAAATGCTATGACCAGTCCATTGCCGGAGTAATATCCTAAGAAAAAGGCTAGGGACCCTGCACGATCTTTCCTTCCTCTTCCTTGTTCTATCCTCCCCCTTATTTACACACACACTTACATGCACTAACACTAACACACGTGCCGGGCGATCGGTCTGGTTGGGAGAGAAGCCTTGCATGTCGACGTAGATTGGCGTCGGATCTCGTCGTCCAGCGGGGGAAAATCACCCCCACCTCTCGTCATAAAAAACACGCACTACATTTACGGGACTAATTACCTTCGCAGTTGACGCATCCGGAATCACTAATCAATTCAATCCTTCAATAGCTCCACGTCCTGACCAGCAACTGAGGTAAGTGTGCAATGTCTGAGCTGAGTCGAAGTTGAGGATCTGGCTCCCTACATCAAAACAATGGTACAAGTACGGTACCGTAGTACGAGTATGGTACGAGTAAACCAAGTATGGTACCGAGATGTAGCTATGGGGTACCAGGGGCCTAAATGTAAGAGTCCAGGACCGAGACAGACCCAAGGGCTGTCTGAGCGTGACGTACCGGAAGTTCCATGGTGATTTTCACTGGGTATTTTCCCCAGGGGAGCGGTGATTATCGTGGAAGGCCCTTAGATGCCGATAGATGACAGCTGGATGCGAGATGCGGCGAAACCGAAAGGACAGCCCCGACTCCAAAGATATAAGGAATATTCCAGGACAATCTGTGCCACTTGGTAACTCCTACAGTTTTATTTCGCAAGAGCTCTCGCCACTTCAACTAGGAATAGTAGAACTTCGTACTGGGTCTGATCGGATCGTCTGCTCATAATGGGTTACATCCTAGCAGAGATGAGCCGTGCCACGTCGCGACGTTCCTGCCGTTTGTAATGGGTTCCCTGCCTGAATCCACATATTGAGTTATAGGAGCATATCGAGAGCCGCGACGTCTAATTTCTGGCTAAATTACGTGACTAAGAGGCAAGACGCTGACTGCGTTTTTGGTTTTCATGCCAAGACTTATTCATGAGAGGAAATTGCAACTTGATTGGACATCTAGCACTTGGCGGCCATGCACCCTTTCTTATATGGATAAAAGTCTTTATTATGCCATGACTTTATTGTATGTTCAGAAAGTTTCACAATGAATTGCTTAAAACTTAATTTATATTAATTTCGAAGTTAAAACTTTTAATATATTTGTTATTTTCTATTGATATGTCTTTTTGATACATTGTTCCAGATATCGAAGTTGTTCCAGTAGTTAGGTGAAAAAATCTGAGTAGACAATTGTTCATTTTTACTAATAAAAAATCATAAAGGTAGTTCATTGTACTGTCGATGTATAAAGAACAACATTTTGTCTTTGATAGCGAAATAAATGGCTCAGCTCAACCTAAAAGCGTTTTGGAAAATGATAGTTGTATAGATGTGCCTCTTTTCTGGAGCATCAACGACATCTTTCAATCGTGAAAGGTTAAATCTTGTTTCCAGCAGGTTAACCTGAAGGCCACGCCAGAAGCCACTCCTCATCAAGTCGCGTGCACTCACCGTCCGCGGGATCGGGGACCACCGGAGAGCTTCCGGGCCGCCGGAACTTCCGGCTGGCGAGGCCCGGGAGCGCGCGCGCGCACGCACGGGCGCGCCTAAGGCCGCGCGCGCGAGGTCTGCGCGTGCGCGCCTGTCAGCGTCAAGGCGAGGCCGCGATGCGCGTGGCGTGCCAACGGCGTGCCAGCAGCGAGCCAGCGGCTTTGCCAGCGGCGGGGAGTTGGGCGGCGGCAACCCTTGCTTGGAGGCGCTGGCCGTCCTGTTGAGTGGCGGGCGTCCTCTGCGTCTAATGACGCCTGCGCCCGGGGCGGGAGACGGCCGGCGCCGCGCGCGCGTTAATGCGCCGATTGGGCGCTGGCGATACCCCGCCGCATTAGACGGCCATCAGCGCTGCCTCGCGGCCGCGGTGGCGCAAGGTGGCGCGGGTTGGGAAAGGCGAGGCGTTGCCCAAACTAACGTCCTGTGTGGCTCCCGTGCTCCGCCGTATTTCCTTCTCCCTTTCGTTCTAACTGGTCTTAATACTTTCTTTCACTTCGGCCTCTGTTTTCTCTCTCACATATACAACGGAATCAAGAAATAAATATTTGTTTAAAAATAGTCTCCAATAAATAAAAGTGTCCTCTTTCCTAAATTATTTATACGAAATGCTGCCAAATTGCGTCTGAAATAAAAAGGTGAAACACTCTATTTTTTGGTTTGATGAATGTCAAACGCTACTGAACCTACTGCGTTAACTGATAGAATAATGTCTTAAATCTACTAATTCAAGTTACTTTGCGTTGAAAGTACAATACATACTTTATACTTTCAACATATATTTCACATAGTTTTTACTGTTTTTGGCGATAAGCGTAGTACTAAGCTACTACTGTTTTCGTCTTCATGGGAACATAATTTGAGAAAATTGTTTTTTAACATTCCCAATTGATCTTAGTAATTTTCTGACCTTGACAATACACAAAAATAAATTTCGTTCGTTATCCTTCAATGAAATACTGAAAAACTTTCGTATCTCTGAGACGTGTCGAGAAGCTCAGTTCTTTATATTTTCAGATTTCTGAGAAGGTTTTGATTTTTACTGGAGTGTGTTCCAAAATTTGCATTTTTATGTATACATAGATACATGTGAATTTGCCTCTATTTTTACAATTTCATCAGCGCAGATCGATCGATGGAGGCTACTACTCCAACAATAAAACGAGAGAAGAGAGGAAAAGGGAGAAAAGTGTTTCGTCAGTTTTTCCATTGATTATTTGGTTTCAAAATGGAAATTGTGTTACGTTGTCCATCAAAATACATTGCAAGACGGTAACCGCAGTTTCTTGAAAAAATCTCTTCAGTTACCTAAATATAAATACCTTAACATGAAATCTATATTGCGATGTGATGCACAGCTGCTGGCCGCTGCTACGGGCAGCAGCGAACACATGGGTTGTGACTGGGATCACGCTTCAATCGATTGAATGATCGATCATTTTGTGTTGTCAATTGCTTTGATCATTAGTCCCGGAAGTGTAATGCCTCTGTATCCCGAGAGGTGGCGATTATCTTTCCTCCTAGAACGTGAGATCTCGTGCCGATCTACTTGTTGCTTGTGACGGGGTTGCCCCCTTCCACAGTCTTCGCATGTGGGACACTGCTTCAGCCGAGACAGGCCTAAGCTCTCGACTAATCTCTTGAAATGTGCGATAGTAAAGTGCATGTAAGTGTGTGTGCGTGAGAGAGAGATGAGAAATGGGGACAAGGATAATACACGCAAAGATCACGCGCGGCCCGTCGACTGTTTGTTAAGGTACTTCTCCATATACACCTTGCATTTAAAAAAAAGAACAACGGAAAAGTACAGTTCGGAGCATCCGCTGAATAGAATTGTCTACACAGCTGTTGAATTCGATCTAGCTACTGACAAAAATCTGCCACTCTCCGGTCCCGAATCCTACGACCTTCCGGTTATAAACATTTGTTGCCCTGAGCCAGCTCTGCAGGTATATTTGTTTGCAAATAAAAAACATAAAATGAAAATTCGATGGGTAATCCTTTTTCTAGGAATACGCAACTTTTTAGTGAAATAATGATTTCCTGAATGAAACATCAGCATTCCGTGATGTAAGTCACACATTTGGTCTCTGCTCTCCAGAAGACTCCACGTCTCAGATAAGGCGCATCGATGATTGTCCGCTCCTCGTCCATGGTTCACCGACAAACCAAATCACCAGACAGAAGGGGGAAATGTTGGTCTACCTGCGTATCTTCGAGTCGTCGAATAGCTGAGAGCAAACATCAAATGGTGAATCGACACTTCACGAGATTTTGCTCTTAAATGAAAGTGAAACGTCTCCACAATGTTCAACTACTGCAATCATTTTCAACCAGCTCGAACAAGATGCTAGAAAGGAATTAAGAAATTGGTAATAAAAAAGAAAAAAAATCGGCAATTCTACCGGCCGCCGTGTCTCGGTTTTCTTGGTATCCGTGGTCTCGTTCGCCGAATCCACGTACTGTAGAAAGCTATATAAAGCTGCGGAAAATACATTTGGAGCTTTCAACCGAAATACACCTTTTGGGGAGCACTCCTACCGGAAAAAGTGTTTTTTATTCCGTTTATTTGTCTGTCTGTCACGAGCGCTTTAGCTATTCATAGGAATTTTGTCGAAATTAATATTCCTCGGTCAATCTGCACCAGCTTAAATCCCTGTGATTTTGAAAAATATTCTTTCAATTTTGAGGATATTTTACATGAAATCCCTTGGACATTTCAAATTTTCTCAATAATGGCTCCAATTTTATCGTAAAAATGTCTTACGCGAGAAGATTGAAATGCACTTTTCGCCCTTTTTCTTAAGACTTTTATCCAACTCATAGCTAGATGCCTTTTGCGTCCCGCATAGACTAGACACCAACACACTTGCGGTCTCCTCTGATCTGGGGTCAGCAGAGCGTGAAGCCCTCCGAAACAGCACATTTATGAGATGCAAGGGACAAATAACCATGCCCAAGGTGGGACTCGAACCCGCGACACTTCGAACCGAATTTCACTGTCAACTCAAATATTTTGAAAATTGCAAAAATTTGGAATTTTTTCGGCGTCTTTCTACAAATACAATGGGGGAGTTTATGTTCTCTATTTAATGTCATATACGTTTTCTGTAAATATTAGTAGTTTTCGCGCAATGTTGAGTGAAATATAGAAATATGGTCAATATTAACAACAAGAATGCTATAAAAAATTTACAAATTTTCTCTGTAAACTTTTTGAACAAATAGTGCTAAATGAATGAAAACACAAATTCCATTTTGATGCATTCTTTTAATTTTTCAAAAAATATACATATGTAACTCTTATATATCTCTCAGGTCGTTAATACGCAAATTATAGCCATATTTTATACAGTTTTGCATTTTCGACTGTAAGTTCTTCATATGATTTCTGATAAAGTATCTCCTAAACTCAAAACCTATCTGTAAACGTGTTCAAAATTGGGCATTCTCAGAAACGCTCAAACTACATTTTCTCAAAAAAGGCACAAAATTTGAAATGAAAATTTTTATATACGACCAACTTTTACTATTGTATAATATTGCTAAAGTCATATTTCAGATCTTCTATAATCGAACAGAAAAATTTAGAAAATGTGAAAAAAATGCCTTTTAGGCGTCCATAGGTAGCACCTGGGCAGAATATGAGGCAATGCCAAAAGGCAAGGCTAGGACAAAGAGAAAACTAATACAAGACTACTTGTAATAAAACTAATACTCGTAAAAAACTAATACAAGAAAGCATGTAACATTCTGTAGCAGCGCTGTTCCATTCTGTACTTTTACGCAGTAATCTACAAAACGAGAGACTGCATTACATGTTTTAGCGTTCTATAGTACTTAATAATCTTGAATATTGTATGATACAAGTCTATTGAAGGGTATTCCCATTCCTTGGCACGAGTTGTCAGAACTATCCGAAGTGAACTATGCCGTACGAAGCGTTTTCAACATTTAAGTCCTTGATTTAAACAGAACGATTTCGCACGTGCTATGGTCGTTTTTCGCGGGCTTTTGGCCCACTGTGGCGCGGCAGCGGAGTGGGGTAGGTGATGGACGAGCGCGTCCCTCGCAGCCATTAATCAGCGGCCGGAGCGGGGGAGGGGGGCGCCGTCAGGCCCCTCTCGAAACTCGAGATTGCGATCGTCGGTGGCCAGCCCTGCGATCAGGAACATTTTGCCGCCGCCGCCGCCGCCGCCGCCGCCGCTGTCCTCTTGGCTGCACGGCCACGCCCCCGCACCCACTCCGTCCCTTCCATCGCCCGTCGTCCTCCCGGTCGCCCCTCCCAAGACCTCCCCCGTAAATTGCTAGTCGCTCTGGAACAAAGAGCGAGGGCATGCCCTACAATGAAGCGACAGGCTTTGCCACAAGACCACACATTGCTTTATTCGTTTGTTTTACTTGGCAGGGATTTTGTACGAATTCGATTTATATACTCACTCTGATGGATTAAGATTCGAATCTTGTTATAAATACCAGCTGCTTTTTGTGTTACCTTTAGTGTCAAGATAGTACCAGGTAGTGTTGATCCCACTATATTTTTACTGAAACTTTTAATGTCCAACATTTATCTAACGAAATGTATAAAAGAACACATGAATACATACCAGAGTCGAATGAAAATAGATTAACGATACTACGAAAACAAGCACATTTTTCGTTTCATTTCCAACTTTTCAACTCGAGTCCGGTCATTTTGACGTAGAATTATATTGTCGTCTCAGACTTCAATAACGTCTCATTTCACCGTTTGCAGATATGCAAAGTAGTTCTACGAATGCCGATACGGAAGAATGACTTAAATCTCAGAACAGCATCAGATTACTAGGTTCAAAGCGTGGTTTATGTGCGAAGGTTTATCAGGCGCTAAAGCACACTGACTGCGCCCTTCACTCTCCGCTTCTTCGATCCCACTCGGTCCGCCCTCCCCCGCCAACTCCCGGCCGCACCCTTATCTTTCGCCATTACTCCGTTCCCCTATTGCTCCTGCTTCACCACGAACGTGTCCCCGCTTTCAACTGTTCCCGCGTCGTTTTGGCCGAGCCCCGCCCACTTTTCTTGCCTCGCCCTTGACCCCGCCCGGTACCTGATTTCCCTCCCCTAACCTTTTTAGAACACTCTCCTCCTTGCACCAGTTCCTGACCCACACACGACTCCGCCAATCACCCGTCTCCGCCCCGCACCCCTTGAACCACATCTGTCTGCAAGTGTTTCCACTCCGCGATGGTCCTTAACCACCATCCGTCCCTATCAGTCTCCCTAACCCGTCCAGCCTTATCCGTCCAACCTTACCCGTCCAACCTTACCCGTCCAACCTTACCCGTCCAACCTTACCCGCCCAATCTTAGCCGACCAACCTTAGCCGTCCAACCTTAGCCGTCCAACCTTAGCCGTCCAACTTTAGCCGTCCAACCTTAGCCGTCCAACCTTAGCCGTCCAACCTTAGTCGTCCAACCTTAGCTGTCCAACCTTACCCGTCCAACCTTACCCGTCCAACCTTACCCGTTCAACCATACCCGTCCCACCTTACCCGTCCAACCTTACCCGTCCAACCTTACCCGTCCAACCTTACCCGTCCAACCTTACCCGTCCAACCTCACCCGTCCAACCTTACCCGTCCAACCTTACCCGTCCAACCTTACCCGTCCAACCTCACCCGTCCAACCTTACCCGTCCAACCTTACCCGTCCAACCTCACCCGTCCAACCTTACCCGTCCAACCTTACCCGTCCAACCTTACCCGTCCAACCTTACCCGTCCAACCTTACCCGTCCAACCTTACCCGTCCAACCTTACCCGTCCAACCTTACCCGTCCAACCTTTCCTATCCTCACACATCACCAAATCCCGCACATCACCCACCCTCGCCCTTCATCCATACGTGTAAGTTGTCCATCTCCCAGCCCGCCAATCCCCGCCCCATACCTTCCCGCTCCCCAACCCTATCACCCGTCGTTGGTTCGCAGTCGTCTCCGCCCCGCAACCGACCCCGTCTTCAATGCTTTTGTTGCCTTCCCCGTCCCGGCCCCTCCGAGTGTCCGCCGCCACCGCGTGGGGCGGGGCGGGGCGGGGCCGCGGACAGAACGGCGGCGGGTTCGATGACCGCTCCGCGCGGGACGCCGATAATTTGCGCGGGAGCAATTAGTGTCTGAGGGTCGGGAACGGCCCCCCCCCCCCCCCCCCCCGCCGCAAGGGGTCACAGGCCCTCTCTCCGCGGGGGGCCGCGGACACCGGAGGAACCGGCGCCCTCCCCCCCACCTCTCGTCGCTTTGAGGACCGGCGCGCCGACGTAAAAGTCGTGAATACCGGATGGAGCAAGATGTTGCCGCGTCAGTGTTGTGTTTGCGTTCGAGTGCACAGGTGTACGACCTAGCAAGCGCGCGGACTCTCCTTCGTGAAGGAAACAGCCACTTCGCTTAATATTGTGCTGGCATTTTTCTCCATATATGTTTTCTTTCTTTCTTTTCATTTTAATAGTGCTTAATTATTGATACTAATTTGCTTAAGTTTTGAAAGTGGCTATACGTAATATCCGTTCAGTCTGGGCCCTACTTCTTGACATTCGCCTCTGTCGCACACACGTACTAGATAAAAAAATAGACGGAAATCCAGTCTTGAAGGCCTTTTCAAAATATAATTTAACACAATAACATAACACAAACTATAGAGAAAAGAAATATGATAGGTTTACAGTGAATAGCCAGGTGTTTGATTATTTCTGCTAATACAATCGAAATAAATGCGATCTCGGAAGGGAGGAGGGAAATGAAGATGCGTGGGTGAGATCATCAAATACATAGTAGTCCGCAGATCGTATGGAGGTTTGAACGTATCTCACTTTTTTAACGTAACGGTCGAGCTTTACAATCTGCCCTCGCACCTCTACATCTATGATTCATTAATGTTACTATGTTTAACGATATTTTTCTCTCATTATCGTTCCAATGGAAGTTTGAGACATACAGCGTACTTTAGAGAGCACTGAAGAATGTTGTCGATTATCTTTGACTTCGAAAAAGAAACTCTAATCCCCATAGAGCAGTAGTAAACTCATTTTACTTTATCAAAGTCTCGATTTAACCTGTATTTGCTTAAAGATTTGATTCAAATAATTAGGGTTGACCAATCTAACCAGTCCCCTTCTTATAATTCAAACATGGTGTTTATACATATTTTCTAAAGACTGACAGGAAATACGCTTTATTATACTTTTCTGTACTGAATTTCAATTGTTTCTGAAGTCGCAAGCTTACATCTTAAATTTACAACTGAAGTTGTACACGTTTTATTATACAGCTCAATTGTCTTTATCATTAATATCGTAGCTGAACGGTAGATTGCAATAATATATTTCAATACTTTTTTGTTAAGAAATTTAAAGTTGTTTTCCTGACTCCATCGTCACAAATGAAACGAGTTAAAGCTATTGTACGAGTATTTTCCTTGCTCACTCCAACTTTATCCGGTTTTACTGGTTACGGTTGAAATATAACCTCCATTACCTTTCATGTAAGCTGTAGTGTCGCTTTGTTCTCTTTGATGTCGAAGACACCATAATACACAATTAATGAAGAAGTGTATAAATAAACTTTTAAACCTTTCCAACGTAGTCGCTACATTCTCTCCTTTGCCCATGATACCAACGACGTTCACCGGCGTAGACTACAGTCAGACTCCGAAGTCCTTACCAATTACAGAAAACGTTTGAGTGTTTAACCCTAAAAGTCAAGATTAGATCTAACCTTATTGTCAAGAAACAAATTAAGACTCTTTGCTGGCAAACCATGGGTCATTTTCTAAACCTTGATAAGTTAAGGTCAAGTTTTTTGTACCATTTAATTGTGAAAATCATATCAAAGTACTTGCAGTACATGATACCAGAATAAAACTTTGTTTTCTAATCTCAGTCATTCTTATTTGGAACGAAAGGTAGCAATAATTAAATATTCGAGAGATCTTGCCGCAAGTGAATTCGTCTGCAGATAGTTCGTCCTTAGAAAAGACTTCAGAGAAGACCTCATAAAGACTATTAGACCTCAGGATCACATTCGCAAACTTAAGAATGAAAGATCAGAATAAGTAATCGCTTCGACCTGAAAGTGTCATTGTTTATCACATTTTGCGTCGTTATCTTTAGGGACAGGTTACGTCGGCGCTAGAACTGCGACGAGAAAGTGGGCGGGAACGAGGACTAGAGTGGATATGAGATCAGAGACGGGATCACAGAAATACGAGACAGAGAAGAAGATTATGACAGGGATGAGGACGGCGCCGACCTGGATGGCCGAGGTGGCTAAGAGCGAGTACCGACTCAGCGCTTCGGTCCGAAGGGTCGCGGGTACGAGTCCCGCCTTGGGCATTGTCCCTTGACTTTGTATGTGTTGTCGCGGAGGGCCTTGCGTTCTGCTGACCCCAGATCAGGGAAGCCCGCAAGTGTGTTGGTCTAGTGTATGGTCGAATAGGCGTCCCATCGGGTCGTAAAGGGTAACCGGCTGTTGGCTGGATAACAGCCCTAGGAAAAAAATGAGGACGGCGAAGAGGTCTGAAGATTAAAATGGAGTCAGAAACGAACAAAGGAAAGGGCCGCGCACTGGAAAGGAGGTGGAATTGTGAGGGGGCAGGGACGGATCGAGAGCTGCAGTACATAAGTAATCGGAAACGGGTAAAAGGAAGAGACGGAAACACGACCGGGGGAGGAGAGCTGGGACGACAGAGGACTGGAGAGGGTTGAGACGACACATAGAATGCAACAGGGACTGATACGGAGAAGGTTGAGACGACACAGAGAATGCATGAGGGTGGGGAGAAGAGCGGAGGCGATGGCTGGAGAGGGTTAAGAGTCAGAAGCAGCCAACGGGCAGGGGCTGGTACGGAGAAGGGAACGGGACGGGGCGTGTACGGGGGGGCTGCGAAGGGCAGTGCCGGGGGCGGGGCTGCGGGGGCGGGAGGGGCGAGGGCGGGGCGTGTGCGCGCGTCAAGTGGTGCGCCGTTGCGGTGGTCAGCTGACCTTGCGAGGTCACGCGACCGGCCGGCCTTGGGCGGTTCGTCGGCCGGCGCGCGGCAGGGCGGGGCGGGGCGGGGAGGGGCGGGGCGGGGCGGGGAGGGGCGGGGCGCGGCCGCCCGTAAACAACGGGAGCGGGCAATCCGGAGCGCAAAGGAGAGGCAGCATCGCCGCCGCCGATGCACGCCACTCCGCGAAGTCTCCCGACAGCACGAGATGATTTATTTATTTACTGGAAACAGAGCATCCGCCCGGAACGAATTATCCTAGATAAATATGTCCATAAATTGTTATAAAATTGACGTTTATATTATATTAGAAGAGCTATGTCAGTGGGGTCCACCCTGTGTAGAGAACGCAATATGTTAAGGCTCACAACAGAACTGGGCTGCAAAATGCTGCAACGTCTCGATTGTAGTATGAGAGGAGCACTCAGGAATTTTCTCGGGGGGGGGGGGGGAACTCTAGGTATAGCGTTCAGCCGACTTCATGTTTTCTTACAAAGAATAGAGTCACTTATGCTGAGTAAAAAATGTATTTTTATTGTGGATTTATGGATTTATTTGTTAATATTTACGATGTAAACAATTGATACATTGAATAACATTTTAAAATGTATCATAGGCTCCTGGGAGGCGGGGGGGCTGAAGCCCCGTGAGCCCCACCCCCTTGTGCGCGCCCCTGGTAGTATTCATGTACATCAACTGGAAAATCGTATTTACTTTTTACTGATAAGGTATTGCTAGTTATTGCCTTCATTACGGAGTTCGATGTATACTGCATAACTTATCTGGATCGAGAGGATCGTAGTGACGAGGGAAATATGAAAACAGTTGAACGATGCTACACGTCCACACGTTCTCTTATGGAGGGAATTATGAAGAGGAATTAAGGGAGGAAAATATGAAACGACAAACCGAGTCAAACCAACAACTAGTTAATTAGTAAATAAATCAATCTGAGTCATTAGATTTACGTAAAATAATTAAAGCATGTATGTACCACGAGCGTTAACTGGTTCTAATGATCTCTGGCGACAAACAGCCCTCGGGCTTTTCGTCACCGCTCGATCATTACCTTATAGCCCTTGGTTCATAAATAACTACTATAACCTGTGTTTGTTCCCTTCATTTTAAAACACACTGAAGTAAACTATTGTTTCCAAGAAAAGCTACCCTTATTTTATTTTTGAAGGAAGAACAACGACCAAGCCATAAATACGTTTTCCCATGCATTCCACCTGCATGAAGAATGAAGAATGATCTTTATCAAATTTTTAAATATGTTGAGGTCTCTATTTTGCAATTTCATCTAATATGATACAACCAAAGAAAAATACCTTATGAACAGGGAATAAGGAATGTTTATTACGTTACTAAGAAGTATTTTCTTAGCTACCCTAGAATCCAGTCAGAAACTTTTCTCCGATGATGCTTTAAATCTCTGTTGTTGTTTTTTCATTTGAGAACTTCGTCTAATAGTTTAACAAGTGAGAATGAATTACCTTTCATATCCTTCCTTGGGCACTGAAAAAAACAGCATTATTACTCTTCGAGCCACAATTGTAAATGTTTTCATAAATATTAGTATTTGTATTGATTTTTGCAAGTGAGCCAATAATCGGAAAAATAACTGGATTTCAATCCCAGAAAAGGCATTAAAATATATTTACATTTCCATATCAAAATAGAACAGTAAGACAAATCAATTCACGCGACCCACAGATCCAACACATTTTGGTCCAGTCATGTGAGCAATTATATGAATAATCGCACATGCCAAAGTAAATAAAGAGGTGTGACTGACGTACAACATGAAGAAACAATACGCAATTAGTCCACGAACTACGGCAAATTGGTGCACAGAGGTACACTGTTTCGCCATTCCTTCAAATAGAGAAAGTTTGCATGAAAACAATTTATTTGTGTTGCTATAATTCAGGAAGAGAGTTCTTCAAAATTTGATTTCAAGAAATATTATTTACGTGAATTGTTTATTGATTAAAAACTGGTATATTGCTATTTTAACTGAATGCGTGATAAAAGTGCAATAGCTTTATCTGATACTAAGTATACTAAGAGATATAACTAGAATAGTGAGCGATCCTTGACATGTTTGCGTTAAAATTGAATTTCTCTTTCAGAAAACACTTCTTAACATTCTCACAATCTTTTCGAAATTATTTGTACCAGTTATTACATTATTACTTAGATATGATATCGACACAAATTCAATCATTCTTGAAAAGTGTATCTAACCTCTCACTATTATTGAACCGACACTTCAAAGATATTATCAGCAACTGGCGCTTCAGCTCACCTGGCTGACAGAACCATACAATTCGCGGCGCGATGCTTAACTGTTTTAGTATCTGTCAAAAAGCCGAGGTCCTGAACCGACTAAATAAATCCAGAGCGCGAATTGACAATTTTCTCAATGAGGGGACGTTCCAAACTTCAGTGTTGAGGACAAATTGGTGAGAGAAACGAAGACAATGTTCGCTTTCTCAGCAAGTCTCAGTGAATTCTAAGAATGGTATTAGATATGTTTCATTTTCCAAAATATTTCAAAGAGTGAGAATCATAAATGAGGCTCCTAGATATGGATTAATTGTGTCCCTGTCAGGAACCAATTAATACTTTTTCATCCGGGGACATCATTCACTCTGGTGGGGAATAATCTGCAGCACCTTCCCCGTCAGTTCGCACCTGCATAAATCCACGCCGGGCCACATGCGCTAACGCAGCCAGTAATTACCACATGCGAATGCGTAAATTCGATTAGCCTGAACATGGCGACTTTTCCGGCAATCGCGGCGCCGCGGGCCGGCCACCTGGGCCCGGCGCCCCTCGCGTGCTTCCGTCTGCTGGCGGGTGGAGCTGCACCTGCGCGCACGGCGGGAGGGGTGGAGGGGGAGGGGGAGGGCTCACTCATCTGGGGCGCGCGAATGAGCGGCCGCATGGCGACGCGGCGCCAAGCGCACGTTGGCCCAATGCGGGAAGCGCGCGGACAAACCACCCGCGGAGATGAAGTCGCAGGCATCCACGGCCAGAGTCTTGCAAGTGTTCTTGGCTGTCGCCGCGTCGAAGGCTGTTTATTTTATTTATTTATTTATTTATTTATTTATTTATTTATTTATTTATTTATTTATTTATTTATTTATTTATTTATTTATTTATTTATTTATTTATTTATTTATTTATTTATTTATTTATTTATTTATTTATTTATTTATTTATTTATTTATTTATTTATTTATTTATTTATTTATTTATTTATTTATTTATTTATTTATTTATTTATTTATTTATTTATTTATTTATTTATTTATTTATTTATTTATTTATTTATTTATTTATTTATTTATTTATTTATTTATTTATTTATTTATTTATTTATTTATTTATTTATTTATTTATTTATTTATTTATTTATTTATTTATTTATTTATTTATTTATTTATTTATTTATTTATTTATTTATTTATTTATTTATTTATTTATTTATTTATTTATTTATTTATTTATTTATTGATTTATTTATTTATTTATTTATTTATTTATTTATTTATTTATTTATTTATTTATTTATTTATTTATTTATTTATTTATTTATTTATTTATTTATTTATTTATTTATTTATTTATTTATTTATTTATTTATTTATTTTTGTATTTTACGTCAAAAAACAGTTAAAACTGCGTATGACGTGCTATGGGAAGAAGTGAATTCTGTGCACATTTTCAAAATTCTGTGATCCCTACACTGAGTCATATACTAGTTGCATTTTGAAAAAAAAAGTGTGTGAGGCCGACGTTTCGACCGTCGTGATCTTCCTCAGGGTTGGTCAGCTGGGTCCAGAGGCGGAGTTAGACAATTTTGGGCCCGGAGCAATGTTGAATGCCCCCGCCAATTCAAAATGTGAAAGTTGTATCAAGAAACTATATGAGTTATTTTATTTCAACAAATAACAAAAATTACAACGTTTAAGTTAGAAAACGTTTTTGGAAATATATTTTAAATAATAATTTTAAGTAAAAGTCTTTAGTTATCGAATAATACAATTTCCATGGTGAGTTGAACATGCTAAAAATTGTTGTGTTTTAAGTTAGTGTTTAATAAAATTACTTCTTGTTAAGGGCATGAAATAATAAATATGAATTTCAGTAGAACCGACTTCTTATTCATTTCATAGAGTCCTACCTTACAAGTAATGACTATAACTCACTATTTAAGAAAAAAAATGAAATGAAAATTTAATGAAATATCAGACTACTGTACCGCGACTTGTAAAATTACGATGACGATTTTCTCGAGTTCTAATTTATTTTTTCAATTTTTTACTAGTTTTCCCCAACAGTCGCATGATCGGGCCCCTTGACTTGCGGGGCCTCAGGACATCGCATGCTCTGCCCATGCCCAGCCCCGGCACTGGCTGGGTTAGCTGCCAGATCAGCCTTGAGGAACACCACAAAAAGATGGTCGAAACGTCGCCATCACAGCCTTCGAATTCAGCCGGTGTCTGGAGAAGAACCCTAGAGGCCGGCCCCTCCATAGCAGGCGTCCCGCAAGGCTCCCCTTTATCTCCAACATTATTCAACATATACATAGCAGACATTCCACCATCATCAAATTCTAATATAGCTCAATTCGCTGACGATACAGCCCTAATCGCCTCAGGATACTCACTAAGTAACCTCCGATCACAAATTCAAAATCACTTAAACAACATTGAAACCTGGGCAAACCTCTGGAAAATTCAACTCAATCCCAACAAAACAATAGTAAAAATCTTCTCACTCAGAAAGTTTAGCTCTCCCACTCCGCTAGTAATAAATAACTCGCCCATCACCTGGACCCCACCATCACAACCTATAAAATACTTAGGACTTCATCTGGACACAAAACTAACCTGGAAAACCCACATAGATATCAAAATTAAACAAGCAAGAAATAAATTATTCCAACTCCGGGCACTAATCAACAAACACAGATCCCTGTCATACACAAACAGTACAACACTCTACAAAACTATAATCAGACCACTCATGTTTTATGCATGCCCAATATGGACAAACGCAACCCCCACAAATGTCAATAAAATTCAAGTCATGAAAAATAAATGTTTACGATTAATCACAAATGCCCCTTGGTTCATAAGTAATAAACAACTTCATTCAGAATTAAACATCAATACAATAATAAACCAAAAAGCACAAATATCACACAACTTCTACCAAAACCTAACAGACAAACCAGCAGCATCCCATTACAAACTACCAAAAAATCCAACCCACACCCGCATAAAAAATAGATTTCCTTTTGAAGCTTTCCTCAATATTTTCGCCAACCATGATTCTTAACCTGGAGGTTCTCCCTTAGAGTATTCTCTTCAATGTATAGATTAAGTTAGCTTAGATATTTTAACTAGAATAAGTCTCAAAATACATCTGTAAAGTAATTGTACTGAACGATGTAAACCTTCCAAAAGTAATAAATGTGTTTAAAAAACAAGGCTGGCCCCTCCAATCGCTAGCTTCCCGTGGTTTCTCCTTTCAATACTGAGGGAACACTGGATCAGTTCCATAACTAACTGGCTACAAACCGCGTGCAATCTTCTCTTCCCTCTCCTCTCTCTTTACTTAAACACACACTTAATTGCAATACACTACCACAAATATCGGAAGACCAGCCGCACGTTTGCAGATTATGTCGGGTTGGATGGTACTTAGCTGGGAGAGATTGATTGATTGATTTTCTCGTGTTTCCGGGCGCGTCAACTGCTTTAATCATTAGTCCCGTTAGCGTAGTGAATGTTTTATTCTCGGGAGATGGCGGTGATCTTCCCCCGCCGGATGGCGAGATCCGGCGCCGACCTACCGTCGGCTAGTGTGGTTTCCCCCTAACCAGGACTCTCCCACCAGCGGGACACCGCCCCAGCCGGGACAAGCTCTAAGCTCCCGACCGGTCTCCCGGAATATATGGCAGTGTAGTGCATGTTAGTGTAAGTTTATATGTAAAGGGAGAGGATAGGACAAGAAAGGGGAAGGACAGATCGCGCGCGGTCCGTGGCCCATTTGGTAGGGTACTGCTCCGGTATTTGCCTGGTGTTGATCGGAGAAACCACGGAAAACTACCGATCAGAGCAGCTGGCCGCTAGAATTCTCCTCCAGACAGCGACTGAATTCGACCTAGCTGAAGAGCTAGTGTGGAAAATCCTGCCGCCGTGGGGAGTGGGAACCTAGGACCTCTCGGTCAGAGGCGCTGCAGTGGCATCAGTTGATGCCCTGAGCTAGCGCTCCCGGTTGGGAGAGATACCTGTAGGGGGAAACCGACGTGTAGGTCGGCGTCGGATCTCATCATCCAGCTGAGGCAGACCACCGCCGCCTCCTGGGGGACAAGGTGCTCTGGACTCTCAGGTCTTATGATCGAAGTAGTTGCACTCGAAAACTAAATACGCACTCAAACACTAACTCACTCACGCGAATAAATGCAGGGAATCGCTCGGATATCGATTGACTAGCCAGATTGGCGCCTCCAACGGTTTTTTATGTTAAACAGTTATTTACACTCTGTAAGTGCTTAATGATCAGACTCTTCATACGTGATACAGGTGCATGACTCGTCCATTCCTGGGTACACAAAGTTACATGAAAAAGTGTGGATTGAAATACTTTTTTTAAAAAAAACGTTCATGGCCCATTACAAAATCATGTTAAACTGTGTTTTATCTCATTCGTATCATGCCTGAAAGGCAGAATAGTAATCCATAACGTTTCACCCATGAAGCTCCCTTCAAAAAATGCGTTTTTATAGAATTCTTCCTGAATATTCTGGAAGGCTAAAAATAGAGTCTATTCGTCTTGTCGAGAGTAATCTAGTGAGCTATTAGCGTTTTCTTTACGTGCCTTAATTCATCTCAAAAATGTGTTTCTATTGATTAAAATTCTCATAAACACGTTTGTTCGAGAATATTTAGAATATTGTGGAAGGATGCCGAAGAATGGTCAGTTCCCCAGCGACCGCACCGGGAGAGGTGGCTCAGGGCATCAACTGATGTCACTGCAGTGCCTCTGACCGGAAAGTCCTAGGGTTGAGGCCCAACAGTGGCAAGATTTTCGACACTAGCTTGTCAGTTAGGTCGAATTCAGTCGCTGGCTGGAGGAGAATTCTAGTGGCCGGCCGCTCTGATCGGAGCCTTCCGTGGTTTCTCCGATCAACAGCAGGCGAATGTCCGAGCAGAACCCTAAGAAACGAGCCACGGACCGCGCGCGATCTTTCCATCCTCTTCCTTTTCCTATCCTCACACTTACACTAACATGTACTACACTACCACACATGCCGGGAGACCGGTCAGGAGCTTTGAGATTGTCCCGGCTGCGGTGGTGCACCGCTGTTGAGAGATACCTGTTTGGAAGAAACCCCGCTGACCGACGGTAGGTCGGCGTCGGATCTCGCCATTCAGAGGGGTAAGATCACCGCCACCTCCCGATGAAAAGCATGCACTACACTTAATGATTTAATGACCTCAGTAGTTGACGCCCCGGGCATCACTAATAACCAACCAACCACCCAGCTACCGCGGCGTATCAAACGACACCTCACGTGTACCGAGAGACAAATGCAGATCTGCTGATTACTTTAAGCCAGACTTCACAAAAGTGAGCAAGACGACTACTCAACAACGACGATTATTCGTCGATTAGTTACGTAATTAAATGGTAGCTCCCAAATCAATTACCTACATTTATCATCAGGCTAATTTCGGTTTAAGGCATTTTTGTAAGTTTTCCTGAAGCAGTTTCTGCAACAGCGAGCCACAAACCGCGTACCAGCGAGCCACAAACCGCGAATCGTCTTTCCTTGTTCTGGACTCATTCGCAAACTTTAACTCAAGCTCATAGGCCCATTAAAGAATGATGATGAGATTCGGAAGATTTAATTAGACAAAAGTCACAGTCACCGTCGTACTATGTGCCCGCAAATGTCCGGGCAAAGTGCGCCATCGACTGTGGAGCCTTCGAAGAGACATAGACATGAGTATTAGTGACCTTTCCTCTCATAAAATTTCAGCCAAAAGCGTGCCACAATTTTGACCATGCCAATGAATTAGAGACGGCTTCCCATTCAAAACTGTCAGTCATTGATTATCTTCTATGAGGTGATGCAAATTGCATTCGTGAAATAGTTCTATGAAATTTCCCTCTTGCTTGGAAAATTATTCAATCGCGGCGGCGATGGTGTAACGGTTAACGTATCGGAGTGTTATACCAGAGTTTGCGGGTTCGAACCCGATCGTGGATTTTTAAGGGCGAAAAAATCCTTCGTACGCCTTCCTTCGGAGGGGAAATAAAACCGTCTGTCCCATGTAGTAGATTTACTGCATGTAAAATATCCTCGAACCTAAATGATGCCTCTGAGCTTAATTCAAATCACCAGTTTCGTCGCCCTAGTAATACCTTTTCTCCCATAGTTGATGAAAGGAGCGTAGCGAAATTTGCGTGGTCAGACGTAAGAGCAGGTCTCATGGCCTGAGTCTCGCCACGTAAAATAAGGCACATTCAATTCAATTCAATAAATTCCAAAGCACTCGTGATATGACTATAGTTGATTAAAATAGAGAGAAACGATGACAAGACTGATAAAGAGAGAGAGAGAGAGAGAGAGAGAGAGAGGGGGGGATAGGGAGGTGGGCGGGTGGGCTACTGCGAGAGCAGCGCCTGCGTCGCGGGGTCGTTGGACCAGAGACGCCCGCCTGGCGCCCCGCCATGCCACAGCCGCGCCGCGCACTGGGCCTCGCCGTGGCCCCGGGCTCTGGCCCAGACGCAGCTGGTCCGTTGCGCGGATGCGATGCACTACATTCGCACTTAATGCCATCTTGCGGCGTGAACGAGCCGCGTCCGCGCGCTTAATTAAGCCTTTTTATTGCCTTCTCCTTGGCGTCGTCACGTGAACATCCATTGCGGTATTCGAGCGATTAAGATCGAACGGTTTCCAGAATATATTTATTCAGTTACCTAGGATGCTTTATATGAGGCGTTCGTTACGTTTAATTCATAAACCCACATTACTAGACGTACGTTTCCTTAAGTTGTCAGATAGTACCTTTCATTTGTGTAGTATGTTTAGGATTATTTTATTTTGAACGGGCATATGAAAACACTAATCATGTAAATAATATACTTCAGCAATAGCATTGCCTATGATACACCTTTTCAAAGGAATTAAATATCAAATCATTCCTGATCTACCATTGTAGTTAAAGATTTGCTCATCTTTGAATTTGTTTGAAGGGAGCGCAAATAAAAACTTTCGGAATAATGCTAGAAGGACATATGAATCTGATCATGCATATCAAATACATAGCTATAGACCAAAAGTTAAAAGCGAAGCTTTAAAAACAATGTCTTTTCGCAATTAATGCAAACTTTTTTCTTTCAAAACCTCTCTGGTTTGATATTCTGCCCCTCCGTTGGGATGCTTACCATCCTGTGTATCAAACTTGCTGGTTGATAACGCCTTTGGTTCAGCTGCCCATTCCATAACTATATATAAATACATTTTTTTCGTAAAATATATTTTCACTAGCACAATTCGTAAACAGTATCGTCCAGCAAATCTGCAAGTCTTTGTGTTCTTCAGAGGCATCAAAGCCATTAAAAAATGCAAAATAATTTGTAGACAACTACTATTCCTTTCAGACTTCAAACAGTATACGAAAGTTCCTTTCCCCGTTATCTACTGTTTCATTTTTTATTTACTTACCTAACTTAAATAAACAGTTAAAACTGTGTGTGACGTTCTACGGGATGAGAAAAGTACTATGAATCCTTGAGCCTACCTCTTTACTACATTGCATAGCAGCAATACGTGTTTTTTGGTAAGATTTGAATAAGACAATTTTCGCTCACGTGAAGTAAAATTCATTTTCAACGGCAGTAGAGGAAACCCTCCCCCTTTTTGTTTTCGAATATTTTTATGTCTAATTTTCCGCACAATTAAAACAAAATATATACAATGTATACATTACTTATGTGTATTAAGAATACCTCAATAAAGTGGTTTAAGAATAAAATAACTTTTTCCAAAACATTACATTTTGTGAATTAAAAAAAATTGTTTCCTAATGCGGACCCCCATAAACGTTTTTAAGAGAGAAGTACAAATAAATCAAATTACAAATAGATTGAACTCAGTATAATTGTGCAAAATAGAAGTTTAGTAAATATATAAGAAATTGTCTTATATGTTTTGCACATAGTATATGTATTCAAGTACGGCAAAAATCACGTATATCTTTATCCGCCCCCGCACATTCTAGATCCGAGAGTGAGGAAGAGGCTCAGAAATAGGCTCATCACCCATAGTTCTCCTCAAGCGCTCTGAACATTTTAGACTGCAAAACCTACACTCTGCATCTTCTTAACCTGGGAGGGAAGATATCCCTGGTAGAACTTCCAATTCGGAAGAGCCAAAGGACACGTCGTTCGATCCCCGGCTGGGAATGGAACTTTCCTTTTGCTTTATGCTTAACTTCATAATTATCTTAAATGTCTCTTTTCGACTTCTCTGAGATTAAATTCTGAAATTGTCTCTTGGCCTCTTTCTTCTTCCTGCCTTCCCGAACTGATAGGTTTCAGAGTAGGCTCTTGCTTTTTATTAACCTCCTAAGGTATAAGGTGTGACAAATACCTTAATTGTTTTTATTTTACAAGATGAAAAATTGGGGGCCAGCGTTAGGAACCTTTAGGGGACTCGGGTTAGGTGTGTTTATATTACAAATGCTCATAACATTTTTACAAGGCAAGTAAGATTAATTACATCACCGTACATCAATATCTTTCAATGTCCCATTCAAAATAATGAAATGGTTTAAGACTCACTGATGAAGTATCGAAATCAGGCAACTGAGAATAAGTACTTGAAAAAACTTTGCTTTTCACTGCTCGCACTAATGTCAACAAGTGAAGAAGACACTACCGCTTGACTGGTCTTGCAAGGAACTACAATTTTAATACGTTTATAATAGGCTCCACTCTACAGAAACAACAAATCAAGGAGCTCGCATTATGAACCGGGCCCGGGTTTAGGTACTTTCCTATATTTTTAAGAAAGAAAATTCGAATTTTATATCGTACCTAATCTATAATTGTTATATCTCAATATACATTACAACTTCAAATAACTCACATAAACACAATCCATTTTTACAACGAACTACCATTATCATTTTCTTGGCATTACAGTGCTTCGAATGTTAATCCTCCTGTTTTCCTGATCTCTTCCACGAAGGCCGGTGGTTAATCTGTGCGCTCCCGCCCCTTTGCGGGAACCAATCAGCGCCGCGACGGCAGATCCGCATTCTGCTCCAGCGACGTGGCAACGCCGCGGGGGAGGATGGAGGCGTGGATGGCGGTGGGGTGGGCGTGACATTGCCGAAGTCAAATGTCTTTCATCCGACCCCGCAAAACAGATGTTTATTAGGTGTTAGTGATTACTATATTCAATTAAGGTAAAGGGATTAGTGGTAAGAATATTTTCGTAGTTTTTTAGATTGATTGATTGATTTTTTCGTGTTTCCGAGCACGTCAACTGCTTTGGTCATTAGTCCCGTTAGTGTGGTGCATTTTTTCTCGGGAGATGGCGGTAATCTTCCCCCGCTGGATGACGAGATCCGGCGCCGACCTACCGTCGGCTAGTGGGGTTTCCCCCTAACCAGGACTCTCCCACCAGCGGGGCACCTCCCAAGCCGGGACAAGCTCTAAGCTCCCGACCGGTCTCCCGGAATATGTGGTAGTGTAGTGCATGTTAGTGTAAGTGCGTGTGTAAGGGGAGAGGATAGGACAAGGAAGTGGAAGGATAGATCGCGTGCGGTCTGTGACCCGTTTGTTACGTTACTGCTCCGGCATTCGCCTGGTGTTGATCGGAGAAACCATGGAAAACTACCGATCAGAGCAGCCGGTCGCTAGAATTCTCTTCCAGGCAGCGACTGAATTAGACAGAGCTGAAAAGCTAGTGCCGAAAATCCTGCCGTCGTCAGGAATCGAACCTAGGATCTCCCGATCAGAGGCGCTGCAGTGACATCAGTTGGTGCACTGAGCTACAGCTCCCGGTAGTTTTTTAGTATTTTTGGGTTGCGGTTCAAATTTTGTGACGAGAAATTCACTGGAGGATTGGCATATTTCTTTCTGAATATATCTTTTACATAAAAATTAGGATTTTCAATTCTTTCTAATTTTTAATTTTTTTCAAAACGTCGGTTTTGATCCAGTAATGGCTTCATGAAAATTACAAAAGTGTGATACTTGACTAAGTTATGGCCAATTGATATGCTACCCTCTGGACGTGTTTGAGACCGAAAAATATTCAGGTTAATGTGACAATATGACAATGTAAATATTAATCAGATGCTTTCAACTTATTCATTAAATATGGAAAAAGGACACAAAAATTATCTTCCTTCTACTCTACGCCACTAGAAGGCACAAGCTACAGGTTGTGCAAGGAAGTTTGAAGCAAACGGGAAACATCCAATTCTTATTATTGAAATTTTGCGATTGAATTGGACCCTACTAGGGTATTTTAATACAAACAAAATTCAATATAATATTATCTGTAAATATTATGAGAAGATGCACGAAATTAAATCGGAGAGTAGCGAGCCACTTCTCGCCTAGATTTGGCCATAGAAGTACCTGAAAGTGCAAGTGCACATACCCACATTGAAAATAGTATAAATCTCACGAAAGAGAAACAAAGAAAGAAGAATATCTACAAAAATATATTGTTCATTCCCTGCTCCCACGTCTTACTCAGAAATGAACTCCGTTTTCCATTAGCACCTTGCCTCCATTTCTGAACAATAAATGCAAATCTCTCGTAGTCAAATTAAATAAATATGAAATTTTAAAAGTAGTGAAGGGTTATACCGAGACCCGATTTTCCCGAAAATGACTAAATAAATCAATTGTGTGTAACATTGTACCGGTCAAAATCTTCGAAAGAGGAAAACCGAACGAGAAGAATTTTTTTCTTTTAGAAAACAGAAAAGAACCGCCGTCGAACTGATAAATATATAGGAGACTACCCTCTGTCCGTGAGCCTATCCGCTCCCTCCGCCACATCCACACCACACATCATCCGTCAATGCTGGCCACAGAGCCACCAGCACCGCCACAGCCAGTGCCACAGCCACAGCCGGCCGCGCAGCACGTGCTAAGGCAGAGAGGGCCGGTCCGGGAGTTGAACTCCTGACATTTTCGCGCGCTGCCCGGGAGCAACGGCACCGCGCCCCCACGCGCCCCCCTCCCCCGGGAAGGGGGGAGGGAGGCGAGGGCGGCCGGTCCGATCGCACCCCCGACCCCGAGCCCTCTCCCACGCTGTCACCAAGCGCATGCCCCATCCGCAAGGACCGGCCCCCCACAATCAAAACTCGCATTTTCACAGATTTCACGAAAGTAATATGCGCATAAATAAATGATTGTCGTTTCTGTTGGATACTCATTGCGTTCAAAAGCTATATAAATCAAAGAAAAGAAAAAATTTTGATAAAATTGCAAATCAACTCATCAGATTATTGTACACTACCAGCTATATTTGCACTTTGAGAACTATGACAAAAAACGTGAAAAACTGCCGCATCTACACAGAGATGGCATTTCTTCCAAACTTCAGTTACATCGATATTGTAATGTAAGGAATACCGATGTGCGTTTTCTAACACTAGTACTGTGTACATTTTTTCATTCGAGAGTGGTGGGGGGAAATTTAAAAAGAGACATGTTAAATAATAGAAAACTTAATTTTCAGACTACATAGCATGTGTGTTAGACCGAAATTTAGAAATTTACAACTTATACGGAACAAGAGTTATCGGTAATTAAATTAATGAATGTCCTTTCAGGTAGGTGTCATGGTATGGGAGAAACAACCGCCATTCGGTATATGAAACGTCCTCTGCATATTCCAGAGGATGTATTGGCACTAGAGTACAGAAAAATGTAACTAAATACAGAACTTCCATTGGTAACGCATTTACCTGCTGAACGTGCTAGCTCCCTATTCGTAATGGGGCCGTTTGATTTGCCAGCCCGATGTGCTTCCTCTGGTTACGCCGCTCGCGATGCTGTGATTGCCTTAAGACGGCTCCACACATTCGGCATTCGACGAGCAACGAGCTAGTGCTCGCCCAATCCCGAGCAGCTGACGTGTTCGGCGAATGTTCGCTCCATTTGATGTGTCCAAAAGACCGACACGCGGTGGGTAGGGCGAACCCCGAATGTTCATCACTCGGCAAATAACAAGCAACTCATCCACACTACTCGGGATTCGGCGAGCGGTTGCTCGGTGTTCACCGAACACCGAATGTGTGAAGCCGCCTTTATGCGTGGCGCCAGAGGAACGCCATCTCCGTACAAGACACGTATTTGATGTAGTAATGGTTTCTTTCCTCTACAAAACGATACCAAATAAAGTCACAGATAGATCGATTTCAAAGATGCAAGCGGTATTAGACCGGCTTTCCTTCAGGGCAACAATTTTTGTCACTCCAGAACCTCTTAGGTCTTAGGAGATCTTAGGGTGCGAGTACCGATGGCGGCAGGATTTTGGACACAAGCATATATATATATATATATATATATATATATATATATATATATATATATATATATATATATATATAGCTAGGTCGAATTCAGCCGCCGTCCACAGGAGAATTCTAGCGGCCGGTTGCTTTCATCAGTAGTTTTCCTTGGTTTCTCCGATCAACACCCGCCGAATGCCGGAGTAGTATCCTAACAAATAGGACCACGAGCCGCTCACGATCTTTCCTTCATCTTCCCTGTCGTATCCTCAGCCTTTACACGCACACTCACATGCATATCACTGCCACACATGTCGGGGAACCAATCGGGAGCTTGGAACTCGTCCCGGCTGGGGCGGTGCCCGCTGGTGGGAGATTCCTGGTTGGGAAAAAAACCCGCTCGCCGATGGTAGGTCGACGCCAAATCTCGCGATCCAGCGGAGATCACTGTCACTTCTCGTGATAAAAGCACGCACTACATTTACGGGACTAATGACAGCTACAGACGCGACCAGAATCACTAATCAATTAACAAAATTAACAAACGACATTAGTGGTATAGTTTTTCATTAAATGTTTTTTATTGCATAAAGGCGTTACTGTAGATGGTGTCGGTGTCGTTAGCAATGGTGGCGGTGGTTGTGGCCGTGACTCTGGGCATGGGCCCGCGGGTGTGGTGCTGGCTGTGGTGGTGGCTGTGTCTGGTTACTCGCTACATTACGGAATTACTTCCCTGCTCCTTACGGTCCCATTTTAAACTTTTCACGGCAAAAAAATCTTCCGTCGCCGTGCGTGCCGCATGGCGTCGTGCTCTCGCCGCCGCACCGGTGAGCTGGGGGCGCGGGGCTACCGCAGCGAGTGCGCGCGTCGGGCAGGCCTCCGCGCGGCGCGGCGCGGCGCGGCGCGGCGCGGCGCGGCGCGGCGCGGCGCGGCGGGCGCGGCGTCGCCCCGGGCGCGGGCGCGGGCGGGGGCGGGGGCGAGGGAGGGCGGCCGGGGCGAACGCGCACCGCGGGCGGCGCGAAACCGGTTGCTCTGGAATCTTGGACGCGGCCGAGCCCGCGCCGCGGGGTTGCAAATGAGCCCGGCGCGCGGCAGGCGGCGGCGGCGGCGACGGAGGAGGAGGCGACAGAGCGGGGACCGAAGCGGAGGAGGAGGAGGGGCGGGCGGTTAACGAGCGCGAAACGAGCGGCGATAAGGCCCCGCGCGCCTCTCCAGCCGCGGGCGCCGCGACGCAGCCGCCGACGCGACGCGCCCGAGGGGAGGGCCTGTGCTGCCGGGCGGAAAATCACGCGCCAACAAGGGGCGCTGATAAGCGCTTTCGTAACCAGGCGGCGCTCTTTCGTATTTTGGTTGCGTCCTTCTATCTGGGATATCGGCTGTTAAGCGATGTATCATTCCACGGACAGATTCATTTTTGGCAGGAAAATGTATGATCACTTATTAACGCTATTATTATTATTATTATTATTATTATTATTATTATTATTATTATTATTCCGATTTTTTCACATCCGCACTATGTGCAGGAACATTCACCTGACCACTGCTGATCTTGGCTCGGTCGATCTCGCAGAGACAAGACACGAACGAATGTTACTCTCTAGACATTTCAATCAAGCGTGTCCCAATCAGCTGTTGATTCCAGGAATTCTCTTACTATTGTGCAGCTGTCCAGTATTACTCCTTTCTGCATTTGCTCTTCCCATGAAAATGGTAATTCCAACACTTGAATTGCATGCACTGTGTGTTTTGGGATTAATCCTGTGGTGGACAAGATTATCGGTTGTATGCCGATATTCTGAAGTCTCTATTAATGACGAAGCTCTTGAGTCAGTGTACATATTTATGAATTTTCAAGTTGTTGTTATTATTATTATTATTATTACTATAATCGTCTGGGATGGCTCATGGGCAGCGTACTGGCTTCGCGTGATGTGGTCCCCGGATTCGAATCCCGGTCGAGGTAAAAATGTAGTTGTAGCTTTCCTTTCAAATCGTCCAAGTTTCTGTAGCTGTGTGACGAAGGAAAGCTCAAGCAGGCGGATCTTGCTAGCTACGGTGAAGAGAATACGTCATGTCGCTTTTACCCTCAAGCATGGGAATTTAGCTAGGCCCAGGCAAGGGGGACTACCGACCCAAAACGCCAAATACATTTATTAGTATTAGTATTTCCTTTATTTTATTTTTTCATAAGGTCAGATGCACAGGTTCTACATAACCAAAACATATTTTTCAACGTCTTTTTTTTAGGAATTCACAACTACTCTACCTCTATAAACTTTCGAGCTATTCCAGTAGCTGAGATGACCACAGCCTTCTGCATTGTCTTATAAATATTCACGTAAATATTCAGATCTTTTAAACTTTAAAACAGTGTTTTCGGAATTACTGCGGTGCTAGGGATGACAATGGGGATGGTTCTCCCATGGTCCATATGCCACTGTCTCTTGATTCTTTCAACCAGCGGAGCATAGTTTGTGATCTTCTCGACATAATTCTCTTGAAGGTTTTTTGTGTTTGGTATGGCTATGTCGATCAGGTCGGCTTGCCTTTTCGTCTTGCCTACCAGAACCAAATCAGGCCGGTTGTAAGGGGCTGTTTGGTCAGTGAGAATTGTTCTGTTCCAATAAAATAGGCATTCATCACTTTCGAGAACATCGTTAGGTACGTATTCATAGTAGGTACCTTGCATTCTATAAGCTGGTGTTGGTAAGCAATCTCTTGATGCAGGATCTTTCCAACTGCATCATGGCGTTGTTTATTATCAGTTCCCGAGAAATGTGTGCATCCAGATGTAATATGGTGGATTTCTTGTGCCTGACATCCATATCGACATCTGTCATTTTGTACCCCAGGATTGCTTTAAGACAACTTCTGGTGGGTGTTACTTGATATTGTATTACCAGCGTACTGCCTTCCGTCTCTGGGAACACCTGACCTGCCATCAGCCAGTAGTTTGACGCTTTCATATCGACATGATTCTGACCAATTGCATACAGATGCTTCACACGCAGAGGCTTGCTCATCCACGTTTCCAGTTTTTGCTGTTCTGAATAATTATTTCTGTTATATTCTTGATGACTTAACTTCAAAGGTGTGGATCCATCTATTAAACATACGGAACGATGAAGTTTAGATGTTTCTGCTTCCTTGTGAGAGTATTCTCGTAGAGATTTTATATGTTGGGACTGTTTCCTATGTTCACAATACCTCGACCACCCAAATGTCGTGGCAAAGTTATTCTTTCGACTGCTGGTTTATTATTATTATTATTATTATTATTATTATTATTATTATTATTATTATTATTATTATTATTATTAATATGGTCTCGCAAATAGACAGCGTCTAGCTTTCTGTGAGGAGGTTCCGGGTTCGAGTCCCGGTCGGGGAAAAAATTTCAATTTGTTTCAATTAAAAATTTCAATTGAAGTCATGTTGTACATCTTACTTCACTAAAAGTGATAACACTTTGCATTTACAGACCTCCAACAAAGAGAACTGCAGATTATATTTTGTTCTTAGAAAACCTGGAGATAACACTTAACAAAGTCAGCAATCGCTCTTTTGAATCCATTGTTGTATGCGGAGATTTTAACATTGATTTTCTGGTCGAATCTTGCGAGAAAGAAAAGTTTCTCAATTTAATTAATTCCTTCAATTTAGACATTACAATTAATGTACCTACACGGATCACACAAAATTCGATGAAGGCAATTGATCAAATTATAGTTAACAAAACTACTACTCGATATGAAGTTGAAACAAAAGATTTAGGATACAGTGACCACGATGCACAAATTCTTACCATTATAAGAAATGCGATCACTGACACAATAAATAATACACGTATGACTAGATTGTTTACTAAAAGTAAAATTAAATTATTCATTGATTACTTGATGCAGGAGTCATGGGATGCGGTTTATAATACTGTTGATACAAACGACAAATATAATTCTTCTTTTTTTTTTTTCAACTCTTTCAATTCATTTTAACACTTGCTTTCCTCTTCAAAAACGAAAATTAAATATTTCACGGAAAAGCAATTCTTGGATAACACAAGGGATTAGGACGTCTTGTAAAAACAAGCGAATTCCTTCTTTCATTTCTAAACGTCATGACGTATGTCAAGATTTCCTTATCTACTTTAAAAAATACAAAACATTGTTACGAAAAGTCATAAGGCAGGCTAAAATCATGAAAAACGATCAGGATATTTTGAACTCAAATAATAAAACAAAAGCAATGTGGAATATAATAAAAAATACTACAAAATCAACTAGAAAACCCGTAGAGAATGTTGTTTTAAAATATAACGATATAAATGTAAACGATCCGGCAACAGTGGCTAGTCTCTTTAACCAATACTTTTCGAGAATTGCTGCCGATCTCACTAAAGGTCTTCAGGCACAAAATTCAAAAACAGACAGTTCACCCAAAATTTTAGACACAATGTTCGTTTCCGAAACTTCTTTCTATGAAATTCTCAAAATAATCGGTAAACTAAAAAATAAATATTCGTCCGGTTTAGATGAATTCCCAGATTCTTTGTTAAAGACTTGTGCGTATGCCATTATACACCCGTTAACTCACATATTTAATGCATCTTTATGCACTGGAACGTTTCCAGATATTTTCAAAACAGCTAAAATTAAGCCGCTCTTCCAAAAAGGCAACAAAAATGAAATTCAAAATTATCGGCCCATTTCTCTTCTATCAGTTTTTTCAAAAATATTAGAGAGACTTTTTTACGTACGAATGGAAACCTTTCTCAGTAAACACGACGCGCTTTCAGATTGCCAACATGGATTTAGAAAATCAAAATCAACGGAAACAGCTATATTTTCCTTTCTTAAAGATGTCGCCTCATCATTAGATCAAAACGAGGCACCTATTGGATTATTTTTAGATCTCTCAAAAGCTTTTGACATCATTGATCATGACATTTTACTTTCAAAATTACCTTCATATGGAATCCGTGGTATTGCTCTAGATTGGTTAAGTTCGTACCTTAAACAACGATCTCA
This sequence comes from Teleogryllus occipitalis, assembly GCA_011170035.1. NCBI lineage: Eukaryota > Metazoa > Arthropoda > Insecta > Orthoptera > Gryllidae > Teleogryllus > Teleogryllus occipitalis. The sequence goes on along the minus strand of BLKR01001230.1, from coordinate 253,738 downwards.
GAAAGTTGAAATACCTTACTGGAATGATGGAACATTACGTACGCACCTTTCCGACTCTTTGCCCGTTGCATGTGGAGTTCCTCAAGGATCGATTTTAGGCCCTATTCTGTTCCTACTTTACGTAAACGATATGCCCTCGACGATTCGAAACGGAAGAACGGTTCTCTTTGCAGATGATACGAACATCTTTGCAATAAAGAAATCGTAAATAGTACAAATTTAGATGTTTCAAATTGGTTCCGAAATAACAAATTAATAGTAAACGAAAAGAAAACGGTTTTAATGCAGTTTTCCATTTCAAATAAACAATTCTGTGCTCCATTGAAATTGAACAGTGTACCATTGACTGATGTTAAGGCAACAAAATTTTTAGGTCTCTCAATTCAGTCAAACCTTAAATGGAACGTCCATTTAAATGAATTGAACACAAAATTAAGTTCATTATGCTACGCGTTCAGAATTCTTGCAAATTCAGTCAGCCTTCATACTGCTCGTTGTGTATACTTCGCGAATGTTCATTCCCGCCTGAGATATGGCATTATATTCTGGGGAAATACATCTTATAGCTCCCAGACTTTTAGATTACAAAAACGAATTGTACTTCATAAATCTAGGAATTCTACCATTACCGTGTCTTTTTATTTACGAATCAGTGGTTTGTGTAAAAAATTACTTGCTTAAGGGCGGGAATATATTTTCAGAAAATGCCGAAGCCTATTACTATAACACACGACGTAGAAATCATATTCATCAGGTGACAGTATCAACAGCTCATTACAAAAAATTCACATACAATACATGTACATTATTTTACAACACTTTGCCAGATGACATTAAACGATTAAATTCAATAGAAAAGTTTAAATCACAAGTGAAATCGTTTCTGCTGCATAACTGTTTCTATACAATTAGAGACTATACTGAGCATCACAAGAAAAGTAACATTAATTTTAACAATGATACATAATGCATTAATTACCATTTGGACTGTATAAATGAGTATAAACAACCTGTAACAACTATTGTAACACAGCTTCCGGGTCAATGACCCCCATCTCGATCAGGTTTTTCGTCCAGTTTCCCTGATCCATTGAGCAAATGCTGAGATGGCCCCTTGTTTTGCTTCTGGACATAAATGTAACTTCATTTTCTGTGCACGTCTTCTAGAATTCAGTGGGAAATACAATTATTCAAATTATCGTTTCCACGTTGTCGCGGCAGGAAGTAATAAGAGCCAAAATTTATTGCTTATTTATCCTTGAAAATAGATTTTATTACATGGGAGTTTTTTTGTATTTTTTGTTTTTTTCTCCCTTTCAAAATTCAAAATTTATTGCTTATTTATCCTTGAAAATATATTTTATTACATGGGAGTTTTTTTGTTTTTTTTTTCTCCCTTTCAAAATTCAAAATTTAAGTAGTATATGACAGTGTAGGGATCACAGAATTTTGAAAATGTGCACACAATTCACTTTTCCCCATAGCACGTCATACGCAGTTTTTAATTGTTTTTTTTTTGACGTAAAATAAATAAATAAAATAAATAAATAAAGACTGAAGCCGGAGTTTTCTAATACAAATCGTTTCACTTTCTATAGGTGTGTGACGAAAGAAAACGCTCAAACGGAGCAAGTAAGGTAGATAGAGTGATGAGAGTGCTCGCCGCATGTCTTCCTTTCTCCCAGGCGTGAATGCTAATAAATTCAAGAAAAACAGAGACCAGACTTGGGAAACACTGCTAGGTGGCTAAAGTCGGATTAATCTGACCCTTTAATGCCGAAAACCTGAAGATTTACATTATTGATGCATTTACATACATCATTGATGTCACCATTCCATGCATTTAGGACGGTTGATACTTCTTGCCAACCTAGAACAAGTTGGCTTGCGGGGGAATCCCCTTCCCATATATCTCTTCCAGTCGGGAACCGCCTTATCTAGCACGTAGTTCTTCACTGGTCCTATGATATGTGTAGTAGTTTAGGGCATTTATGTGTGTGTGTGATAGGAGGAGGAACAGGAAGGAAAAATCTCAAGCGACCCTTGGCCCGTTTGTTAGGATACTGCACCACCATTCACCTGTTGCTGATCGGAGAAACCACAGAGAAATACTGAAAACTACCGCAGCAAGTCGCTAGAATCCTCCAGACAGATGCTAAGTTCGACCTAGGTGTATGGGCAATGCCCCAAATTCGCCACCATTAAAAGTCGAACCTTGGACCTTCCAATCAGCGTCGCTGCAAAGATAGTGGAAATGCTGGATCTGAATCAAATCCAGCATTTAGGATCCCCGGAGCTATTACGGGGGCAAGCCTGCCATTCCTTTTCCGAAATATTCCCAATTCCATAGCATTTCCTTATTTTGTCGATCTCCTGATCAACTCTACAAATTTTAGGATGTCTACTATCCTTATATTTTCGGCTTCTCTTCCAAGACGGGGAGATTTGCAATGTTAGGATCCAACCGATTATCTGCCTGTATCTTGACACCCGGAGTATCCTGTACAATAACAATTAATCAGCACGCTAGATCATTATAGAGACGATCCTGGTCCAGCGCTGTCTGTCAATTTATCATTCACCGCTGGAATCGCGCTTCACACCAAAGTCTATCCTCTTGGATTTTGTGGTAGGCATAGAAGTTTTGCCTGCTTCTCATTTCGCCACTTCAAACTCACCATTCATGATATGGCTTTATTCATCATATTTACCTACTCATCCAAATCATGAAACGAGTGGAAGAAACGAGAGTTTCAACAAATTTCTTTGACCTTTTTCTCACGGGTATGTTTTCTTTCCAAATTCTATGGAAGAAATAATTACTCGAAAATTAAAGTTTGAGCAAACATGAGCAAAACGCAAATGAAAAATGTACTCTTCACTATATCGTTTCAATGCAAGATAATTTTTTAAGTGGTTCGTTTACATTTTACTGCTTCCCGTGCAATTTGTACCACATCATTTGAATTTACTGGCCGTGTTAAATGTTATGAGCGAGAGGACGAGCGCATTTGAAAGCCGTAGCGAGAGAACGTCTGTGTAAGTTCAACCGTTGAAAGATAATCTCCTGGTACATTAGATACGGTTCCGTTTATCTGACAGTGTGTAAAAATAATTCACAGTAAATATTTCCTCGTCAGTTAGATGTGTTAAACATTGTCTTACATTTAGATGCAAGTAAGGAAGAAACACAATATAAACGTCATCATAGGTCAAGAATTACTGTTTTACACGAATATTAGTGATCTTTAGATGTTTTCACATGTCATTGTCATTTAGCAACACATGAGGTATTTAATAAAATCAGATTTAATAAAATATAAATTAAGATATATGGATTTGTGTTATTTTTTCACACATACACATTTTTCACACATTTCCTTTATTCACACATACAATATAATTTGGTTGTCATTTGACTTAACACTTGCGTTCGATCGAGCTTATTTTCAATAAGAACACATCACTAGGTCACTCATTTAAAATGCAATAACTGAATTAAAATGCACTCAGACACCTTAAGAAAAGATGAAAGTCGTCTTCATATGATGAGAGTAGTGAACCTTCGTGTGTCTTTCTGGCATATTTTCTACATATTCCTTCGGTGATAAAACTGATTTAAAATACCAACAAAAAACACCAGTTTCACTAAAATTTCTTCGCGAGCTAGCTGAAATGGAATGACTAGCGACCAAGCACTAGTGAGCGACAAGGTTGCTTACCTATGCTACAGTCTTTTCCATAATACATTTGGCCCACCGCCCGTAAATGAAGATCAGAAATTCATTTTTACATTCAAAAACGTATTTTCAATTTTTTAACCATTACGATAATTGAGAAAACGTATGGAAAACAATTTCGGAAAGTAAAATTTTCCAATCATCAGTGAGCCCAAAGAGCGCGATTTAAAGAAAACATTTCCTTCGCGAGACTAAAAGAGTTGTTCATAAGCCGAAGACGTCTTAAGTTTTCTCCTAGATTCTCTTTTAACTTAAGATAATATCCACTCGATAGCAACTTACTCTTGTAAAACACGTGTTTTCAATCGCATTATTCACGCTTCTTGGATTCATTGATTTTGGAAAAACGTGTTTTCAGAAACTTGTGTGTTTCTTAACTGGTTTAATAAAATTATTAAACCATACTTCTTTGCTAGAAAGCTGGGATATGCTCGTAGAAGGGGAGAAATGAGGAGTGTGCAGATAGGGGAAGATGGAGGTGCTTCAGCCAATAAAGTGCCAATGCCACGGTGCAGTAATATTGCGTTTCTGAGAAACCTTTAATTACGAAGCTATAGCATGACTAATTAATTCAACAAGTGAGCGTGGAAACATTCCAACCAGATCATTTCTGCTCTGTTTATATCCATTACATGAAAAATGTTGACTAATGTCTCGTCGTCTCCCCAAGCAATCTTATAATTATATAACAAAAGCTATTATCAGTGATATTTATATAAAACAAGAATATGGGAAAATGTCTTGCATACCTCAAATGCTGCGAAATCACTCTTTACAATCATGACAAAACAGAAAGAATGAAAATCAGGAGAGTGGAATCTTATATCACCAACGTATTGCGTTAAAGAAAACGGACAAGCAATTCATTAGTACGTCATGTGACTAAGTAAGAAATTAAACTTTAATCCTCTCTTTAACTAGTTAAGACAAACTGTAATAAATTTAAAATTAGTGAAGGAATTCTAAAGTGCTAGAATACACAATCTGATACGAAAGAACGAACGTAAACTACGAACGACCCGTTGAGTTAAGAAAAATCAAGTTTGACTGGATTTAAGAAATGACAGAAAAAAATTTACGCCCAAATCTCCAAGTGAATAACACGCTAGCGGAGCAAGATGGCGGAGATGTCAAGAATGATGTTCCTCAAAGCCTCCCACGCAGCGCCCCCACCGCCCTCGCCCTGGCCGCCCCCGCAGCGCCATCGCCCTGGGCGCTCCCTAACGGCAGTGGACGCCGCCCCGCCCCGCCCCGCCCGGCCGCCAACGGCTTTTCGCCAGTCAGCGCCACGCGGGGCGGAGGACCGGTCCTCGAGTTCATTGGCCTCTCGCACCCACCCACACGCGCGCGCGCGCGACCCGCACCTCCCTCCCCCTCCCCCTCCTGCCCCGGCGCCCGCCCGCTTTGCATGCGCTCCTTTTTCCCGCATCTGCCGCAATCCCTCTTCGGCGAAGAATCTCAACTGCCTCAACGCCTAATCCTGACGATGACTACTGTTTCTAACGAAGCGGAATATCATAATTGCTTGTACTGAGAGATCAAAATCTGCGTGTTGTGTATATTATTTAAAATTTATATTATTCATTGTGATACATTAGTGCTTTAGCCTTTTGCTCGTATCTGGAAACTAAAGGTGAATGATTTTGAAGGGGAGTTGATAATGAAGGAGTGATTTGTTGAAACATTATACATGCATATGAACTTTTTTTCAATGACACATCATCGTCAAAGATTTAAAATTCATCATTCACTCGAAGTTCTCGGATTGACTAAAATTTGGCAGAATAAGGGCTAGGAGAAACGGGAGGAACCCCAGGAAACCTGGCGACAACCAGCTTAGTTCAGCACAAAATCCACCCGGATGGTCTGGGATTTGAACCCCTTCCCCTGCGGTGAAAAGCGAGCGGTCTGACCGCACACAACCAGAGACGCAAAGGGGACTCTGTTTTTATTCGAGGCTGCAACAGCAAAAAAAAAAACAAAGAAATTAAATAAACAGTTTATCCGGTATTTTGAAACTCATCGTCAGTTCAGAATAGAAATTAGCACATCTCAGAAATGCAGGTGGGCCGTTTTATTTTGGGCGGATCCGTTCTTTCGCAACCTAAGAAAATCTGGTTTACTCTCGTACACACCGACACTTGCTGGGTTTATCTCAGAGCCAGCATTGCCGCTGAATCTGCAATGGCTAAGACCGGGAGGTCCTAGCGTTCGAGGTTTCGGATTTCGGTTAGCGGATGGATTTTCAACCCTAGATAAATAGCTAGGTCTAATTTAGACACTGTCTGGAGGACAATTCTAGCGGCCGGCTGCTCTAGTCGGTAGTTTTACGTATTTATTCCTATTAATACCAGGTGATTGCCAGAGCAGTACCCTAACAAACGGACCACGGACCACGCGCGATCTTACCTTCCTCTTCCTTATCCTATCCTTAACCCTTACTTACTCATACTTACATTTACGTGCACTACACTACCACATGTTAGGAATCAGTAGAACAGTCGGGAGCTTTGAGCTGGGGAGAGCTTAGGATGGGGCGGTGTCCCGCTAGTGGGAGATACCTGTTGGGGAAAGACCGTAAGTCGACGGGTAGATCGGCGCCGGAGCTCGCCATTCAGTGGGAGAATATCATCGCCACCTCCCGCGATGAAAACATTATACATGCGTACACTACACTTGCGGGATTAATCACCTAGGTGCGCCCGAAATCATTGATTGATTTTTTCGTGTTTCCGGGTGCGACAACTGCTTTGGTCATTAGTCCCGTTAGTGTAGTGCATGTTTTCTCTCGGGAGATGGCGGTGAACTTCCCCCGCTGGATGGCGAGATCCGGCACCGACCTACCATCGGCTAGTGGGGTTTCCCCCAACCAGGACTCTCCCACCAGCTGGGCACCGCCCCAGTCGGGACAAACTCTAAGCTCCTGACCGGTCTCCCGGAATATGTGATAGTGTAGTGCATGTTAGTGTAAGTGTGTATGTGTAAGGGGAGAGGATAGGACAAGGAAGAGGAAGGGCATATCGCGTGCGGTCTGTGGCCCGTTTGTTACGTTACTGCTCCGGCTTTCACCTGGTGTTGATCAGAGAAACCACGGAAAACTACCGATCAGAGCAGCCGGCCGCTAGAATTCTCCTCCAGGCAGCGACTGAATTCGACCTAGCTGAAAAGCTATTGTCAAAAATCCTGCCACCGTCAGGACTCGAACCTCAGACCTCCCGGTCAGAGGCGCTGCAGTGACATCAGTTGATGCACTGAGCTACCGCTACCGGTCCGAAATCATTAATCAATCAAGCAAGTATTCATTATATTGTGATTTAATTTCCCTTTTCTTCTATCATATTTATCTTCCTTTTTTAATTCTTTCGGCGTGCCACACCAGGAGATCAAATACCTCCATCTCCACGTGTTGAGCTCTCTTCATCAGGGTCTGCAGTCCAACAGTCCCCGTAAAAGTGAGTGTAGAGTGGCAATCGTTGCAAATGGGCGTTGCGAAAGGCGACTGAGAGCGCCGCCTCTTGGGCGGTGGGCCCGGGGGCTCGCGTCGGCCCGCAGCCTCCGCGCGGTGCGGCGTTTTCCTCTCGCGCAGCCAGTTCCTCGTCGCGCGCTGCCAAAACAGCGGAGGGCCGCACCGCGCGGCGCCAAGAGCAGGTCGTGACCGCCGCCGCTCGTAAACTGCGCCTCCCGCCCCGCCCCCTCCCCCCGCCCGAGCGGGGAAAGCGCCACCCACCGCCAGGGCCACGGCCGCTGCTGCTGAGCCTACAGCTGCTTTGACTGGCTTTGGCGCTGGGACCTCCATGGATTTCGTTCCGACATCCATGCCTTCGCTTGTCTATATTATCCTATCCACCTATCTAGCAATCTTAAGATTAATTGATGAATTATTTCGCTCTTTCTGGAACATAAACGTCTATCATTAGTCCCACAAGTGTACTGCAGTGTAGTGACGAGGCGTCATTTCTGGCAAAAAGAGACGGAACGGCGCTCCGGTACCTTGTGAACGAAATAGGAAAACAAACAAAAGCAGAGACCAAAAACTTGGCATTTTCATTTTTAGTTCGACCATCGCTTAAAGCTAAAAGCTTAAAATTAAATTTTATTAAATTAATCCTTTTAACTGTATCTTCTAATACAATTATCGTACATAATCTTTTATTTCTTCGCCAACACTATATCGATTGCTACTTGATATTTCCGAACTTGTATTCCTGTTGGAGTCTTTTGAAGATCAGAAGTATGGGGGATCCGTGCCCTAAGGAAGGAAGTGGGGGTAGGATTTAGAAGGGAGAGTCCAGGCGGTTCGTGGGTTTATTTATTTATTTATTTATTTACGTCAAAAAACAGTTAAAAACTGCGTATGACGGGCTATGGGGAAAAGTGAATTGTGTGCACATTTTCAAAATTCTGTGATCCCTACACTAAATCATATACTACTTAAGTTTTGAATTTTGAAAGGGAGAAAAAAAAAAAAAAAACTCCCATGTAATAAAATCGATTTTCAAGGATAAATAAGCAATAAATTTTGAATTTTGAAAGGGAGAAAAAACAAAAAAACTCCCATGTAATAAAATCTATTTTCAAGGATAAATAAGCAATAAATTTTGGCTCTTATTACTTCCTGCCGCGACAACGTGGAAACGATAATTTGAATAATTGTATTTCCACTGAATTCTAGAAGACGTGCACAGAAAATGAAGTTACATTTATGTCCAGAAGCAAAACAAGGGGCCATCTCAGCATTTGCTCAATGGATCAGGGAAACTGGACGAAAAACCTGATCGAGATGGGGGTCGTTGACCCGGAAGCTGTGTTACAATAGTTGTTACAGGTTGTTTATACTCATTTATACAGTCCAAATGGTAATTAATGCATTATGTATCATTGTTAAAAATTAATGTTACTTTTCTTGTGATGCTCAGTATAGTCTCTAATTGTATAGAAACAGTTATGCAGCAGAAACGATTTCACTCGGGATTTAAACTTTTCTATTGAATTTAATCGTTTAATGTCATCTGGCAAAGTGTTGTAAAATAATGTACATGTATTGTATGTGAATTTTTTGTAATGAGCTGTTGATACTGTCACCTGATGAATATGATTTCTACGTCGAGTGTTATAGTAATAGACTTCGGCATTTTCTGAAAATATATTCCCGCCCTTAAGCAAGTCATTTTTTACAAAAACCACTGATTCGTAAATAAAAAGACACGGTAATGGTAGAATTCCTAGATTAATGAAGATAGGCTTACAAGAATCACGTGGGTGGGATTTGGTTATTATTCGTACAATTCGTTTTTGTAATCTAAAAGTCTGGGAGCTATAAGATGTATTTCCCCAGAATATTATGCCATATCTCAGGCGGGAATGAACATTCGCGAAGTATACACAACGAGCAGTATGAAGGCTGACTGAATTTGCAAGAATTCTGAACGCGTAGCATAATGAACTTAATTTTGTGTTCAATTCATTTAAATGGACGTTCCATTTAAGGTTTGACTGAATTGAGAGACCTAAAAATTTTGTTGCATTAACATGAGTCAATGGTACACTGTTCATTTTCAATGGAGCACAGAATTGTTTATTTGAAATGGAAAACTGCATTAAAACCGTTTTCTTTTCGTTTACTATTAATTTGTTATTTCGGAACCAATTTGAAACATCTGATATTGTACTATTTACGGTTTCTTTATTGCAAAGGATGTTCGTATCATCCGCAAAGAGAACCGTTCTTCCGTTTCGAATCGTCGAGGGCATATCGTTTACGTAAAGTAGGAACAGAATAGGGCCTAAAATCGATCCTTGAGGAACTCCACATGCAACGGGCAAAGAGTCGGAAAGGTGCGTACGTAATTTTCCATCATTCCAGTAAGGTATTTCAACTTTCTGAGATCGTTGTTTAAGGTACGAACATAACCAATCTAGAGCAATACCACGGATTCCATATGAAGGCAATTTTGAAAGTAAAATGTCATGATCAATGATGTCAAAAGCTTTTGAGAGATCTAAAAATAATCCAATAGGTGCCTCGTTTTGATCTAATGATGAGGCGACATCTTTAAGAAAAGAAAATATAGCTGTTTCCGTTGATTTTGATTTTCTAAATCCATGTTGGCAATCTGAAAGCGCGTCGTGTTTAGTGAGAAAGGTTTCCATTCGTACGTAAAAAAGTCTCTCTAATATTTTTGAAAAAACTGATAGAAGAGAAATGGGCCGATAATTTTGAATTTCATTTTTGTTGCCTTTTTTGAAGAGCGGCTTAATTTTAGCTGTTTTGAAAATATCTGGAAACGTTCCAGTGCATAAAGATGCATTAAATATGTGAGTTAACGGGTGTATAATGGCATACGCACAAGTCTTTAACAAAGAATCTGGGAATTCATCTAAACCGGACGAATATTTATTTTTTAGTTTACCGATTATTTTGAGAATTTCATAGGAAGAAGTTTCGGAAACGAACATTGTGTCTAAATCACCTTCAATCACCTACAGTGCTGCTGCAGTATCCGCCTAGAAATGATCGGCGGAAACTGCAGAAGGAACCGAGTTCAACCGCACTCTAGAATTCTCATTACTGTCATGGCTGGAAAAAGGGACCTACCGACTTACAAAGCAGCGGTTGCAGGTACAAAACTACATAATCCTTTGAACACAGTGTGAAGCTACAATGTTATCTGAGAAATGAGACACTGTCGCTTATTTTATAACTGTTCCTCAATTTTTCATTGTACATTGATGTGTACACTGTACAATGTTTCACTGTTGATGAGATCTCTGAAGTTCGAGTTGAAAATCCCAATCCTATAATGGAATAGGTAATTTCAAAAGAACCTTATTTGCAATCCTCGCAAATAGTTAATCACACAAACTGACTAGGATAAACCTCGAGCTTTGATGCACGTAAATTGCAGTGCATCAGCTGTTCGTTAATAATTATCTCAGCAGAAGCGGTTCTTTATTTACTTCTTAGATGAGACGTTTTTCTTTCAACAACGGGCGCCGAAGAGTTGTTGGATACGTGGCCTTTCGAAATGAATTCAATTTCTGTTTCGGTCGGTTTTGTGCGTTCGTTCGCTCGCGTTCGTTCGTTCGCATTCGTTCGCTCGCGTTCGTTCGTTCGTGTTCGTCCGCTCGCTTTCGATCAGCTCCGTTAGTTCACTCGCGTTCGTTCGCGTTTGTTCGCTCGCGTTCGTTCGTTCGTTCGTTCGTGTTCGTCTGCTCGCTTTCGTTCGCCCCCGATTGTTCGCTCGCGTTCGTTTGCTCGCGTTTGTTCGTTCGTGTTCGTTCGCGCGCGTTCGTTCGCGCGCGTTCGTTCGCGCGCGTTCGTTCGCGCGCGTTCGTTCGCGCGCGTTCGTTCGCTCGCGTTCGTTCGTTCGTTAGCGTTCGTTCGCTTGCCTTCATTTGCGCGCGTTCGTTCGTTCGCGTTCTGCTGGCCAATTGCGTGCCCTCGGCGAGCAGCGGTGAGGAAGGAGGTGGGGGACGATCCGCATCGCCATGTTTGCGAGGGCAAAGGAGCGCTCGGCCGCGCGATCATTAATGCGCGTCGCCAGCTCTGAGAAGCAGAGACGAGTGCGCGACGGCACCGGTATGGCTGCCGGTCGAGTGTTTAATGAGATTCTTCATGCAGTGAGACGGCTGAGATTTGTATCTCTGCTGGTCAGTGTACTCGTGAGAGGGCGGTGTTTTTATGAAATTGACTGCCCCTCATTACCATGCACTACTACTTGAGTGAGGACCCATTTACTTTCATCCTGTCATGTACTGGTGTTCCAAAGATATCTCCAGTTAACGATATACTAATTACCAAGGCAATCTCGGTTTCAAAACATACATATCATCATGACTAGGATCGATCTAAAACAAGATTTTCTTATGCTTTAAACAAAACTTTTCACAACACAAGGAAATAATTTCATCGACATCAAATAATCTTTAAATACATTTTATCTGTGAAATTTTCTAAGAGTGCAACTGACTTTCCTCCCCGTTTTGGTAGAAAAAAAAGCTTTCAAAAATTGAAATGTAGCATTGATGCCAAATGATTCAGTGGATTGTACTCTATTCGTACATAATGTTAAAAGAGAAAGTGTGGAGCCGTTGAAGAAAAACGTGTTCAGATATTTTTGGCAAAATGTCACGATTTTATTAAAAATTGTGCAAAAATTACCACAAAAAATGTACAGGAAAAAATTTATACACTATAGAATATATCTGTCAATATAAGCGCAGTTTTATTGTATTAATAAAAATCTCCAGCTTCAATAATGAAGATGGTGTAGAGATTCGAAACTTGAATTTTTCAAAAACTCATAAAATCATACCCATGCCATACTTGTAGGTGCCCTCTATTTCATAAGAAATTTTAGAGAAAAATAATTGCAGCGTTTCTGGGAAAATTTTGAAAATGTCTGATCTTCGTATAAAATACCCCATCAACTTAAAACTTTATTTTCAAATTCGTAGGATCTCAAGTTAAACCATATCGTTCGCAGAAAACCCCTTTTTGAAAAATCTGTGTGTACGTTTTAGTCACTAGAGTTCTTTGAGCGGTTAAAGTATTGTACTATCCTGATTTCCCATTTTCTGAATATCACTAAATTAACATGGATCCATCAGGAGGCTAGCCTCTAAGAAAAAGGAGAAATCATTTAAACCGGGAACCATCTACAAAAGTTATGGTTAAACAAAAAAGCAATAGTTGTGCCTTTAAGAGCAAACACTTTCTGGTATTATTTATAATTTTTTAGAAAATTTTGAAAATATTCTTTGGACTTTATGTAACTTACCCTAAAAATCAACATATCCCTCGCAAACTCGCAGGGCCATGAGTTCGGCCACGCATATCGAGGAATATCAATTTTGGAGAAAATCGTGTCAACGGTAAAGACGCTAGCGTTGACCACAGAAAGCCAGAAAGGCAGACAGACAGGCGAATGGGCAGTTAGACGTTTGGCTGTTAATCAATTTTTCGGTATCAAGGACATACAAAACGGGGATTTTTACTACAATTCGTGATAAAGGAAGTAAATTACTACCAATGGTAACAAGATTTATCCACATTTTACCTGAGCCTCACAATGTGAGTTTTTCTGTCGAAAAATCGCTGATGTTTGTCACAGCATTACAATACTTTCTCTTTACTACGTAAGTACGTAGTATGGTAAGAAAATAATAATTATAAAAACTCTTTATCGCTCAGAGGTAATATAAGCGTTAAACATGTTACTAGTGAAGCTATAATAGCATGTAATTACTCGCATTACTTCTCACACTTGCAATTTTAGAAAATTCAGAATTCAACGAAAATGAGACCGGCTTCTTTTTTAAGCGGGCTTTGGTCTGTTCGTGGAAAAAATTACGGAAAATATTGAAGCCGTTTTTGAGATAATAATTGTTTAAAAATTGCGCATATTTTAAAAAACTGTTCAGGACCCTATTTAAAGAGCTGTTTTTGAAGAAAAGATTTCATTAAGAAAAAATCTCTATCTTCAATATTGTAGTTATAAAAATATGGCGAAAAAGTTTACATTTTTGTAATTTTTTCGAAAATTTAAGGAGCTCAACGCCAATGAGCCCTGTGACATTTTGTTAGGCATCTTTTGCTCTATCGGAGAAAAGACTATTTTTAAAAAATTGGAGTCGAAATTTTGAAATAATTCTTAAGGACTCACGTAAAGTACCCCCCAAAATAAATATCCTTTTCAAACTTGCAGTGCCACGAATTCGGCCAGACCAATAAAGGAGTCATATCTATTTTGAAGAAATTCCTAGCTCATAGCAAGTTCTTAAATCCCAAATAGTCTCCAAACGTGCGGTAGTTAGGGGATGCAAGTGTAAGTGTTGCGTCAGGGGAGAAGATAGAAAAAGGAAGAGGAAGGAAAAATCGTGCACGGTTCGTCACCCTTTTGTTAGGGTACTGTTCTTGCATTCGCCTGGTATTACTCGGAGAAACCATGGGAAAGTACCGATTGAACACTCCTTTTAGACAGAGACGAAATTCGGCTTGAGTATCCAGCTAGTGTGAAAAATCTGCCCTTGACGGGACTCAAACTCTAGTACCTCCAGCGACAATGCTGTCTCTGAGATAATCTGAACAATGAATCATCAAATAAAACCTCTCAATTTACTTTCATGTTAATCAAAGATCTTTTTGTTACTTAAAACATACATAACTTTCTTTATTTAAATTCCTTCTTGTAGCAGCATCAATAACTCTAACGTGCAATAGTTCGTAGATTTTGTGCTCCTTCAAGTACAAAATTCAAATCATTGTTTCATTTATTGATAATTTTGTCTCTTGAGTGGCGTAAAGACGTAAACCGATGGAAGGTTTGAGACATCATTCAGTCACCCAAACAATCAATCACCTGAAAATAGGAATTGAAAGCGAATAAAATTGAATGAGACGGGTTCACATTATTTCATCTTTCAACTACGATGAACAGGAGATATCATGTAATCTCACGGCTAGAATTTCATTAGAGGTCTAGGTATATAATAATAAGGCGCATATAAGATAGTTATAGAACAAATTAGATTGCAAACTAAGTCATTCAAAAGCGATTACTTTATCGACATAAATACTACATTATACGACTAGTTCATAATGTTGAGCTTTATTGCATAAGTACATGTTTTGAAAACAAGCAACGTTAGGAACAAATTTTCAGATTTGTACGAATACAATAAAGCAATAATATAAACGAGTTTCGCACGTTATTTTTATAACAACAGCATTATAAATTTATAAGAGAATCAAAGTTAACTTTTGGAAACCACTATATTATGACGTCACGGGTATTGAACATCTGTGCGGAAATTGATGGTCGGTTGTTCGGTTTACCACCACCACTCCACTATTCACTCACTGGAATTGGTTGAATGTGTCATGACGAAATTATTCGTGCCCTAAAAGACAAGCACGTCATAATCAGTGCCATAAGATGCCATTTTATGAACGATTTCTTGCAACGAAAAAGGTCGTTTATAAAGACGGTATACAAAAAATAATATTATGAAATCGGTTTATAAGGTTACTTTTTACTGCTGCACGTATTGCATAAACGATTCGCAAGCCAGTGAATAGTAGCTGAAGTACACAGTGACTTGCGAGAAATGGGAATAGCAAGTGAAGGTATTCAGGAGCGGTACGCATGTAAGAAGAAAATTAAAGCAGACCAATTTTTTCAATAAAAAGAAATTTTGCTTTGGAAACTACCAAGCCATGTACCGACGAATGGAAGAAACACTTGGAACGCATAGCACAATTCTGGCCAAATTTTAAATTCGAAGAAGAAGAAGAAGAAGAAGACTAGAAGGTGACGAAGACGAAGAAGAAGACTAAGAAGATGAGGACAAAGAAGATGTGGTCGACAAAGAAAAAGAAGACAAAGAATAAACATTTATTTCTTTTACTACACGTTTTTATTCTTCATGACTATGAAATAATAAGAATATAAAAAATACCCAAAAATATTTCAAGCGCTCGGAAAAAGAGTTAATAATGTAATCGCTCTAAAAATTTGTACCCCTCACTTTGCTTCATATGGGATAGCAAAAACAGTCTAACACTGTCAAAATAACGACCACATTAATTCATAAATAGAAACATCTTTATACCAGAGGCGTATCTTTGAGTTTCATAAATCAGATCTTATAGTTATCACACCAGTTTATAACATAACAAATGTAAATTGGATACATATGTGTCTGCAGCAGGTAGCTGGCAAACACTTCACTTCCAAGAAAATTTTGTCCATGGCTTGTACAATGGTCACATTCGCGCTGACTACAAATGTGCGTGACCCTCACTGGCTGAACAGTAACTACACTCGTTGATTGATTGATTGATTGATTGGTGTTTCCGGGCGAATCAACTGTTAAGGCCATCAGTCCCATAGAAGGAGTGCATGCTTTATCGCGGGAGGTGGCGCTGATCTTCTCCCGCTGGGTGGCGACATCCAGCGCCGACCTAAACGGCTACACAGCTTGCGGGGGGTTTTCTCCAACCAGTGGTGTAATGCACCAGCCGGCACAACCTCTAAGTTCATAACTGGTCTGCCGGCATGTGTGGCAGTGTGTGCATGTAAGGGTAAGAATGTGTAAGTAAGGTGAGGATAAGAGAAGGAAGAGGAAGGAAAGTTCGCGCGTGGTCCGTGGCCAGCTTGTAAGGGTACTGCTCCGGCATTCGCGTGGTGTTGATCGGATAAATCACGGAAAACTACAGATTGGAGCAGCCGGTCGTTAGAATTCTTCAGACTGCGGCAAGCCGACAAGCTAATGTCGACAATCCTGCCGCCGTCGGGACTCGAACCTACGACCTCCCGGTCAGAGGCACTGTAGTAGTATCAGTTGATGCTCTGAGCCGCCTATGCTCCTACACTGGCTGGATCGCACACACTGAGCTCACTGCAGAACTTCACTCCCTCTGCTTCTCACCAGGTCGCCACAGAATTCCCAGTCTGTGACGACGCGTAGTCTCAGCCGCTGTTCTCTGAACGACTCTATGCTGGCGATGTGTACTTATCTTCCCCTTCGCTCTAGCACACTGGCCACCTCTGCGCCACCTGTTGAGAGGCGCTGAAACTGCAATTACAGACTCAGCGTTACACTCAGCTATCACTTAATCTAGCCGTTGGGACTCCGCCTTACAGAGGCATCAGAAACCGGAAATAAGAACACGCAGAATAAATGTTTAAAGTGAAAATAGACTCGTCAGTATCGGATTAAGTCAAAACGTTTCTCGTCTCTTTCTCCATTTTTTCTCGTCTACATATTTTTCTATTCTATTTATACTCCCTTTTTCCCCGTGCTTTTCTCCTCGGTGGCCGAACTAATATTAATGTTGCTTGGCAACTGCATATGTCACTGCAACCCGCAGCATTACCTGCAAGCGAGTAATGCATAAACGTCAAGCAGGTTGCCGAATAAATCAGTTGCCAGTTGATTGATCGTTTCACCGTTCTGATCTAATATTACACAGGCACATACAAAAAAACTGGTGTCAGACTCAAAGACATGACATTTGTTTCATTTGTTTCTCTACGTATTGTTACCACCGTGAAATGGTAAATTGTAAATTTCACGGTGTTTTTTCGCGATTTAAAAAAATGGAGGGCGGTGGCGCAATTCTATCTTCGGATTCGGATACATATAAAAACATGTGTCAAGTCTTTGGGTCTGACAACGTTTTTTGTGTGTGCCTGTATTTTTAATATAACAGTATATTACGTCCAGCGAAACCCCGTGCACCTCCAGTAGAGGACCCCCCCCCCCACGCGGAGCAGCACGGGGCGTGACGGAGGGCCGGAGGTGCTGCCCGCACTGGAAGACGCCCCGCCCACCGCCGCCTGCTGTTTACCAGCAGGTGCGTGGGCGTGGGCGGGGGCGGGGGCGGGGCCGCGGGGTGGAGTGCAAGACGTGCCTCGCCGCAGGCATCGATTACCTGTCGCCAACAATGCCCGCGGCCGCCTCGGAAGAGCCCCCGCGGTGTCTCCGCGTCGCGCGCCTCCCGGCAAGGAAGGGGACGGGTGGGGGCGCGGTACCCCCTCGCGCCCCCGGCGAGAGAGGGGTTAAAAAAGCACCGGCGCCACCCCGGCCGCGGGGCTACTTAAGCGGCGGGCGCCGGCCCCTCGGCCAGTCCCGCGACTCCAGAGCACCTTCGCCCCGCAGCGCCAGGCCTCAGGTGAGGGCGACGCGCCGCGCCGCGCAGCGCAGCGCCCAGCGCCACCCGCGTCGCCGGTTCGCACTACACTCGTGCTTTTCTCACATTTTTAAAGCAAATATAGATAATTAATTTTTTCATTACATTCGTATTTGTGGCAAATGAAATAAGACTCGTCCATGATTTGAAAACGATTTGACAACTCGCTAGCTTGCGATTTACATCAATGAATTACAAACATAAATAGTTACAACAAGTATTCGACATGTTTAATATCGGTTCATTCAAGTCTATGTCGTTTTGAGAGTAGATATTCTCTTCCAATTTTTAAGCGAACTGTAAATATAATTATAAACTTTTCAATTACGTTTTTGTACAAATGAAATGAGCTAAACCTACGTTTCCTAAAGATATCGTATTTTTCTCAATTTTTACAGTTGATTGATTGACCATTACTCGGTATTTTTTCAGTTTCTTATAACGTAAAGAGTTCAGTTTATATCATAATATTTAATGCATTTTAGAGAATACAATATCCGCAACTATTTAGGATAAAACTAGGATAAATCTGAGAAAACGATGTTTCTAAATCTTGATGCGTTTCCATCGTACTTTTACAAAATGAATGTTAATAATGACATTTATGTTTACAATTATCAATGTTAAACCCTCGAAGACGCAACACTGCGCTAGCCATGGCAATAATGTATGTTTAAATCGTTCTAAGACGTTTTGTCCAAAAATAATTTCGTGCAAAGTCCTGGTTCCGTCGTCCATTAATGTCTTAGTTTAGATAATTCGTTCGATATGCCCATCGAGGTTTTGTTCACAACCACAGAGTAATTGCTCACATTTGAATTTTATCTGTGTAATTTTACTTCATTATCATTCCGTCAAATGGATAAACAATGATAATTGGGTTATTTTTGTATGTATCTGCAGTGCTACCTGAACAATGCATAAAATAACCGTTTCCTTATGCTTGTAGTGTTGTCAGAAACGTTTAAACCAAAAATAATTTGGATAAAACGTCGTTGGACGAAACACCTGCAACTATTTAACGACGAAGCCTTCCGCGGATGGAGGCAATTGGAATCTATTCTTTGTTCTATTTTTATTTGTCGATTACATCGTTTCGGTCCAATTTAACCTTTAATCTATTAAATAGCATTGTACTTCATGCCAGAACCCCGTAAAAACTCCATTTCATGTTTTTTAACTCACTGTCTGACCTATTCCTGCTTTTCTTGATTCGTGACAGACTTTTCTTTCGGGGTTTAAACAAAATCAAATGGAAACGTTCTTATTCTGTTCATTAATTATCTAAATATATGGTCTATTATATAAAATGAAAATATGTTAAGTTTTACACATTTCTCGAACCTCGAATAGCAAACTTTCGCCGACCTAATCAATCTCTTCATATGCATAAACAATATCATGAAATAATTAACTGACTTCACTTCCTAATATAAACATGAATTAAGTACTCGTAAATTAGAAAAAATCAAAACCTATTCAATTCCATTTGCCGGAGACGAGGGACGTGAACATGCCGCGCCTGGAAGTAACGTGTTAGGCAACCCTTCATACATCTACGTATTGCAAGGTGCATATAAAATAATGTATTAATTCGGATATGTTATTACAGACAGCATTAATATTATTACACTTAAAATTGTACATTTTTTTAAAAATTTTGATTATATATATATATATATAGTGAATTGCTTAAATTTAAGTTTTTGATGAGAAAACATGTTCTGTGAAACAAGAATTTTCTTCTTCATCTTAGTGGGCTCCAACACGGCAGTTTTAGATATTCTTTGACATTTGGTCTTGTAGAACACAATAGATGCATCAAAAATGTCTGATTTTTTGTTTTTCCCACATTAATACCGAACAACACTTGCACAAATATATAGTTTTTGGATGATCATTAAAAAATGTTTAAAAAATACATTTTTTTCGATATATAATTATGATTTTTACCATTCATTGTTCTAATCTGCCATTCTTAATTAAAATTAGAGGTTTTTTGAGCACTAAGTACAAATCTGACGTCAGATTTTTAAAATTTAAAAAGTCCGATCCAATATGGCAGACAAAAATTTAAAAAGTTTTTCATGAAATTTGGTGCATGAGGATTTTTTGATACTTGATTACTAATCTGGAATTAAATTATCAAAATGTAAAATGGTCGATCCACAATGACGGGCAAAATGTTGAAAATGCATATTTTTATTATTAAATTCGGTTTATAATTGTATTTTATCGATCACAGTAATCAATCACAGCGATGCATCAGGGTATCTTTTTCACTCTCACTGTAGTAGACAAAATGCCGTGTGAGAGTCATGAACGTGTACCGGGAGATGAATATTGCGCCTCGTTCTAAACCACCCTTAACACGAACATATTGAGAAATAAAGACGAACCTCTCAAATATTACCTCTCAGTTTGAACTTGTTGCGAAACTTTCGTCCATAAAAACTGTAAAACAATATAATTGAGTGATTTAATCATGATATAATTTGTAAAAGTTGAAGCTAATTTCGCCAATACGACCACTAGTTTGATCGCAAAACTTGTTTTATCACTTTTATTGCAATTGTGATTGCGACAGTTAGACAATTTCGTTAATTTTGGCTATGATTATGCTAAAACAAAATTCGTCATAAGTTAAATGAGAGTTCTAAAGTTTCATTTGTTGACATATGCTAAATTATAAACATAAGTTGAGTGTACAATGACAGACATTTCTAATTTCATGGTTGGGGTACGGCCACAGTAAATCTGACATCATCTGCAGGTATTAGACTTTCAGTCTGTTTCGGCTCCTAGAATTGCTCAGTCCACCTTCTCAGTAGTCTTCCGGCGTTTCTTCTCCCTCTTAGCTTATAATTCCGAGCCGTTCTTGTTATTCTTTTTTCAAACATTTAATTTTTTTCTTTAATGTTTAATAGATTCAATCACAATTAAAATGTTTAATTTTTTCTCATTTTTAATAGGTCTAAATGTGTGAATCTAGCTAAATTTCTAAGCAGGTTCATTTCTGTTTATTTCATTCTGCTCATTTCATCTTTAGTTTGTGTTCAGTTCCATACAGCAAAATACGTAATACTAATATATAATGTAGTTTAATTATTGTGTCTTTTTAACTTTATTTTTCAATATACGTGCTACTGTACCACAAAAATGTATGTATCTATTTAATTTTACTAGTTTAATTATTGTGTCTTTTCTAACTTTATTTTTCAGTGTACGTGCTATTGTACATCAAAAATATATGTATATACTTAATTTTACTTGTAGGTTAGTATTTTTGTTATTTTATATCTTAGATAATTACGATAATTTATATCCTAGGCATACCTGTATTATTACCGAGTACTATTTCCGTTCTGAGTGGTAAATCCGCAGTCCGTCAAATTCTCGTTATGGTGAACATTGATAAATGGCAGAATACAGCATTGAACATTGACTAGAGCGTCCGAAGAGTTCTAAGATATAAGCTCGAAGTTCCAAGTTGGCACAAAAGTATCAAATGACCGTCACTCTGTCGGAATTCTTAAACTTCGTCTTAGATTCAGAATCGCGTTCAACATCTTTACCTGAAAGTCATACTGCTAATTGAGTATCCGTGCTAATTGTATGATGCCATTAATGTTTAGTAGCTGAAGGGTCTGGAGACAGTCGAGATTTGTCACATAGTACATTTCAAGCAATTCACAGTATACGGATAGTATTCATGAATTATATAGTTTATTTCGATATCGTCACTAAAAATAACATTGTACAAATTAATAGAAATCAAGTCCAATTGCAGAGAATAATATGAGCGGGGGAGAGACATAAATGGACCAAGTGGACAGGCGACAATCTCAAAGAACCGCGCCGTTCACTCATATCACGTATCAAATTAAACTCAACTTTTAGGTACTACCGTTTAATCAAAAGATTTGAAGATGTAAATAATATTACTTAACAAAAGCTTTTACATTCCACATTTCTTGAATAAACTGTTTTTATCTGAATATTTGTCAATTGGCGGAGTGACAAAATAACAGGTAGAACCACAGCCTAAATTTACCGATAGCCGCGAAATGAATGGGAATCATTTTGACATGATACAAACCTACCATGTCGCGACCAATTTGATTCGGCGTAAATTGGTGTCAAAATTTTGTACTTGAAGGTTTCCGCTGCAAGAGAGATTCGAACGGCCGTCAGGGTGACGCTACGTGCAAGGCTGTGATGTCGTTCCGTCCACCGTATCGTTTGTCTTCTCTACAGTTGAAGAGCTCTCAGCCCAGAGCAATATGGGGAACGAAACGTCGGCCTCACAGCCTTCGATACGGGTTGACTCATACAGGTGTCAAAGTTATTGTTCACATGAATATCGAAATACTACTTCGTGTTTCTTCAATAATTAATAAGAATAAGAAATACAAATATCTCTGTCGATTAATATTTATTTTATTTTGGCTAGATCAGTATTTAAGTTTACTCCAAACAATACTCTCTACTTCGGGTTCGCCATTTACTTACACATTCTCAGAGCTTCTTCAATTATATGATTTCGTGAATCTGGAAATTACCGCTCATACGAGGATTTGGCTGGTAAAATTTCTAATAGTTGGGAAGAATCAATATTGGCTGATTCTCATGAAGCATCGATGTTTTGACATAACAATACGTAAATTTAGCCTTTACAGTAAAGCAACAATTTTAATAAAATAATATTTTCCGAGTGGATTTTTAAATACACAACATTCTTACTATGACTTTAAACATTTGAGAAAAATCTATCTAAATAAATGAATTCTCACAATTATTACATTCACACACACACACCATTTACTTCTCTCTCTCTCTCTCTCTCTCTCTCTCTCTCTCTCTCTCTCTCTCTCTCACATATATATATATATATGAGAGAGAGAGAGAGAGAGAGAGAGAGAGAGAGAGGGAAAGAATTTGTGTGCCGAGTATTCCTTGTAGCGATGTGGACGAGTGTGTTTGTTTGGTGGGTGTGCGCAGAGGCTCTCCCGGCGACGACCCGCACGCGCGCCCCCATGCGCCCCCACACGGCTCGCGCGACGCACGTGGCGCCGCTGGCGCTGGCGCTGGCGCTCGCCTTGGCGCTGGCTCTGACGGCGGCGCCGCGCCCCGCCGCCGCCCTGCCCGCGCCCGCCAACGCCGCCGCCGCCGCCACGGACGACGACGTCGCCGCCGCCGCCGCCAAGCTGCTCGACAATGAGGTCTTGGCCTGTCTTTCAATCCTCGCTATTCTTTGTTATATTATACGTTATCCACTCGCACACATTATTTCTGTAGTATAAATGAATTTCGTGGCCCTCACACGCAAATACTCCTCATAAATGAGGTCCCTTAAGTTCACATATTCTTGAAAAATTCACTTTGACTTTAAAAATATCAAGGAATTGTTGAAAAAAAAGCCTCTAAATATTCATGACAAATGCAACCCGCAACATTCGGGAAGCGTTGTTGAAATCTATATAGTTCCATAACTCCAAAACGAAACGTTCTAGTGCCTTTAAAAAATGGGATTTTGAGGCAAAAAGACTCAAAGAACAGTTTCTGATATTGTAATCTACAGAATTAGATGACATTCAATTACACTTTTGTTGGTTCGACGCTTCTCGTTACTGCCTCAAATGTTTAGAGACGTGCAGAATCTCTTTCTGTATGTGAAAATAAACTAATTATTTGATATTCTATACGTTTGAATTACACGGATTTGTGGTTTAACATGCCATTGCATCGCACGGGTACGCTCGTTACAATATATATTATGCAGAGTGTTTCACAATAAATGTTATAAAATTCTAGGGCACGTACAGGGATCGAAGAAGATATCTTTTGTCATTGAAAAAATCTAGTGGTAAATCTCATGTATCGAAAATACACAAATGAGATTTGCACCTGATAAGTAGCCAACTCATCTTCCGCTTATGACACAGCCAACGTCACGCGAAGAGGGAGAAAGAAGCTTCTATATTCATGCGTGCCGTTTCAGAACAGACAACTTTTGCTCCTCCAGGACCCTATTCACAAACTCAGTGCAGCCGCTGCAGACCATTAGTTTTACATCATTTATGCACAGTATGCATGGCTGAGAAAAATGTTACAAACGTACAAGGAATATGAGGGGAGAATCAAAAACGATTAATTTTTGCTAATGGTCACGTGAAAAATCTCTTATGACAAATTTACACACGTGCAATTTCTAACATCACACCTCTGACTGGTGGATAACTTATACTGCACTGGTGGCAGGTTGGTAGGAACACGAATTCTCACGAGTCCTACCCTGTGACATGCCCTACACCGACAATGTGGTCATTTTGGTCTCATAGCCGTCATTCGAGAGTTTTTACTTTGTTGTATAGTACGCATACATGGAGAAATACGCGTAGTGTATAGAAAGCTATGTCATGTTGAGGATAATCGATTTCAGGAATACAACGATAACACACGCTTTGGGGTCCGAAAAAGTGCTCCGAAAAAGTTTTTTTTTTTTTTCAAAAATTCCGTCCGTCTTGTGTGATCATCGCTAGTGCATAAACTATTCGTAGGATTTTTGCCAAAATTAACAAATTTGTATCTTTCTGGTCCGGTTCGAGGCATTCTAATTTTGAAAAGAATTCCTTAAGTTTAAGGGGTACTTTATTTGAAGCCCCTGGGATATTTTAAAACTTTACTCAATTTTTTTCGCTAAATTTCTTGTAAGAATTATCGCTCGTGTTTGCTTGGACACAGCGAAACGAGAAAAAAACTATTAGGGACGTGCGTGTGGATCCCGTAACTTGATCGATTGAATAAGTGGAATTCAAACGTCACCCGTTGATATGTACTCGACTTTCTTAAGAACAAGCTGAACTACCCAGCGTGTATTATTTATCATAGGTAATACCACGAGTTCTTTGGAATTTCTCTGAGGATTTCCGATGCCCGAGTGGTATGCCACTACTCCACGAATGAAATTATAAGTACCAAAAATGTGTCAAATATTAATATTATATTAATGTACTTTATTCAATTACCTTTCATATTTTGCTAGTCCTACCATGGACATCTGCGAATGTAGCAGACGGGCAAGGTTAAATCGTGCGGTCGAGATGTAATCAAAATCGAGATAAATAAATTAATACATAGACGATGACATTGAAAGTATGTTTATTTTGCTTTAAAGCAACAAACTTTTGATGTAACAATCATCAACATTTAAAGTAACAAATATATATTCTTTTAGTTGAAAATACATTTATTAAACACACACTTTTTAAAATTAAATCATGAAGGAACTTCTTTATTTTCATTCACAATCGTGTTGGATTCTGAAACGTGTCTTTGATGACGAATTTGTCTGTCTTAATTTATTTATGATTAGCGAATGGTGTTGCTCATTGGTTTTAAGGCAGGGCTTCAGTGACGATGTAGTAGTATCGTCTCCTAAATCATTTCAATTGTATACATAACTTCTGCGATTCTCACACGCAACCAATCTTTATAACTGAGATCTCTAAAGAAAGAGAATTTCACGGAGACGTGACGAATTTGACTTTAAAAATATGAAGAATTTGTTTTTAAAAAACGCATCGAAATATTCATGTCAAATATACTTTCTATTCTTCTCTATAGATGAGTCGGAGTTTATGATTGGCCAGTAGGTAGGAGAGGTAAGAAAAATCGAATAGAAAAAGAGATAAAGTTTTTGAGACCGCCCTGATTGGGGCATATTATATGTATAGTTGTATATTGGTTTTAATTTCACGAGTGGAATAGTCACAATATTCTATTGGATAGTAAAATTTGAATTCTATCTGAAGTGTACAATAGTAATAGTTATGTACCAGCATTATAAAACGACCTTTTCTGTTGCAAGAAATCGTTCACAGAAGGGCATTTTACGGCACAAATGATGACGTATTAGATTTTACGGCACGAATGATTGCGTCAGCACACATTCAGCGAATCGTAGCGAGAGAATCTTGGGGTGGTAGCGGTAAATGGAACAGCCAATCTCCGTTTTCTCGTACAGATGTTAAATACCTGAGACGTCAAAAAGAAGTTGTTACGCAAAACTAAGTTTGATTCTCTTTAAAATGTATAATGCTGTTATAAAAAAATAGCGCATGCAACTCGTTTATAATGTTGCTTTATTGCATTCGTACAAATTTGAAAACTCACTCCTAACGTCGCTCGTTTTCAAAACATGTACTCATGCAATAAAGCTTAACATTATAAACTAATTGCATAAACTACTATTATGCAACTAGTTTATAATGTTAAGCTTTATTGCACGAGCACATGTCTGAAGACGAGCGACGTTAGGAGCAAGTTTTCAAGTTTGTACAAAATACTTAACATTACAGAATACTTCCTTAAATACGTTGCAACGTAGCTTTGTTATAGATAGTTGAAAAGGTAATTTATTCCTAAAATGTTCTTTATTCCTTACGTAGTTATGCAAACCTAACACTTGTCTTCTATACCTTCCTCGAGAAGCGAAGCGAAACATTTAAGAAATTGGCGTGAACTGTGAATCAGTCGACCTTGAGCGCAGGATAATCTAACTTACAGTTCGAGGCTGAATCGATGGAATGAGTAAAACTTGGGAAAACTCTTTCGGATCGATACGTGATAAATTCTTTAAATAAATTGGGTAAAATTACAAAACGTAATATCATTAACGCACTGCGAAACTTGAAGGAAAGCTCAAGAGAATCCTCACCAGAGTTCCAGAGATGTTCCACTGTTTCATTAGTATAACAACATATGTTTTACAGAAAGCTGAAACTAAATTGCAGAAAGTACAAATAACTAGTATGAGTTACCACGTTAAATAAATGTGCACAAATATAGATTTCTACTTCTAACATGATAATTTTAAATAGCTTTAATTTGTTGTTTCTAGGTAGCAAGCTGGTTGCTGAGTATGGCTCGGAGAGCAAGATTTGAAGCCAATGTAGCTCCCTCTCCACTAATGTGTGTCCACAAAAGGAACTCGGAAATCATCAACTCACTCTTAGGTCTTCCTAAAGTGCTGAATGATGCAGGTCGCAAATAGAATTAACTAATTCTTGGATTATTAAACTAGAAAAATACATCAAATAACACATTTTTCTTAGTTATAAATACGTATTGAATCTGTACTATGTAATAAAGAATATTCATTGAACAGAAAATGAGATACCTCTTGATATCTTTTAAAGTCAATATTTTTCCTCTTTCCACTGATTCGTCAGTAATAGTATTCTCCCACACTTCCACTTATTTCAAAACACCCTATCCACTGTTCGCAAAAACCCAAGGGTTTTTTTTGTTGTTGTTTTTTAATTTGTTGCGTCTACATATTGACGCAACGCGTCTCCAAGCCCCTTAAGGGGCGTTGAGCGCTTTGCGCTGGGGAGTAATCCTCCATTACCTTTAAGTTCATGTCACGTCACGTCGCAGTCAGTTGTCAAGAGGACCGCCAGGTAGCATCTCCGCGTACGCGCCAACTGCTACGCGCTCCTGCGTCACTACCCAGCGGCCAGAATTGGGAAGGAATAAGGATAGGGGTAGGGTTTAGGACCCTTCACAGGGGTTGGACTAGCCCTTGTGAAGCAGCCAAACTCGTTTTGTAGGAACAAATTTCACATGCCATTCGACGGGAATCGAACCCGGATCTCAGTGGTGAAAGGCTAGCGACTTCGCTACGTGCCACGATCGAAGCTAGTGTTCGTTTTACTTCGCGAGATCCGCAGAGTCTGTTAGCAAGCTAAAGGCTCTGAACCTTAAACTTTGCGCCTCTTATTGCTATCACAGCAATTTGGTTTGTAGCATTCACCATATTGTAAAGTTAAGAGATTGCAATGTCGCTTATTAAAAAGTTCCTAATATCAACGTGTACGTTATTTGAAACACTGCTTTTGTATGCGTATTTTTATTTTCAGAGATGTCTCGGCTTAAAAAATGAAACCATGTGTCAGATGAAATAAAATAAGCAATGACAGCTATTAAAAATAAAAAAGAATTTGGGCGCCATGGTAAACGAATTAAAAACTGGAATTCACCAAGTCTCATGGTTATTTTGTTCTTGAAATACGCAAAACACTGCCGATGTAATTAAAAATCTTCATCGTAAATTAAGGCAAAAAATGTGAACAGTATTTTCAACATGATCATTAAAAAGAAAGTAGCCCAATTATTTAGTGCGAAACCGGCTTAGCTAGCTCAGAGCATGAATGGATGTCACGGCAGTGCCTCTAACTGGGAGATTCTAGGGTTCGAGTGCTGACGATGGCAGGATTTTCGACACCAGCTAGACCACTAGATGGAATTCAGACGCTATCTGGAGGAGAATTATAGAGGCCGCTGCTCTGATCGGTAGTTTCCCGTGGATTCTCCTATCAACACTAGGCGAATGCTGGAGCAGTACCGAAACAAACGGACCACGGACCGCACGCGATCTTCCCTTCCTCTTCCTCGTCCATACCTCTCCTCTTACACACAATTACCTGCACTACACCACCACACATGCCGAGAGTCCGGTCGGGACCTCAGAGCTTGTCCCTGCGTGGGCGGTGCCACGCTGCTGCATACCTGGTGGGAGAAACCCCCTTGGCCAACGGGAATGACGGCGCCGGATGTCGCCGACAGGGGAAGATCACCACCAGCTCCCGCGATAAAATCATGCACTACATTTTTTTCTCTTATTTATTTATTTTACGTCAAAAACAGTTTAAAACGTTGTGTGACGTGCTGCGGCGAGAAGTGAAATTCTGTGCACGTTTTCATGATTCTGTGATTCCTACACTAAGCCATAAAATCGTTGTCAAGTTGAATTTAAATATAGAACAAATAAGCGTTTTCTACTAGAAATGTTAACAAAATATTGGCTCCGATGAAATAAAATCTAATTATCAAGTGTAAATTAGCTATAAAATTGGGCTCTTATCCCTCATCGTGTCCTTCGTGAGAGAAAAATACTTCCTGCCGCGACATGGAGAACGGTAATTTGAATAACTATATTTTCCACTGAATTCTAGAAGACGTGCACAGATAATGAAGTTATACTTATGTGCAAAAGCAAAACAAGGGGCCATCTCAGCATTTGCTCAAAGGATCAGGGAAACTGGACGAAAAACCTCATCAAGATGGGGGTCATTAACCGAGAAGCCGCAGTACAATACTTGTTATAGGTTGTTTAGAATTATACAGTCCAAATGGTTTTTCGTCCAGTTTTCCTGATCCTTTGAGTAAATGCTGAGATGGCCCCTTGTTTTGCTTCTGGACATAAATGTAACTTCATTATCTGTGGACGTCTTCTACAATTCAGTGGGAAATATAGTTATTCAAATTATCGTTCTCCATGTTGTCGCGAGAGGAAGTATTATTCCTTGACGAGTCCAAACGAGTCCAAATGAGGAATAAGAGTCCGAATTTATTGCTGATTTGCTCTTGAAAATATATTTTATTACATCGGAGCGAATACTTTTGTTAACAAGCCTTGCAAAAAACACTCATTTTTTCTGTTTTCAAAATTCAATTAGTGTATGGCTTAGGAATGGGATCACAGAATTTTGAAAACGTGCTCAAAATTAACTTTTCCCCATAGCACGCCACACAGTTTTTAACTGTTTTTGACGTAAAATAAATAAAAAAGTATCATTGTTCAAATTAATGTTAATTTGCTTTTGATGCTCGATATAGTCTCTAATTGCATCGAAACAGTGATGCAGCAGAAACAATTTTACTTGGGATTGAAACTTTTCTATCGAATTTAATCGTTTAATGTCATCTGGCAAACTGTTGTAAAATAATGCACTACATGTATTGTATGGAAATTTTCCGTAGAGAACTGTTGATACTGTCACCTGATGAATTTGATTACTACGTTGAGTGTTATAGTTACAGATTCGGCATTTGCTGAAAATACATTCCCTCCCTTAAGTAAGTCATTTTTGACAAAAACCACTGATTCGTAAATTAAGAGACAAGGTAATGGTAAAACTTTTAGATTAATAAATAGAGGCTTACGAGAGATTTGCTTATAATTCTTTCAATTCTTTTTTGTAATCTAAAAGTTTGGGAGCTATAAGATGTATTTCCCCAGAATATAATGCCATATCTCAGGCGGGAATGAACATTCGCGAAATATACACAACCAACAGAACGAAGGCTGACTGAATTTGAAAGAATTGTGAACGCGTAGCATAATGAACTTAATTTTGTGTTCAGTTCATTTAAATGGACGTTCCATTTGAGGTTTGACTGAATTGAGCGACCTAAAAATTTTGTTGTTTTATCATCAGTCTATTGTACACCGTTCATTTTCAATGGAGTACAGAATTCTTTATTTGAAATGGAAAACTGCATTAAAACCGTTTTCTTTTCATTTACTATAATTTTGTGATTACGGAACCAATTTGAAACATCTGATATTGTACTATTTATGGATTCTTTATTGCAAAGAATATTCGTATTACCCGCAAAGAGAACTATTCTTCCGTTTCGAATCGTCGAGGATATATCGTTTACGTATAGTAGGAAGAGAATATGCCTAAAATCGATCCCTGCGGGACTCCACGTGCAATTGCTAAAGACTCGCAAAGGTGTATACACAATGTCCCATCATTCCAGTAAGGTATTTCTACTCTCTGAGATCGTTGTTTATGTTACGAACATTACCAATCTAGGACAATACCACGGATTCCATACGGAGGTAATTTTGAAAGTAAAATGTTATGATCAGTGACGTCATAAGCTTTCGAAAGATCTAAAAATAATTCAATATATGCTTCATTTTGATGACATCTTTAAGAAATGACATCTTTAAGAAAAGAAAATATAGCTGTTTCCGTGGACCTCGATTTTCAAAATCCATGTTGGCAATCTGAAAGTGCGTCGTGTTTACTGAGAAAGGTTTCCATTCGTACGTAAAAAGGTCTCTCTAATATATTTAAAAAAAACTGTCAAAAGAGACTTACGGGACTAATGATTTTAGCAGTTGTCGCGTCCGGAATCACTAATCAATTTAGTTTGAAGTATATGTATTTTAATTAAAAAACAATATTTCTCATGTTCTTGATCGGTATTCAATGAGAATAAAACTTTGAAAGAAATATGTACCAAAAAACGATGTTGCGTTGCAGCAGAGGATGGAAGATATGCCTTTTAGTTGGTGCGCGTCTTGGAATATTTTTCAGGACAGTCGAAAGCGCCGCGAAGGAAATGGACCAATCGGGGAGCAAAAGAGGTGAAAAAAGGGGAAAGTACAGTGTTTGTGGGAAGATGAGGTAGAACGGTGCGGGCTGGCTAGGAGATCGGACACGTGCAGCTTGAACTCAGAATTTGTAGTTCAAAGGCTATTGAAAATGCTTAGTATGTTGCTAAATACATCGGAACAATATTTGTAAAGATATTGAAGTGTAGAAAGACGTGTTTAGTTATTTATTCGTAATTTAGAGTTTGCGGTAAACTGATAGACCATGTCTTCTCAACGCCAAAGTTCCGCTGCTGACCTGCTTAATGGAAGTAAAAGCTACGTAATTTTTGTATGACGGTCAAGTAATGTGATTAGTTTTAAATATAGTGTCAAAATATTTCAGAATTTAGTGAAATGTTCAGTAAATGCATGTCACAAATTATGCACGGCGAAGATAGGAATAACATTCGTATGTTTCATTGTAAATAGTTTAAAAAGAGTAAATTGTTTATGTAGGAACTCTTGTGTTCGATAGTTTAACGTCAAGGATGTTATTTGTGAACAGTAAAATGCGAAATTATTTTGCAACTTTGCTACATGTCACGCATTTCTAAATTACCCAAAGAATAATATTAACGAACCATTTTTGTTACCTGTAATGCTTATGTGAGTGTGAAATCTTAAAACCGGGTAAAGTAAATCTTTAGACGCCCAAGTATATATGAGCATCATGTAGTCTCGTGTTTACTGAGGCACCACACACAAACATAGATATTATACCTCCGGGAAAATCCGGTGATTATTCCATTTATATTGTTTTATGTAAATTACATGTTGACAACGTATGCAATCCTTTAGCGAAAGACTTGAACCTGATCTTTATCAAATAAACTATGATCAGTTTTACATACCCGAGATCTCTCGGCCACAATGACTTGTGAATCTACTGTACAAACATGTTTTGATGCGATATAAAATGTTCATGTGTTTTGTGCAAAATATGCGTAGCAGATTATTGATAAAGTTGAACAAAAGGAAAATTACTTCCGTACATTGAACAGATCATAACATCATTATTACTATGGGAGATAATTAAAATAGGGCTTTGCCCTAAATAAAAACAAGACATTTTTCAACCTATAACATTAAATGGGTTAATTCTACAACAAAATCTTATAGAATAGTTTTTGTAGGATGTTTTATCTACTTTAATTTCGTATAGAACTTAATGTTCAATTGGATTGATAGTTTTGGAGATGTATACAAAAAAATATAGAAATCATCCTTAAACGGCTTCGTCAGCCTCTGGCTCCCCCCCACACACACACACACACACTTCAGGATTTTTAGCATGATGTGAGGTAGGTACCAACGATCAATCATGCCTAATTTGAAAACTCCGTGATTTTTTGGTTCGTTATGTCAAATTTGACTGGTCTACTTTCTAATTCTTGCAAAACTTTCGGTCAATGTTTCGACAGTTTGCAATTTTATAGACAGCTCCAAATTTCTCAAATTATTTTTAAAATTTTAACAAAATTCCTTCCTAAGAAATCACTAAGTCACACGGAAGGATATCAAATAATAAGCGTAAATGTATTTTGCGGAATGCGTAAGTTCAATTGTCATGATTTTCCAATTTTGTGATGCTGCACTTCTCCCTGACTCTCCCTCTCTTGTCAATGGTTGCCCTACGAGTATTGCAGAGGTTCCCAAACTTTTGTTTTCTGGTAGACCACTTTCAAAATCTTACTATTTTCGGTGGACCCCCTGCTGTTACATTGCTACCATAATCCCAAAACTCGTCAAAATATGTGAAGATTAGATCTATCAATGGAAATTTGCGACGCGGCTGAGTTCCAACCCCAATGCAGTGATTGCAGACTTATTAATAATGTAATACTAAATCGCAGAATTAATAATAAAATCTAAAGAAATGTAACACTTTAAACATGCTGCTATTAAACATTGAAAAAATTCAATAGAATTATTAACCGAACTGCTTAGTCTTCTAAATGAAATGTGTGTCATGTTTGGTAAATACAAGACCTAAAATAATAGAATTAAAATTAAACATTAATAACGTACCGTAACTTCAACAAAGTAAATCAACAGTTAAGAAAATAGTCGTAATTTTAATGGGAGAGATGTACTTGATGGATTGACAGCAAATTATCAATATTTGGCTTCAGTTTTGCAAGGAATAACCGTAAATCTCGTCGTTCTGTGATGTTCAATCTGCTCTTTTTTTTATAGTTTTGTAACGAAACTAAAACTTTTTTTGACAAAGTATGACGATGGAAACGCAATCAAAAGTTTTATTGCAATTTCCTACAGCCCTGGATATTTTTCGGGTACTTCTGGCAGCCAAAATGTTTGATGGCCTTTTTTAAATTTTATCTTCAGCTCCTCATTGGTTCTAAGCTCGAGTTTATCTTGTAATACCACATTCGCCACTTTCGTTTCATCAAATGGATTTATGATCCATTGTGTTATTTCCATCATCAGAATATCTTCAAATCTGTTTTTCAAGTCATCATGCAGGGTTTTTAAATGTTGAACGTATGTCTGAATATTCTCATAAAGACATTCTGCGTGTGACAAGTTTGGAAACTGGGAGAATTCGCACTAATATTTTGCCGACTAATAAATTTCAATTTTCTAAGAAAAGCCGAAATGACACCCTTCGTTTTTATTAAATTTAGGCTGTCTCCTTGTAACTGTAAGTTAATGTCATTAATTTTTTTGAACAAGTCTGTCAAATACGCAATGTCTGCTTTCAATTTGATCAGGTTTTCTTTTAAATCTGGATCTTTACTTTCCAGAAACTGTAAAACTGATGCAAAAAGTGAGTAAAATCTTGTTAAACATGCACCTTTCGACAACCAGCGTACTTCAGTATGTAAGAGCATGGCAGGAGCTCCATCTGTTGCCATCCAAATAACGTTTGTGAATAGAATCGACTTTTCCTTTAAAAAAATCACTCAGGATATTAAATATGAATTCGCCTTTAGTGTCGTCTCCAAAGTTTTCGCGAATAGCAGCTCTTCAAAAATTTCTTCGTCCATAACAAATCGAACATATGCCAATAATAATGCTTCTTTACCAGGTAAATTTTAAAAAATTACAAAATCAAGATTTTCTCAAACACGGCTACAAATTTTTTCTTTAACTTTTTGGTGCGGTTAGCGCCAAACGAACCCTGTACCAGGACATAAACGCCATATCTACGCTCCATCCTTTTGTTTCTTCAATAATTTTAAATATGAATTTTGTTTGACTTGCCTCTCACGTCGGTAACATTTACATTGAAGGCAATTTCTTTACATTATTATATTAATGAGAACATGTGCTTTAAATAATATCAAATAAAGTTTCTCGAAAACTCAACCGTTTTCTGTACAAATAAGCTCAAAATTTCGCATTTTCAGAAACGTTCAAACACAATTTTCTCAAGAATGGCTCCAATTTTTTTTCTTCACAGTTTTCTAATAGATAGTGCACTGTTTAATATGACGTAAAGTTCATTTTGGTGCATTCATTTCTTTTTCAAAAATTACACAAATGTAATTTTTTTGAAATACCTTTCACTCCGTTAACCCATTAAGTCCCAAAGTGTTTTACAGGCAGAATATTTCGATCAAATTTTAGATACAGACTAAGAATTCTTTCTCTTAAACATAGAAATAGAGAAATGCATACATTTTTTTATATTTACCCCCCTAATTTGGATATGCTTAAATGAGGACACTGGGACTTTAAGTTAGTATTTGCGTGACGAGGCCAAACAAGAAAAATACTGGGTTTAGAGATGAACTTATATATTATTTCGATGTTAGAAAAATTATAAAACATTTTAACATTATTTTTTAAATACTTTGTCCTGATATTTATTAAAACATTCAGCATTTAATGTTATATTACATCAGGAACACACAGTTCGTGGTTTTACATGGTATTTCACATATTCACATCATCTTTGCTTCTCCTTTATACTAATGAAATTATACTTTCTATCATTTTGGACATAATTCACAACTTTATCCCATAAGCGAGTCGTTGTCCTAACTAAATAGCATTTGTGCTGTATTTTATAAAGAAATGTATTATATCATACGAAAATCTAGAAGGCTCAGTTGATCTTTCTTATCATTCACACGTTTGTGTATCAGTCAGCGATGTCAAAACATTGAACCACAATAATCCAACACCTTTATAGGTTTGGTAATCAGTGGTATCCCACAAAAAGCAAAATCCACCCCCAAAATTACATTCTTCTTGTAAAAACTCAGAATTGGCTTTTTTTTCCTGCAGGTGACATACCATATTGTTTCCCAAAGTATCCATTCGATGAGATCATTACTCACATTTTGCGAATATATATATATGCGCAGAAGAAAGTCCCGTTACTGTATCCTCAATATTTTGAACAAATGATAGTTATTTCATTTTTATGTCACTTTTGTTGAATAAAATCCTCCTTTTCCTGTTTTGAACGGTGTTCAGAAACTGGCGTAGAAACTGTGAGGGAACAACTGCTATTGATGTGATGAGATGTATTTAGAATTTCTAAATTCTGTTCGTTCACAATAGAGAAGAACATCATCTGATACATCTTCCACAATGGCAACACCGAACAAATCATCTTCAAAATTGTCTTCATCGGTTAGGTAATCCACTCGAGGAGGCGGTAAAATAGATAAAAGTGCGTCTTCTAATTTTTTCTCATACCACTCATTTAACAATTTTCTCACATTTGATCTCGTATTTCTTCAATAATTAGCGCTTGCGCCCTCCCTCGACTCTACGCCATTTTTTACCGTATTGTTGAACAAGCTCATTACTCAGTGGTAACATAAAAAATATACAATATACTCACTAAAAACAAAAGAATGTGCAATCCATTGTTTGCCAGAAGCTGTCGTCAATGATCCCACGAAGTCCCAGTGTCCTCATTTGAGGACACTTACATTCAACAATAAATTACAACAATGAAACATTGATGTGACGTATAATAACGTAAAATAACGTAACGTAAAATTTTAACGTAAAATAAATAAAAATTTTATCTGCAATCCGAACTTTCGGGTTTTTGAAATATTTCATTTGTTGTACAAGTCTCTGACTCGCACACGTACAATTTTAGGGAATTATAAAAATAAGCGCTGAAAAAGGTAGAAAAAATACATTTCCTCAATTGAGGACATTGGGACTTAGTGGGTTAATATGGACATTTTCATCGACTTGTATGTATTATTACAATTGTGAGTGGAAGTGCTTCAAATGATTTCAAATGAACTTTTTTGAAAATTCAATAGATTCCTGAGAAAAAGAAATTCAAATTTCGCATTTACAGTAATGTTTAATCGCCATTTTCTTAAAAACCGCTTCATATTTTTCAAAGAAAAGTCCGATTTAGGACGACTAGGACGAGGATAAGATTTTTACTCTTCTTTAATATTCTTGAAGTAATATTTCAGTTGTACTACTAGACAACCAAAAGGTTGAGAAAATGTCAAAAAATGTACTTTGGGCGCCGGTAGATGGCAGGTGGCCAGAGAATGGAGCAAAACCTTAAAGACAGACCACACCAAGGAAATTAGAAAACTATACTACGAGAAAGTCGGTGCCATTCTGCGGCACCTCTAGTTTGAGATTAACTTCGAGGGACTTTTTTTACAATACTTGGATAGCGTGTCTATCT
Source organism: Teleogryllus occipitalis (assembly GCA_011170035.1). NCBI lineage: Eukaryota > Metazoa > Arthropoda > Insecta > Orthoptera > Gryllidae > Teleogryllus > Teleogryllus occipitalis. Next base: position 217,421 of record BLKR01001230.1, on the reverse strand, counting down.
TGTGTTGGAAGATTCATCACATCAGTTGCCAGGATAATCAAATCATCAGCAAAAAGGAGAATGTCAGTGAACCCTATTGTCATTATTGTCAGTATTCTATGTCAGTGAAACCTTCATCCACGAATAAAAAGGTAATGTCACGAAGGAAAAGAGCAAATAGTGTAGGGCTCAACGAATCACCTTGTAGTACGCCTAGTGTTACTTCTATCGAATTGGTCGTAGAATGAGTGTTGATTCTTACTTTCATTGATACTCTTCCATAAAGATTCTGAAGAATCTTCGTAATATTGCTGGTTACCGCGGGTTCATATAGTGATTCCCAAAGAATATTCTGGGTCACGGAGTCGAAAGCTCTTCTGAAAACTGCATACAGTTTTCCTTTAGGTTTAAATAACTCTAGTCCTATTTTACTTTGTAATACAAACAAGTTATCTTCACAAGATCTGCCCGGTCGGAAACCAGATTGGCATTGAGACAAAATATTGAAATTCTCACTTCACATTTTCAATCGATTAGCAATCAGATATGTGAATATTTTAGTTATCGAATTTGCAAGCGCTATTCCACGGTATTGTGACGGTCTGCTTCGTTTCCCTTCTTATGGATCAAAATAACTTCCGACTCACACCAGCTTGGTGGAACATTTCCAGTCTTAAGAACCATGTTAGAGTTTGAGGAATTGCTTAAACCAGTTCGGAGGAAGTCTCTTGTAGAATCGATTGGGTATTCTTCCGGGCCCCGGAGCTTTATTGTTCTTTAGTTTTCGAATGCTTATCATTAATTCTTCTGGACTAATCTCTTTGTCTAAAATCGGATGTCTACAGACTATGTAGTTTGTTCTACTGGTTACTCGATGTGGGTAAATATCTTCAATTATGTTTTTGGGGACTGAACAAATCTAACTTTTTCCCCCTTCTTAACATATGGACAGTTTTCCAAGTCGGCACAATTCTTGATATTTGAAGGGTTAGCTTTTTGAGTGATTTGGTACTTTTGGTTTTTCTTTCGTTAGATTAACGTAGTTCTTCCTCGATCCACTGTAATCATTTCATTCCAAGGTTTTAGTTCTACACCATTTTCTAAATTTATTTCTCATTTCTTTGCATACAATTTGATATTCTTTGTCATATCATGGCGCCTCTAGTTATGTCTCGTTCTTTAATATGGGACGTCATATGTAAGTCTTTACCGGTTTTTACCTTCTCGTATATATACATATAAACGGAGTAGTATACGTAGTACAGAGAAAGTTATGTAATGCTGCGGAAAATCGATTTCCAGATTTCAACAGAAATACCCGTTTTGGGGTCCCCTGATATCTAAAAAGTGTTTGTTGTTGTTGTTGGTGGTGGTTTTTTTTTTTTTCTTCTTTTTTCCCTTTCAAAACGTCCGTCTGTTAACACTACTACCGCCTAAACTACGCGTACGATCTTTTCCAATTTGAAGAATCCTCAGTCGATCTGGCTCTAGTTGAAGCTTTGAAATTTTGAAAAAACATTCTTTAATATTTGGGGGTACTTTATAAGAAGTCTCCCGAAGATTTTAAATTTTTTCTTTAAATTTCTAGTAAGAATAGAATAAAATACACTTACAAAGGTGGCATATGTCAGATTGTCACGATTAACTCTGAATTTTCAAAAATTGCACAAGTGAATTTTTTTCGGAGTCTTTCTGCAACTATAAAATTGAAGACAGATTTATCCTTCAAATTATATTTGTTGCTCATAAATTTTTCTTTTATAAAGGTCACGTAGTTTTTTGAAAATTTTAGTAGTTTTCCTGCAATAGTGGGTGCAATTATTACAATTTTAAAAATAACAAAATCAAGATGTTCTCAAAAACGGCTGTAAGTTTTTCCTTAAAAATGTTCGTAGGGGTAGTGCCAAATGTACTCTGTTATACGATGACATAAACGCCGTATTGCTCTATTCTTTTGTTTTTTCGAAAATTACAAAAATGTAATATTTTTACTTGTCTCACGTCGGTAATATTTACATTCGAGGCGGTTTCTTCACATTATTAGATTTATGAGTACATGGGCTTTAAATAATGTCAATTAAAATTTCTCAAAAACTCAACGGTTTTCTGTAAAAATGAGTTCAAAATTCTGCTTTATTACTTAAATAGTAAAACCTCGTTCTAAATAGCAATTTTCATTCAAAAATTTAGAACCGTTTTTCAGAAAATGGCGTTTGAGACTTTCTGAAAATGCGGAATTTTGAGCTCATTTTCACAGAAAACTGTTGAGTTTTCGGGAAATTTGATATTATTTAAAGCACATGTATTCATAAAAACAATAACGTGAAGAAATCACCTCTAATACACTACCGACGTGAAACAAGTCAAAAAATTACATTTCTGTAAACATTGAAATAAAAGAATAGAGCAATATGGCGTTTGTCATCGTGTAGGATTCGTTTGGCACGAACACTACCAAAAATTTAAAGAAAAAGGATTTTAAGGAAAAATCTCCGCCTTTGTTTTTATAGCCGTAGGAAGCCGCCCAAAAAATTCAAACTTTTGCAATTTTCGAAAATTCATATTCAACTGCGAAAATTGAACCTATGCCACCATTATATGTGTGTTTTACTCTATTCTTACAAGAAATTTAAAGAACAAATTTGGAGCCGTTTATGAGAAAATTTTGAAAATATCCGGGTGGACTTCATGGAGCCATTTTCTCAAAAACTGCTGCAAATTTTTTTCTTCTAACTTTTCAAATGGATAGTGCTAATTGCACTGTTTAATATGCCGTTAAGTTCATTTTGCTGCATTCGTGTTTTTTAAATTATACAATTTTTTTAATAACTTACACCGTCAATATGCACATTACATCAATTTGTACATATTATTGCAATTCTAGGTAGAAATGCTTCAAAAGACTTAAAATGAAGTTTTTGGAAAACTCAATATATCTTAAAAAGAGCTTTCAATTTCGCATTTACAGTAACGCTTAAGCGCCATTTTCTTAAAAACTGCTCTAAATTTTTGAATGAAAATTGCTATTTAGAACGAGGTTTTACTATTTGAGTAATATTTCGATCTTCTATTCGGCAACCGATAGGTTGAGAAAAATTTTAAAATACTTTTGGCGGCGATAACGGTATCTGGCAAGAGGATGGGACAACACCGTAAAGCCAATATCCACCAAGGGAATTAGAAAATATTACTACGAGAAAGTTTGTGCCATTCTGTAATATCTCTATTTTCTTAATGAAATGTGTTCACGAAAAACAAATGTAAAAATAATTACAAGTTCAATTTTTCAAAAATATGAGTATTTGTTAGCGAAATTTTGTGTCAAATGGTTTTTTCTTTTTTAAACAATTTTCTCTAAAAAGAAACGGCACAAACTTCTTGATTAAATTGGGACCTTGAATAGCATAAAGGACGCTTAAGACTGATGCAGGCTTCTTGTTTCTTGAAATGCCTGATTTTTCGAAAATTTTCGGCTTCATACAATTGTGAACGAACGAAAGAATCTGGTGTTTTCTTCCTGTTCGCCTGACCCCTTGCGGAGTCTCTTCCAACAGGTGGAATCTTGGTGGGCTCTTGTTTTAAGTATTTGGACTCCTCTCCTCCGAATGGGTACGGGGATCGCATGTCTAGGTTGTGGGTAAACGGGTTATTTTGTTAGGATTTTGGATGACGGGGGTGGGGAAGGTCGGGGATAGGCGACGATTGATTGATTTTTTCGTGTTTCCGGGCACGTCAACTAGTGGTCATTAGTCCCGTAAGTGTAGTGCTTGTTTCTCTCTCTCTCTCTCTCTCTCTCTCTCTCTCTCTCTCTCTCGGGAGATGGTGATCTTCCCCCGCTGAATGGCGAGATCCGGCGCCGACCTACCGTCGGCTAGTGGGGTTTCCCCCTAACCAGGACTCTCCCACCAGCGGGGCACCGCCCCAGCCGGGACAAGCTCTAAGCTCCCAACCGGTCTCCCGGAATATGTGGTAGTGTAGTGCATGTTAGTGTAAGTGTGTGTGTAAGGGGAGAGGATAGGACAAGGAAGAGGAAGGACAGATCGCGCGCGGTCCGTGGCCCGTTTGATAGGGTACTGCTCCGGCATTCGCCTGGTATTGATCGGAGAAACCACGGAAAACTACCGATCAGAGCAGCCGGCCGCTAGAATTCTCCTCCAGACAGCAGCAGAATTCGACCTAGCTGAAAAGCTAGTGTCGAAAATCCTGCCGCCGTCAGGACTCGAACCTAGGACCTCCCGGTTAGAGGCGCTGCAGTGACATCAGTTGATGCACTGAGCTACCGCTACCGGTGATAGGCGACGATGGGGGTACAATTGTGAAGATACAATTTTATTCTTAATGAAATGTGTTCATAAAAAAAAACAATCTTCGAATAAGGTCATGTTGAATTTTTTTGAAAATATGAGTATTTTTTGTGTAATTTGGCAAAAAAAGTCGCCCGTCCGAATTTACTGCGCTTCGTGAACAACTTTTGAAGGTTGTTTGGTATAATAATAATAATAATAATATATTTGTCACATAAATACAGCATAAGCCATGTATGACAAGTCAGGACATTATATGATCATACAATGTACAATGCAAATATTTCAAATATTAAATACAATACAGGTATAAAATTGAATTCTGTTTTCATGCTAAATACAAATTAATTTTATAAATAGTAGGGTAAAGCTAAAGTTGAGAGCAAAAATAAATAAAAAGGAGAAGAAGGAGAATCTTCATGAGATGGATGCTTGGGCTGGATCTATCCTTTTATATCCATCAATCAGCTGGGGGGGGCGGGGGCGGGCTTCAAGTCATGCAGCAGAATATGCAACAAAAAAAAAAATATTTTTATTAGTTTATATTGATGTTGATATGTGTTTATGGTGTAGGTATTCCTTTGTATTGTAGAATGTATGGTTTAACAGGAAAGCTTTCAGTTTATTTTTGAATGTGTGTATTGAGTTTAAGCTTTTAAATTCACTAGGGAGTTTGTTATATAGTGTGATGCCTTCAAAAAGGGTACTTTTTTGAAAGAGTGATGTTTCACAGTGTGGGACATGCAGATTCTTGTTTTGTCTAGTATTATAGTTATGAACATCAGTATTTAGAGTAACAGAATCCTTGTTTTCCATAAGCGTCTTCTTTGTGAAGATTAATATTTCAAATATGTATATGCATGGGAGTGGTAGGATTTGTAATTTCTTGAAAAGTGGTTTGCAGGACTCATGTTTGTGAGTGTTTGTCATTGTTCTCAGTATTCTTTTTTGGATGATGAAAGTGTGAATACTTTCTGGGGAGTTTCCCCAGAATATGATTCCGTATTTTAGATGCGAGTGGACATTTGCAAAATACACTGTTCGTAGTGTATCCAAATTTGAATTTGACTTAAGGATGTAGATGGCATAGCATGACTTGGTAAGCTTGTTGTTTAGATCTGTGATGTGGGAGTTCCATTTTAAATTGTCTTGAATTGTCAATCCAAGGAAAGTTGTTTTTTGGGCTATTTTTACAGGCATGTGTTTTATCATCAATTGTGTTAGAGGCTTTACTTTAGAGAGTGGATTCCAAAAGTTTAGGGAGACAGTTTTACTGGTGTTTATGATGAGTTTGTTTTCCTGGAACCATTTTACTAGTGCTTCTAGAACTGTTTGTGCTTCTTTCTGTAGAGTTTGTTGGGTATTTGCTTTAATAATAATGTTAGTGTCATCTGCAAATAGGACCATTTTGCTCTTTTGTAGAGTCAGGGGCATGTCGTTGATGTACAAGAGAAATAGTATAGGGCCCAGGATTGATCCTTGTGGGACTCCATAATTTATCATTCTAGGTTGGGAAAAATGGCTTGAAATCATTTTATCTCTAACATGCTTGATTGTGACTACTTGACAACGATTTGAAAGGTAAGATTTTCCCCATTGATGTGCAATGCCTCTAATTCCCAAAGTTTCAAGTTTGAATAACAGTATGTCATGATCAATAATGTCAAATGCTTTTGATAAATCTAGAAATAAACCGATGGGAATTTCTTTCTGATCTAGAGCAAGAAGTATGTTATTTAGAAAGGTGAAGATAGCAGTGTCTGTTGATCTACCATTTCTGAATCCATGTTGAGCCTCTGTCAATATGTTATTTGAATTGAGGAAATGTTTGAGTCTATCATTAAAAAGTTTTTCTAGAATTTTTGAAAATCCAGATAGTAAGGATATTGGCCTGTAATTCATGAGATCGTGGGTGTTGCCTTTTTTGAATAGTGGCTTAACTTTTGCTTTTTTGAGAATTTCTGGGAAGCTACCTGTCGTTAAGGAGTGATTACAAATGTGTGTGAGCGGTTCTAGTATATATGTTGCTGAATGTTTAATGAGTACGTCAGGGATATTATCCAGTCCTGTAGAGAATTTGTTTTTCATTTTATTTATGATTTTCTGTATTTCTGCAGGTGATGTTTCAGAGATATATATGGACTTTGGTGATGTATATGGATTTGGGGATGTGGGTATATTTGACTGTATATTTATATTATTTACAGAATTGCAGTGTATTAACTTTTCTCCAATTTCTGAGAAATGTCTATTGAAAGTGTTTGCTACTCGCTGTGGGTTGCGCAGAACATTGTTCTTGTAGTTAAGTTCAATGTTTTTGGTGTTTCTGTTTTCTGTTTTTAGAGTATTTTTTACAATGTTCCACATTGCTTTTGTTTTGTTTCGTGCTTTGGCAATGTGTCGATCATTCATTAACAGTTTGGCTTGTTTAATTACTTTCTTTAAGATACTTTTGTATGTTTTGTAATAAGCAATGAAATCGGAACTACATTCGTGATGAAGGATGGTTTCATGCATGTTTCGTTTCCTTTCACATGATGTTTTGATTCCTGTAGTTATCCATGATTTGTGGTTTTTGCTTGTTATTTTCTTCAGTGTTTGTGGGAAAACAGTGTTGAAATAACTTTGGAATATGTTTATGAATAAGTTGAATTTGGTATTTGTGTCTGTTGCTTTGTACACCTCCTCCCAGTTTTCTGAACTTATTAGGGAGTTGAATTTGTCAAGGTTTTCCTGAGAGAAGTTTCGAGTTTCTCTATAAAGTGTTTCCTTAATAACTTTAGTGTCCAATTCGAGTTTGAGAATTTGTGCTGTGTGGTCACTAAAGCCTGTGTTATATGTAACAACTGAATAGCTGCAATCATTTGTGTCTATTATTATTTGATCAATGGCAGTACTGCTTTTTTTAGATATTCTGGTGGGTTGATTTATAATAGTTTGTAAGTTGAAAGATTTAAGTAAATTTTTGAATAGTTCCTCATCATTTGATTTTGACAAACAGTTTATGTTGAAATCACCGCATAATATAATTTTATAATTTCTGCGTCTTTTAAGTTTAACAAGAACAATTTCAAGATTTTTTAGGAAAACATTTGTGTTTCCAGTGGGGCTGTGGTACATACATAAAATCCATATTCTTTGATTTGGTAAATCTATGATAGATATTTCAAAGTCTTTATCTTTTAAGAGATAGGAGTATTCCGTGATTGATACATAATGAATGTTATTTTTAACAAATATGCAAGTACCGCCATAAGCGTGATGTGATTTGCCTATTTGCCTACATGAGCCACTAGCTAGGGTGAAACCTGGAATGTGTGTGCTGTCTAGTTGTTGTTGAGTTAACCAATGTTCACTAAAGCATAATATTGTTAAGTGTTGTAGGTCTTGTTCGAGTAATATTTCTAAATCTGTTAGTTTGTTTCTTAAAGATTGAACGTTTTGATGTAGTACATATAGATATTTATTTTTATGTATTGTGGGCTTTCCTGTTAAGTGTAGTTGCTACAGGTCATAGGCAGGGGGTGGTCTGCGGTTGCAGCGAAGGTTGTACTTTGGATGAGGACTTGGACTAGGAAAGGAAGTTGGAGCAGGAGTGAGAGTGACAGGTGTGGCCGTTGGGATAGGATCATGAAATGGAGGTGGTGGTAGGGGGATAGGTGGAGATGGTAACGTGGAGGTAGGTGTGGATGGGATGAGCGAGTGTGAAGTAGGTGGGAGCGAGGATGGAAAAGAGTTCAACACTTGTTGTGTTAACATGGCACCAAGTTTTTGCTTTCCTACCTGGTTGAGGTGGAGGCCATGCTTTGTAAATAAGTTTCTTGAGAGACTGTCAAGATCAAGTAGTGTAATTGGTGTCTCTCTCAAGTGATGTTTTAGGTGTTTGTTTGCTATTTTAATTTCATTGTTTGTGGAAATGTTGTTGTGCCAGGGGGGCAGAGTAGTCATGATGACATTAGTGTGACTGGCAGTCTCTAGTATTGTTGGTAGATGTTCTTCTATGTTAAGTTTACTGCCATGATTTATGTCGTTCTGCCCACCTATAATTACTACTGTGTCATGATGTCCGAAGGAGCTAGTCAGTGTGTGTAAGTTTTCAATTACTTGTACCATCCTGGCACTTGGTTTGAAAACACCAGTAACCGAAAACTTTGAAGGGAGTTTCTCTCTCATTGTGGAGGAAAGGTTCCTACCGTGGCTGTCAGCTAATATAAGAACTTTATTTGAATGAGAGAGAGTGTTTTTTGTTGGTGTTTTAGTCTTGCCCTGTTTACTGTGTTTTTGAGTTTTTGAGGGCAGACTAGAAGTGGTCCTACTTTGTGCTGATCTCTGGGGTGGGTGGTTAGGTTGACGAGAGGATGGAATAGTTGGCAATGGAGGAAAGGAGTTAGGATTGTTGAAGATGGAAAACCTGTTGCTAGTGGGGAAGTGGTGAGAAGTGTTATCAATCACGGGTGGATGGCTGGGAACGCGCGCATAATTAGGCCTACTCTTTCTGGTTACTTCCGTCCAGCCATCAGAGTTGTGAACGACCTTTTCCAGTCTACGGATCTCCCTAGTAATGTACTCTACATGTTCGTAGACTTTCCTGAGGTCGGCGTGGAGTTTTGCAAGTGAAAGGATTGCCTGATCTCTGTTCATGTTGTAAATGTGGTGACAAGTGTAGTTTGACGAGTTGTACTAAATTCAGACAAATGAACTTTGTTTACATGCACAAGTTATTTACATGCACACTAATACTACATGCACAAGGAAATCACACAATAACAAGCACACTAAATAAACACTGACACTGAATATCACACTAACAGACACACTATTATATGCTAAGCTACTACGTAAAAATTATATTAGCACAATTTTAGGTTAGGCTACGATCACACGCGTACGTGGCCTGCGGTGTAGTACGTTTGATATATTTTATGAACGGATCGATAGAAACTTTTGCAAATAATTTCACTAATGTATAATTTTATATTAAAGATGAAGAGACGAAGATTTTCGACAAAAAAAAACTTAATAGACAAAATATTTGATTACTTATGAGGAGCGACCTGAACTCACGTACTACACCGCCGCCATCTTGGAATAGGATTGATTTCACAAAACAGAATAAAATTTAATGACATAACACAGAACATTAAATCACTGAAATTCATTATTATGAGTTCTGTACATTTCCTTGTTAAAATAAAAAAATGCAATGAGAAAACTTCTCACAGAAACTCCCCTACACTTTTCTCATTTGCTTTGTTGATTGCAAATTTACAAACCTCACTCTTCATAACATAGTTGTTCTCAAATTTCTTAGATTTTTTGTCAACATTCTTATTTGCATCCACTTGCCGCATGTAAGTAGCCAACATTGCAGACACTGCTATTCCTGACAGAATGCACATTACAGGAGCAAGTACCAACATTAGACGTACCATTACTCCCTGTGCAACAAAAAGCATAATGAAAGTATTTATGTACACAACACCAAAAATGTTTACCATGAATTAATATAATATGCACAAAAATTAATAAAAGTGTAACTTATCCATAATAAATTAAATTATAGCTCAAATAGTTTTGCCTGTGATCATCACTAAACACTATTTTACCAAATACTGAATTGTTCAAAAGTTTTAATAATTGAATTTTATGTCTTACCTAACAAAAAACAAACAAATATGGAAGATGAACTTAAGCCTAAAACTAATTTTATACCCAGTTTCCCATTGTCTTTGAAATTATAAATACCCCACACAGAATACAATTAGATGATAACAAACTTACTGCAAAATAAATGCTGGTAACACCATACAACACAAGAAATATATTTGCATCAGATAAACGAGAGAAGCAGAAATACAACCCTGCAGGGAAAAGGAAAACTAAAATCTGTAAATCAAAGTAGAAGGAAGACCATGAAGTAGGTTGATGTTCAGACACAGAGGCAATGATAGGAATATGATTTTTGGCATAAGAAGGGTCCAGCAAGGAGTAAAATCTGCCAGTCCATGGCGAGATCTTCCCAGTCAAGGTGAGTGCACCACCAGCAATAGCCGTTATTGTAGCTGTTGCTCCTAAAACAGCTCGGAAGAGCATATCAAAATCATCCTTGGTCATTCGGCTGCGAAGATAATCAATAAATGCATGAAGTTGACAGAGGCCAAAAACTCCCAGTGCCTGAAAAAAAATTAATTTCTTGTTAAAAAATACTTACAAAACTATCTAAGGTAGTAATTAAAATTCTCTGTAGCAGTCACTTGACAACTACATATATTTTTAAAAATGATTCTAAAGAGAAAGATTATTAAAAATTTATTCACATGTTCATCCAAAATGTTATACTCAAAACAAACAACATAACACAACCATTTGTATCTTGAAAACAGGGTAAATAAAAATTCAAAATGAACTCTTGTGAACTAGTAGCCAAAATATTTGCCATTTTCAAGAATGCTGTTCTTACTCAAGTCTTACCAAGCATGCGATGGAGAAAGCAAGAAAGAGGAAATAAAGAAAAATTTAAAAAAAATAACTAGTGGTGTAACAGAATGGCACAGACTTTCTCACACTAGTTGGTTATCTAATCTCTTTAGTCTGGGCTAGGCTTTTCAGTTTTGATACACCCTCTTCCTAGCTACCTACCACCTTTTAAAAGACATTTTTTAAATTTTTGCTCAATTTTTCATTCCCCTATTAGTGAAAATGAAATATGACTTTAATAATGTTACAGAAGTGTAAAACATGGTTCTAAATGCGAATTTTAATTAAAAAATTTGGAGGAATTATTGAGAAAATGTATAAGCATTTCTGAAAATGCAAAATTTTCACAGAGAAACTTCATAAGAAATCATTTGAAGGACTTGTATTCCCAAATGCAATATTGTATAAACAATGCTCGTAATGTAAATATTAACGTGAGATTTTCTTAATAAATCACATATCTGTGGGAAAAATTTGGAGACTTTTGGAGAAAATCAATTTTTTAAAGTTGACCATTTTTCTCTCAAAATTATATGAAAACTACTAATATGGATTAGAGAAGAACTAATTGTGGAGGACAAATTTTATTTGAAGAAAAAATCTCTATCTGCAATGCATGTTTGTACCCACTGCGTTTGTAATCACTAGACCTCGGATTTTAGGACCAATGCCTATTTAGTTCCTTTAGGAGATTGTGGAAAGTAATTGCCGATCTTTACAAATCATGAAAATAAGATCTACTGAAAGCATCTAATAGTGCCTAAAATGTCCTAAGAGGGAGGTTGATGCCTATTTTAATATTTTTTTGCCTAAAACAAGAAATTTTTAAATTTTTTATTTTTTTTTTTTGAATACCGAAATGCAAACACTTTCCCAAATTTTCCAAAACACATAAATTCCCTGATCAAATACGCAGTTGACTACACACCAAAATCTTTAACCCAACACATCTATCATAAGAAGCTCTTCCAAGTGGATGTTTTCCACTTGTCTCTGATCAGTACGCACTTAGGCAATTGCACACATTCCCAGAGCAGCTGCACTGTTGATGGGTTAAGAATGAAAAGTGTGAAATAATGATTTAAATGAAAAGAAATGAAAGTTAATATTCTTGAAGTCACTTTCTTACATGTAAATATACTTTACTTCGGTTCCTAAATAATAAAAGTGCCTAGTTCAATCTTTTCATGATCAGTGTTAGATATCAGAAACATAACTTTCAATGTCTAATGTTTGTTAAATGCCTAGTGTAATCACTTTGTAAACTACTTTAAGTGCCTAAAACATCACTTTTCATACCTAATAGTGCCTAATTTCATAATTTTGTTACCTATTTTAGGTGCCTAAATCATAACTTTTTGTGCCTAAAATTCCAAAGTTTAATTATCACCCCAAATGGCTGGGAAGTGAAGACAACCCTGGTGTGTCCCTCAGGTATGCTTCACAGCTCCGTTTTGCTGACCACTGACATGATTCTCTTAGTCATTACTTAAGAGTTACAAAACGCACACGTAATAGCCAAATATAAGTTAGATCAATGAAATTTTAAATTAAATAAAATCCTTGTTCTGCCACCACTTACAGAAACTCACAGTCTTCCCCAGAATTTGAGTTTTTTAAGAGTATACTGTAACAGGTCTGATAAAGTAAAAAATACAAAAATTAACCATTAATAGAACAGTAAAATTTCACATTCATTGAAATACCTACCAACATATGCTCTGAACTTTGTACAGGCTGGAAACCAACAAAGCTTATCTGCATAGAAAGAATAGTGCCCACACAGTACAATGTACTGTAAGCAACATAGATACGATGAGAGAATCTTCCTGTGCATATCAATGTCAGTACATGAAGTGGAATAAGGTTGATCAGGAACACATATCCTCCCCAAGATGATACCTACATAATGAATAATAGCTTTCAGTTAAGAATTGCACATAGGATATTCAAAACAAATTAAATTTGTACATCTTTTAATATTTTATGGTATACTTCAATAACAAAATATCCTGAAAATTGCACATAAGTACATTATTGTAAGCGTCATTGTGAAATTTCATTTCAAGGAATGCAAAGAATAAATTCCAGAAGTGTCATCTCCCTAAGTCGTGATCATTTTGCAGAGCAAAAGAAATTTTGAAGGAATTATTTTGTCCGAAAAGTGTTTGAACATTTCTGAATAATAACAGAAACAAAAATAGATCTGGATTTCATTACATTTTCTATTGTCCATAGAAAGTTTCACCTTCTTTTTGGGAATTCAGACTCCTCTTATTTGGCTTACAAGGATAATCATAACAAGACAATAACAACTGGTTTATAGGACAGAACCTTTGCTATATTTATATTACAAATGATGTGAATGTCAGGTTCCAGAGTGCAAACATGCTATCTCAATTAGCAAGAATATGATTCTGGAAAGAAATAACTAACCATGTAAAAATAGGCCAGAGCAGCAAGAGTGGACCACAAAATAGTGCCAGTTTTAACAGCTTTAATCCACATATAGTAAGTCAGCAACATACAGAAGATAGCAATACCTGCAAAAATAACACTATTGCAGAACAAGTAAACCACAAAAGCAATGTAATTTTAAGAAATTGTCAAAATAATTTAAAAGCAGAAAATAGAACTGCTAAATGTATTAGTATTTATAAACAATCTGTCCATATCCACAACACAGCTTCAACACTACAAATTACTTCATGTCTTCAATTCTAGATCCTACGCTACCTTATTAAAAGGGTGTAGTGTAACAAATGTACAAAATTCAAGGTGAGTTACAATTGGTTCTTAAATGTCTGAATTTACTATAAAAGATTCAGGATTTTCAAAAACCCCTCTTAGACCTTTGGAATGATAAAAAACAAAAGACTTAGATAAATTTTAAAGATTAAAATTTTTTAATTTTGAAGGACTCTCATGCACAGAAGGGACTGTACAAAAATTTAAGCCAGAAATGGAAAGATCACGTCCACAATTGGCATCAGCTAATTGACACACTCATTGAAGTTTTCAATAACAGCCAACATTAATACTTTAACAATACTGCTCAGCCTTCAAAACAATTGGCAGACACAGTCTAATTGCAGAGAATTTGGAGAAAATCTTTGCAGTAATCAAACCTCTCAATTACAAAAAAACAAATAACATATGATGCTTATGATATACTCATCTTCTGAATAGTACAAATACACATTTCCTGCACCACCTTCTGCCCTCCTAGAACAATTATACAGCTAGTATCCTAAACAACTTAGAAAATCAATTGAAAGGATTCTTCCATTCCGGCACTGAGAGATCAAAACACAGGCAGAATGCTATCTCAAATGACAGTGGCAATGTCTAAAGGATTAACAAACAAGTTACCTTCATTATCATATGAGCCAGCAACAGATCGTGAAATATAGCCAGGGACAATAGATATCATAGCAGCTGCAACAAGACCTGATGCAGAATCCTAAAATATAATAAAAAATCATGTTACTGAATAGCATTTAAACAGAATCAATTAACAGCATTTCATAACAGGAATTATTTCCCTCACTTAAATCCCAGCAACATTTTGTTATGAACAACCCTCTGTTACTTACTCTCAGTTCCTTTGTAAGAAGATATGTAACGATTGTGGTAAGGCTAGAGAAAAGTGGAGCCAGGAACACACATACATTACGAATGTCTATGGTTATATTCACAAGCCATGCTACATGATATAATAGAGCTGATGTTACCATCAGACCTGGGTATATAGTACCTGAAAAAGATTTCAAAGTTCTCTCACATTCTTCAATTAATTCCACAAACTTCAGAAGATGAAAGAATCTTACCTCCAATGATTCTGCCCAATGGATACCATGCTCTGTCATCAAACCAGTTATGAAATTTATAAAAGCCCTCTTCTGCTAGGAACTTAGTTGTACGATAATTGAAATAAGGATCAAATTCATGAATGACACTCTCAAAGCGCAGTACAGAGAACAGACGGGTGGCAAAAGCTAGAAGAAAAATTATTCATTACTCAGAAATTTTGCTATAAAAATAAAATTAACAAATTAAATGAATAGAAGCAACACTTACAGAGAATAGCTGCCAAAGAAAGAATGCTTAGCTTTAAAAAGGTCTCCTGTTTTTCCGGAGACATCCGCAACCTATTTGACTTTATCAGAGTCCCCATGCTGGAGCGTCGTTGTCTGCGGAAATAAAATAGATATAATTTAAGAATGCAACCTATAGGGTAAAGCTAGAAAAAAATATATTTGTCTCTTTCTCCTCAGGCGCAAACAGGCTTTGAGTCATGATCACACGAAATTACATGGACAGCTTCATCTAGGGTTATTAGAATATATACGATCACTTCAACCGTACGTACACTTTTATTATGTACTATACTATCGATGGCGATTCAGGGATTGTAGCAATACACTCAATGCATCAGTACCTCTTAATTTTTCACTTAACATAAGAAACACCGCATGCACCGCGGTAGCCGCAAAGTTCACCGGTATCGTGTCTATCGTGGACAAGTCCGACAGGACACGCCAAACCCAGCGTGGCAACTGACAATCTTGCAATCTAACAAAAGAATTGAGAAGTAAAGAATGAATATTAAAGCTGGATTGAGAATGTTACTGAGGACAACTGAGTTTGAAGTACGCTGGAACCAATGATAAAAGAAGCTAGTGAGAGCAAAAACTTCCGAACACAAGTTTACTACCTGAATTTTAATTAATTTTAGTTTTAATACATTGGCAATACATGATCATGAATGACAACTGATGACAATACAGCGAGGGTTCGTCGTACGTGTTCCACGCGGCAAACACATTTCCTATTACGTTTAGGCAGCGTGTGGGCGACCTTAGGCATCAATTTTGTAATGTTCTATCATCAGAAATTTTTCATATAATCCATAGATACATTATCATCGCTATGTTTGTTCGGCAACCCTTGAGAAGAACTCACATTAATTTAAACCCGCTTACTTAAATACTACCGATAACTAATATTTATCAATATTTTTTTCCACTCCATTTTTAATGCAACAGAAACCTATCGCCAGCTAGAGCAAATAAAGTTTACCTTTCTTTGGGGACATTTTTTTCCACGTTAGTCTTGTGCGTCGAACGTGTTCTTTCCATTTTCTTCGCCATCTCTTCATATATTTCTGTACACAAAATTCCAGCACTTTTTCTCGAGAAGTTTTAAATTTATTTTGTCCACCTTGAATGGCTACCTCGGGGAGTCAAGGGTTAGAAGAAACTGGTGTTACAAGTACTTCCAACTGTGGCACATTGCCAGAATAAAAATAAACTCTTAACCCTTTCATTACATTTTGCGTCACCTTGCAATTTTAATCTTCATAGTGGTTACTTTGTAACCAGGATATTAAGGCCAATATTTAAAAAAAGCTATTGGAGCATTTACTGTCTTTTATAACGAGAGGGCCTCTTAGGAACAGAAATAAAAGGAATTCAAAATACGCTTATAATTAGAATTTTTATAAGGTCTGCTGTTCATTTAATTGGTTTTCAATAATTATCAAAAATTTTTAATTATAATAATAAATTGAGAATTGGGTAACGTTCACTTAACAAGACATTCAACTATACTAAGGTGAAAAACAACGAAGCAGAATAGCACTTGAAAATGGAAGTACACACCAATTACATCAAACTATTAACATATATTAGGCAAAAAAAAAAAAAAGTTTCTTTTAAAATGTTTACCTAGACGTCTTAGGATAGGTTTTTAATAAATTTGGGCCTTAGAGCAAACAATGCAATAACTACCATTTAATTTGGTCTTTAAATTATTTTTTTCCCCAATGGGTATGGTGAACAAGTACTCATTTTAGTAGTTCTAATAATGGAAAGGTAATTGTGAAGAGCAGTCCATAGTTTCAGGAAACATGTAATTTTCCTCCTGTACATTTTCATTTCAATACATATTAGTCTTCATTGGTGATTGTAATTATCTATTTTGTGTCAAAAACTTTTGGAGGATAAAAATGTTGCTAGGAAAATTTTTGATGGGGTCACATTGTTAATTAATGCCTTTAAACGCTTCAAATAATCTTTAATGCTTTCAACTGACTTTTATTCTCTATACCAATCATGGCCTGATACTAAGTTGTCTCTGAAGACACACTATTGGATAGGTAATACCTCAAAATATACACGAAAACATTGCTTTTAAAAAGGAAATCCATGCAGCAAGTCCTCATTATCAAATATCACTTAGTTCCAAATCATGTAAACAGGGTAAAAGTTCCATTATTTTAACTTAAGTTAAATGAAATCCACAACTGTACAATTTATGGGCAATTGGTATTAGGAAATAGGGTTCAAAATGAGGAAAGCTACATCACATTTCTAATATTTAATAATAATAATTTTAAAAATAAATTAAAAAATGCAAAGGATGTTACAAATCAACCAATGGTCAGAAAAGAATTTTACATTTTAACAACAAACCTAATATTTGTGCACTCTGAGAAAACGTTCACCCAGTGATCAGAAAGAAACTGACAAATTCTCAGATAAGAGGGAATTGATGACCTGATAAAAACAATAGAAAGGTTATTTTAAATTCAGAGTAAAAATTTATATTTAAAAATCAAAGTCCAGAGAACAAGAGAAGACATCACAACAGAGGTCATTGCTGCACATTATCATGTACGTGATCTTTCCTGCCTCTTCCTTGTCCTATCCTCACCCTTTAATTACACGCTCTTACATACACTACACTACCATCCATGTCACGAGACAAGTTGGAGGCATAGAGCTTGTCCCAGCTGAGGCAGTGCCAAACTGGTGAGAGATACCTGGTTGAAGAAAACTCGCAAGCTGCCAGATCTCGCCATCCAGCTGGTGAAGATCACCACCACTACACTTATGGGACTAATGACCTTAGCAGTTTGTGTGTCTGGAATCACCAATCAATCAACAATTAATGATGAATTTCAGACATCACTATACATCTCAATGTCATTTTGTTTCTAAAATTTTTAATGATTTAAACTGCAACTTAAAAGAGAACATGATTGGTTTAAACTTATTTTATTTTGAACCGTTTGTGATAGTTTACAATTTTAGAGGTGAAGTGCTTTTACAATTTTTATTAGAGCAGAATAAGTGGATAGTCACCATACTGATCACTTTTATTAAAGTCACTGAAATCTAGCCTTCAATTACACTACACAGATTAGGTTTTTTGTTGTTGTTGTTGTTGTTGTTGAGAATTTAGGGACCCTTCAACTGCTGTCATTGAAACCCATGAGCGATTCTATCTATTGAGTAGATGATAGCTACAATAATGAGGCAAATGGCACTGGAGCAATGGTGGAATGAGAGGCAGGGAAAACAGGAGAACAAAGGAAAAACCTGCCAACACATTTAAGAGGGTAATACCATTTTTACAAAGCATAAATTACAATTGAAGAATGAAGTAGAGAACATGGTACAACTTAAGGAACCAGCACTTCATGCCGCTCAGGTGATTAGGAAATCCATAGTGGAAGAGGCAAAGGGTAATTAGGAGATTTTGAGGGGCACTTTTCATGTTAATACATGTACCTTGAACAAAGGAAAAGAAATCTTATTCAATTCCAAATACGAATTTGTGCAGATATCTGATTTTTCTAATCAGCCTTCAATTGAATTTTAGACCTATTAAACAGCAATCAATACATCATTATTTCATATATTTATTCAATAAACCTGCTTTTAACTACCTCATAATTCTCATATTCAAGCAGATTGCAATGTCTTCAATGAACCTACAATAACTTTTATCAGGTTTGTAATGTTTCTCAAAATGAAGTTAATGTAATTGCCTTTACATTTACTTCATTTTGAGAAATAGTGCAAATATTTTTTAATACATAGTTACAATAAATCATTATAAATCTTTGAAGGAATACTGACTGGAAGGAATTTGACTGGAATATAAACATGGTTGTTACAAAATCCAGATACCGATAATTTATATTTCAGAATACTGAATGCTGAGCCTTAAAATATGTTTCTGATATTCAAGTCACCCAATTAAAATTAAAAAAATATAATAAAAAATGTAACTGTGTACTATCAAATAAAATACACTATTACAAATTAAACATACTCAGCACAATAAACATTTAAAAACAATTGAAGGTTAAATGTTTAATCTGCACTCTTTTTAAGACTTCATACTTTATTGGTAAATTAACCGATTCTTTATTTTCTTAGTACTTTATATACAACTAATTAACCAATAAATGTAAAAATTATCTTCATATACATCACATCAACAACATTATTTTTACATTATGTACTTGCTGTACTTCCAATTCCTTCCATTGCTGGACAATCAGATAGAGACATCAGACTGTACACTTGAATCCAATTTTTGCTTTTTTCTGTAGTGCTCAATTCTACCCTCCAAACTTTCACATGTTGGCCTATTTAAAAGTGGCTGATACACACGAGGGCACACACCTTGCAACAGCCAGTCTGTCTGAAAGCATAACTTGCTGCTGGATAGAGAGCCCTCCTCCAAAGCACGAAGCATGCATCGAATCATTCCAGCTTGAACAGTGTGTTGCCCCCAAGCATTTTGCAAACAACGAACTGCAATCTCAAGAGCTTCTGAATCCTGAACTTCTGGTTTAATATCCCCAAACTCACATTCAAATAAATTCAGAGGCAAATCAGCGGCCATGTTATACTGAGGTTTACAAGGATTTTCTTCAACATTCAGTAATTTCTTTATTATTTCAGGATCCTCATTACCTTGCCCTACTAGTATCAAGATACCCATAATACATCG
Organism: Teleogryllus occipitalis; assembly: GCA_011170035.1. Lineage (NCBI taxonomy): Eukaryota > Metazoa > Arthropoda > Insecta > Orthoptera > Gryllidae > Teleogryllus > Teleogryllus occipitalis. Next base: position 197,850 of record BLKR01001230.1, on the reverse strand, counting down.
TATCTGATGCCACAGAAAAGCCTTGCCCTTTATAGTGAGTTCACAGAGGTCATATGCACTATTTCCTAATGGATCAGCACATTTTAAATGCACCTGAACAAATTGTACATCTCTTATGTAATTTACTACACCATTTTTTACATCAAGTTTGCAAAAATTTCGAAAGTCGTGAGTACCTAATAGATATTGAGCTGCTTCATTCATGAGCTTTATGTTAAGATCTCCACGAGGAAAAAAGTACTTATACATCCTGTTCTTACAATCAAATCGAGCACTAAAATCTTCTGGAACAGGTGTCCATGACAAAACTTTGATATCTTCTGGGAGTAGGCGATTGAGAATTTTGGCATATTGGAGTTCTCCCTCAGTAACATCTTTCTCAATCTGTTCAATAAAACACAAAACATGAAACATTTAGACTGAAAATAAAGGAAATACACTAATTTTCATTTCAATAAAAATGTGCAACTGGGTTAAATGAATAATTTAATAAATGCATGTTTGCTTACCTCCTCCTTTGTTAATTTACTTCTTAAATCCAATGATATAGTTTGGCAAAATGAACTAACTCCTTTATCAGTACGGCCACAGCGATGATAATTGCATGTCTGCCGGCTTTCTATCAAACATGCTTTCGTTAAAGCAGCAAACACGTGATACTCAATAGTTTTTGTAGTATTTTCCTGTGTAGCCAACCCCTGGTAGTCCCATCCCAAATACAAAAATCTGAGAAGCACATGGCGTCGTGTATGTTTTGAAAAATCAAAAGGACGTTTTCTTTCTTCCTTAGGCGGAGTGCCTTCAACTTCAGTCAAATGTTTCTGAAGAGTATTTTTGAGCTGAAAATTATATGCTTCTAATTGTAATATTCGATTAACCAACTCTTCTCTGTCGAGACCTTCTAGTTCTTGTCTAGTGTACTTCTTTTTCTTGGTTTTCCCTACTTCTGAAGACATTTCATTTACAGCAAATGTGTAGGCTTATAAAGAACACGGTAACTTTTTATTTTTTCCTTTGAAAATAATTTTGACTGAAACACACTACTACATTTGACACAACTGATTATTTCAGCAAACAAAAACATATGTCATAAAATAAGTATTTCATAACCACAAATTTACAAATTGAACTATGAACCATAATCTCTCAATTTGAGAGTCTCAAATTTAACTAGAAATGCACGTTCTACTTAATACACAACATCACTTCACAACACTTCACAGATCCATGCTCATTCTCTTAATCGGCTACAAAAACAGGGCTGCCTTCCCTTTTCAGAGATACACTTTAGTCTGACAACTATCGTCAACAATAAACCAACAAACTTATGTCTAACGAACTCATTTAATACATGCTTGCACCAGAATTGCAATCATTCCAAAACAGTTACTACTGCGTTGCGCCATTAGCAATCTCTGATAACATCGGTATATTATAATGTGAATTGGATTTTAATTTTCTTTTGTTGGCATATTTCAGTAGGTGACAAGTGGCAGTGTGTTACCATGGAAACGACGTGATGCTTTCGCTTTGCAGCGCGAGCGTGCATATGAAGAATGTAGCTTGGGACTAAGTGAATGAAAACGAAATGAAATGATTATATATACGTCGGCTATATAGCAGAACCACAGAGGAATACATTGATATTTTATATTCCTCCGTGCAGGACTGTCCATAAATTTCATGGACCTCTTTACACACTTTCGTGAGCACCCGCCCTCCCTCAACTTAGTCAGCCCTTAAGGCTCCTACACACGTACCGATTTGTTGGGCCGACCGGTCAATCCAACAAATTGCATCGTGTGGAGGCAAGTTGTCCAACAGAATTTTTTCTCGTGCGGTTGGTTGGTCCTAACTACACGACCGCCGATTCCTCCACCGTACTGCCAAACAAATTGGGTAGTGTGTGAAAGTGTTGGGAGAACTTAGTTTGTTCGCTTGTTTGTTGGTTTTGTTTGTTTGTTTGTTGGATCGTTCGATCGGTCGATCGATCGTTCATTCGTTTGTTTATTTACGTCAAAAACAGTTAAAAATTGTGTGTGACGTGCTAGGGGGGGAAGTGAATTCTGTGCACGTTTTCAAAATGCTGTGATCCCTTCCCTAAACCATATAGATACTACTCGAATTTTGAATTCACAAAAAATGAGCGTTTTTTGCACTGATTGTTAACAAAAGCATTCGCTCCGATGTAATAAAATCTATTTTCAAGGCAAATCAGCAATAAATTTGGGTTCTTATCCCTCATCATGTCCTTCGACAAGAAATAATACTTCCTGCCGCGACAACATGGAGAACGATAATTTGAATAACTATATTCCCTACTGAATTCTATAAGACATGCACAGATGATGAAGTTACATTTATGTCCAGAAGCAAAACAAGGGGCCACCTCAGCATTTGCTCAAAGGATCAGGGAAACTGGACGAAAAACGTGATCGAGATAGGGGTCATTGACACAAAGGCTGCTGTAAGACTTGTTATAGGTTGTTTAGAATTATACAGTCCAAATTGTAATACATATTATTGAATTATACAGTCCAAATTGTAATACAACAGTAATACATTAAATATCACTATTAAAATCAATGTTACATTCCTTTTGATGTTCAACATAGTCTCTAATTGTAGAGAAACAGTTATGAAGCAGAAACGATTTTACTTAGGATTTAAACTTTTCTATCGAATTTAAACTTTTAATGTCATTTGGCAAAGTGTTGTAAAATAATGTACATGTATTGTATGTGATTTTTTTTGTAATGAGCTGTTGATACTGTCACCTGATGAATATGATTACTACGTCGAGTGTTATAGACATCGGCGTTCTCTGAAAATATATTTCTGCCCTTAAGC
>BLKR01001230.1:0-190000 GCA_011170035.1 Teleogryllus occipitalis | reverse complement strand
TTCTGAATGTTTCAAATTGAAACTTGGAGGATAGGACAGAATTTAAGGCTCCGCATAAAGTGAGCAGAAGATGCGAAGATTCGATGTGGTTTAAGGTTAAGAAAAACTAATTTTGTTTTATTATTATTGCTACTATTTCCAAACCGCACGCAAAATGAATTGCTTTAGTTTCGTAATACATTATTAGTGTATAAGCCTTATTTGAGAAAACTTCAAAAAATGTCGGAGATGAAGTACTCCCAAAAATTGAAAGATACGTATCACATTCCCACGGCATACAGTGCGGCCAAAACGACCGACGTAGTGGCGACTCGTGCTTAGATTGCAGTTGCAGAATCCCCAGATAATCGAAAAAATTTTATATTTTAGGAATATACATTTTCCTTTTAATGACATTCAATATTCAAGATATTGCAGCAATATTGATGTATATGAAATATTTTGAATTCAAAGAGCGCCCAACTAGCGCTATCTCCACCGTCTGGTGCTTTCTCAGGTATTACACCATGTTACGCACTTCACTCTATTATGAGTTTATTGATCTATTCTTTGGCCGTATGCTGCAATCAACGAGCTAGAATATACTACAGTATATTTTTCCGAATTTTGGGTATTGTTGAAACTACACAAGTCAATTATTGACGTTATTTAATGCGTTATGTATGTTTGAAGAATTTCTTTTCATTTGATGTTAGGTTTTTGATTCAAAGTGTACATTTGTTGAATCCTTTGTGTAAAGTTGGCTGTTCTGGAAGAAAGTTCCTTTCTGAGACAGAGACAGTCTGCGATAATTGTTAAATTAGTGTGTATGAAAGATATTTCATTACTGCAATGTATACCAGGGTAGTGAAATTTTCGAAATAAAATAATTTTATTTGTGTAAAACCTGTCCAAACAATAGTACTTGTCCAAACAAAGAGCTGGAGTGCGATCACCGTATTTTCGAAAGCAAGTTCTATTTTTTGTGTTGTATGAATTATATTACTGTCAAATTGACAGTGTCAATTGTATCAATGAATAACATAAAAAACTCGAGTGCTCACTGGAAATCAAAGCCAGAACCACATGCGCGGGAGATTTATACAGTGGCGACTGATGCCCCAACAGGCCAGAGGTTGCATCTCTATCGAACATAAGGTAAAAATGTACGCAATTCAAATCAATTAAAACTAAGTGAAATAAAAGTTTATATAGAAACACTACTTACATAATGTTTTGCTTTGGGTCCGCGTAAGGCATATATATATATATATATATATATATATATATATATATATATATATATATATATATATATATATATATATATATATATATACACACACACACACACACACACACCTCCAGTGCACGTGGTTCTGGCTTTGATTTCCACTGTCCACTTAAATTCGACTCCAGTACGTCGCAACAAGTACTATTTCTTTGACACCTTTCACACGAATAAAAGTATTTTATTTCGAAAACATCACTACCCTGGTATACTTGGTAATAATGAAAGATCCTCGACACATTCGTATTCACAAGAACGTTCGCAAACCGCTGGCCGGTCAGTTGCAGCCACGGGACTTCCATCCGGAACGGCCACCTTTACACAGAGAACTCATCAAATGTACATTTTGAATCAACAAACCTAATATCAAATGAAAACAAGGACCCAAGAGCGTGGTACAATTCCTGACAAGACACCAGACCCCGGAGAGAGCGCCAGTTGGACGCTCCTTGGTTTCAATATGATTTCATATACATCGATATTGCTGCAATATCTTGAATATTGAATGTCATTAAAAGGAAACTGTATATTCCTAGGATATTATGAGATCTTTTTCATTTTATGGGGGTTGTGCAACCGTGCAACCTAAGCACTAGCCGCCACTGGATTTATATAGTAACTGGCGCGGGAGGCGATACGGACACTGCACATAAAATTATGTAAATGTTTCAATATAGACTTTTATTAAACTTAGTTGTAATATTTTACATAAATCGCTTACTTTTCATTGAATATTAGTGTTCTGAATTTTGGAAATTACATTTCCGTCATTCGATGGGGTTACAACCCATAGTTTGTTGCGGCACCAGCCGCCACTGTGGTCGAGAAATAATTTTACAGGTCTTGTGAACGATTTCGGCGCTAGACTTGTCCACGGACGAACGGACAGACCAAACAGATAGGTTTTGAAACAAAACCACTTTTTTCGGGATCAGGAGCCTCCAGAACAAGTATCTCCGTCTAAATCTCGACATTAATTTTTGTAATAATACTTTATTAATATCTTTATTGCAAGTACGAGAAAGTAAAAAAAGTACACAGTTTTCATTGTAAATATTAAGAATATATACGAAATAATATTTTTTAAATTCATTTTTTGAAGCATCTTGAGGGGTTACTTAATGAACTCATTTTCAAGTTCTCTACTCCTTGGAAAGCTAGTATTCCTTTCAAATTCCGCGCTCTGTTGAGAGAAGGGTAGCACGACAGTACAAGAAAGTAATGATAGAGAGAAGCACTTTCAATAAAGTGTTCAACTTGCTTTGCAAGTAGTACGAATGGTCCCCAAAAGATAACGCTAAGCGACGTTGCATTTCGTAGAAGTTGGTCATCCTGATTGCTCCTGATTTTGTTTACGGAAATAGAAGAACAGTTGAAATACTGGAGGTGTGGTGGATGGCAAACGAAAGCGAATGTTAGTGTGAGTGAGTTGTGAAGATGAATGTCACAATTTGAATTAGTTTTTATTTGTGTTTACATCTGTTGATGAGAACAAGATGACATCGGAGGACAAAATGTCTATGTCATTAGGTAAGGGTCTTCATGAAGATGCAGGGTGTACTTGTCTCTTATTCTTGCAAGATGGATGAAAGATGAAATTTAAAAGTGAAAATAGCCTGTTTAAAATACGTATCTCATAGTTTAGAGGGAATTTGTTTTTATGTAAACAAAAAACATATTTGAATGTTAATAATGAAAATCATAAGAGATAGCACATCATAAGTGATCTTATTGATATATTTTTGCACCTATATCTGTAGTTGGAAATATATTTACACCAGAAAATGATTTATTGTTTCTGGCTTTTCCTATCTATTAAGAATAATTTTAATCTTACATATTTATTTTGATGTTTTTTGTTATATTTTTAAAGTAAGCTATTACTGGGTTCTCTTTCATCTAATTCTTGCAAGGTTTACTCTGTTATTTATCTAATTATTTATTTATTAACATCTAAAAACAGTTTAAAACTGAGTGTGATGTACTAAGTGGAGAAGTGCAATGCAATCTAAGGTACTCATGTGTGTTGAAAAATCAGAACTATTACTCATGCTAAGCAAAATTTAATGGATTATTTTACTTCAGTCTGAGTTACGGGAATTTGCAGACGATGAGGTTGACACTAAGATTTGCATGGCCAACGTTCTGCAAAAGAAATTATTTGTATTGTTAGATCTACAAAATATTTCGGAAATTTTTCTGTGTTACTTTTAAGAGTACATATTAAAATGATGTTAAATGTGAAACTAGTATGTAATACAATATGTTTAGATTTTATCCACTTTTCCCAATTTTATAAGTGATTTGTCATGTATTTGTTTGGGTTGGTCCATTCTTTAAAACTAGTTACTTCCATTTAATTTGAATAATTTCTGGGTGTGCTCGTGAAACTGGGCCAGATCAGAAAATTTAAGGTTTGGCAAGACCTGGAAGCAGAATTTACACTAAAATCACATGTAGATATTATTTATTGACGTGCCCAAGTTGTCTAAATATCAGTAATAAGGAAGAAAGCTATCTTATGCAAGTTTCGATTACTCATACAATTAATTTAGTCATATAGATTTAAAAAATGTTGGTTATTTATATTTATGTAAATCTTCAACCCTATTGTTGGTACGGCATTGGATAACTTACTGAAGAATGAGGTGAATACATGTCAATGTATTCACAGTTAGTTTAGATTTTATTTACCATGAGAACTGTGTAGTATTTTGATTTTATTTCACTTCAAGCACACATTGAAAACATTTCACTATTATCATTCTAGATACCTTATTTGCTATATTTAGTGCAAGTTATTGAGAAGCCAATAGAAAAAGATGTTGGGAGAAGTGTTCAATAGAAGGGTTGTGTTCACATTCTTCTTTAAGTGATCAGAGAGACTGAATTGGTATTTTAGTCATCACCTGAGTACTTATAGAAAAGTTAAATTGTAATGGTATTGGTAATGGAGAGCTTGATTAGGAAATTCATATAAGTAAACTGAAACAAAAGATTTGACCATAAAATTGGTCATCACTTTAAAAAGTAATCTTAAACAAATGAAAATGAATTAACTGTTGAAAAACCAATTGAAATTGGAAGTAATTGATAAAATTCAGTCCAAAAAACACTTATTGAAGAAATATAAACTTGAACTGTAAGTTCACAGATAAAATTAGAAAAGAATTCACATTGAATAATTATTGTTATATAATTTTTTGTTGATATTTTATAAGCAAATTAGTACTTTTAGGAAAGTAATGATTAAAATGTAGTGTATGATTAGATTCTCTGAAATTTCTTGCATTACGTGTATTCTTGTAGAAGTAACCAGAGATCTAAGTGTAACTCTATGCACTGAATTGGTGCCCCTAATGTTAAAAGCAAAATGCCCATTGATGTGGCATACTGAAACTTTTCCTCATTTTAGACTTTAGAAAAGTAGAATTTTCTATAGTAATGAAGAATAAAAGTAACAATTATTTGAGAGGTTCGGCTGAAAAACCTGTTAACTCACATGGAGTTCCATGTATAATTGGGCAGGAGTCCAGAGTCGTTATGTCACATCAAGTGCCACCTGAAATTTACTGGAGATTTGACATACCACCATCATAAAATACCAATTACATGAGGATTTTCTTTCCAATAAAAACCCCAAAAGGGAGAGCAGGTCTCTAAATGTCTGACCAGGACAATTCAAAATACAAAATATTTTGCAAGTGAAGCCTGAATTGTTGAACTACAATGTGCATCCTATTTGAATAAATACAGTTGGTTCAGTGGAGTTTGTACATGCATCAGTACAAGATAAAACCTGCAGTCTTAGACCTATTGGTTCATTCATACCAGATTTCAAAATTTTCTACTATAGGTTATCAACCTTTGTACCTTTTACGATGTTTTGTTGTTGTTGTTTTTTCTTACTCAATTCATTGAAAACATAGCACACTTTTCTTTATTAGAGAAATCATGAAGAAATTTCCCCCATCATATTTTTTATTAATGATTGTTAGGATTAACATTTTTATTTATTTATATTTGTTTTGTATATATTTCCACAACGAGGCATATTAAGTGCTTAGCGCTGCTTTCCATATCTCCGATACCTGTCGCGCCGGAATTCGTCTGGAGGGGATCGGGATCCAGAGCAGTCATTATAGGAGTTCAATTCTGGTAGGTGTCACAAACTCACAGAAATGTTACACACATCAAGTAAATTTCGGGGACCTCCCTATCATTGGTACGCGTTGCATTTACCCGTACCGCCACAACACCATTTCCAACAGGTCTCTGTCGAGACGGTGTTTAACCGCGACCGGTGTTGGTATGGAAGTTTTTAATGCTAAAGAAACTGTCGAGCATTTCACAAGAGTGAACAGAGGAAAAGTTTCGTTTGGCCACGCAACCTATCGGTCGGCTATGTTCATTGTCCTGTGAAACCTCTCAGAAAAACTCTATTGAACGACCACGCCTCTCATCGACCGATTTTTCTTGAAATGGACACTAAAACCCATATATTGTATGTAAATCGTACCCCAGTTGACAGACCACACTTCTTCCAGGTAGAATTCTCCTCTGGTACGGTAGAATATCATAGTCGGAAGCTAGAGTTATCGACTTGCTCCCTAACACGCAAGTGCTGTTTTATTTGTGCGAAGAAGTACGAGAAAAGAGTTTTGGGGCGTCTGTGATGTGTATTGTGTAATGCATATCCAAACGCTATAACAAGACTACAGAAAATGGGGTACGAAAATGCAGCAGGGTAGTAAATATGTCTGAAAAATCTTTTACGGCAAAACAGGTTTAAAAAAGTAAAAATAGTCTTTTCCAAAATGTTTAATTTTTCGAAAATCGTGCATATAATCTAAATCCGTTAAATATTTTCATTAAGTGATAATATCCACTTTCCCTAACACCCAGTGACTAATAATAATAATAATAATAATAATAATAATAATAATAATAATAATAATAATAATAATAATAATAATAATAATAGACCATTCTTTTGTAAAAAAAACATTCCTATTAAAGTCACCTCTATAAAAGAACAGTGGAGACTTCATACAGTTTCACTATAGAGAAAATGTATTAGAACCAGCCCAAACGTTTGAGGTCATTTTGTTGGTAAAATGTTGTTACGGTCTCCGAGACGAATGAAGTGGATTTACTTTCTCGACGTACTATGCACTTGCGTACAGTAAAGAGAAAGTATTGTAATGCTACAGCGAAAAGATGCAATTATTCGTCCGAAAAACGCCCGCCCGTCCGTCGAAATTTCGAAATTGGAAAAATTCAACACTTTTTTTCAGGCGCGGGGGGGGGGACGAGATTTAGTAAACATCTGAATGGTCTGGTGAATTCCTCAGTTTCTCACGGAATTTATGTTCCTGATTTGGAATTACTGCCTGGGAAAACATTTTTGCTAGTTGGAAACACTTGTGTGTTCAATTATTTTAATAATACGTATGCGTTAAAAGGAAAAAGTATATGCTGCAACACTAGTTCCATTTTACGTCGTGACTCTCATGTTGTGTGACGCGAGTCATTTCTGCTCTTGAGGAGATAGGCGGGTGAGAGAAAGTACACGTGAAAAGAAAGATTGAAAATGCTTCTCTCTCACGTAAAATTACGGGAAAATGGTTAAATTTTGATAAAATTGTTACTGACTTTATTTAAAGATTACATGAAGAAAAAAGATCTCTATCTTCCATACTGTAATTGTGGAGAGATACAGGAAAAAATGAACATTTTTCGAAAATTCATAAATTCCACGAAAATCAATCTTGCACCATTGTTATAAGCATACTTTGCTCTCGGAGAAAACGCCAAAGAAAAAAATTGGCACCATTTTTGAGAAAATTGTGAAAATGTCTTGTCTTTGAGGCTACATGTAAAGGACCCCCCAAAATCAAAATACCCGTTTTAAATTCAAGAGACCCCGTCATCCGCCTGCTCGATCGTGCTTACGTTTTCGCCGCTAGTGTTGTCGATGGACGGACGGATCCGCAGACGGACGTTTTGCCTAAAGAAGTCTTTCGGTATCAAGAACCAATGAAAGGTGGATTGTGACAACACATGTTAGAGGAAGTAATTGACACATATGAACCAGAATTGTCCATTTTTTAGGTACCAGTGACATCCGATTTTTTGCAGCCGAAAAATCGCCTTTATCGCGGCACCATTACATTACATTCTCTGTACTACATAAGTAGTTTACGAGAAAGTAAAAGAAGAAAACCGGTAGTACCGAAGTTAACCTGAAGATAAGTTATTATGCGTACAGTTATTTTATTTAAGTGATTGTGAAATCGACTCCTGTATTTTAAGGATCTCCTTCAGAGTTAGGCAATCGACATTTGTAATTGATTACACATAAAATTACTTACTTTGAAATTACAATATCATATAACTTCTGGTTAATCGTTCCGGGTGATAACGTTGTTTGTAGTTTGTAATTTCCTTTCAGTCTGGTTACTTTGTAATCAGTATTACATGTAATTGTCACTTATGATTACTCTTACTATCTACTTTAAATTTCATTGTAAATTTCGTAAGTAAAATCAACAAATGAACACTTCCGATAGATTTCGATATATGTTGCTAGGATACGGGGTTTATGTTCAAACAAGATCAGCTCGTATCGTGGAGCTAGGAATTCATAGCTCCATGGCTCGTATGTACTATTATACACGCATGTTTTTTGGAATACCTACCTTCACACCTTTACTAACACTAGTTGAATTAAGTATAAATAATAGCAATGAGCATTGTTGACAAAATCAGATAATTAGAAGTGTTCCTCATGTGTAATAGAAAATATTATGGATTGAAAAATGAACTACAGATTTCACATTTAGTCCTGTCGTCGAAATAACCGACGACCCCACTCCTTCAACATCTAGCGAAATGATGGCTCAAGAAAACGTGCGCGGATTATACTTGCGTATTGAATATACCTGCCTTTTTTCGAAAGAATAGGTCCCTTTAAAATTGTAGACAGCATGAGTTTTATAATTAATTTATTCCATATCAAGTAAAAATTAACATTAAACTCATTTTTGACAGTCTTCAACGACGTTTCTAGAGTTACTGCTCCCCATCTTTAAGATCTATTGCGGTACAATAAATGAAGATAGTGTTTGTGGTTAAAAATCAGAAAATGCAGAATGTGACCGCGTATTGGCTCAGATTTCATCTCGGAAGAATGCTCCAATTACGTGTTGTGACATAGAAAGCATTTTCTGCGTTCAAAAGCATTTCTTTCTAACAAAAGTATGAATTTGACAGAGTAAAATCTAGAAAAATCGTTAATTGTTCACTGTACACAAAAGACAATAAAACATCAAATATACTCGACTAGAATTAGGTGTGCATTTGTCAATTTTTACCGCGCATCGTGCACGTTTGCACGTATATTTTAGCATTTGATTGTGCAAGAAAATTCTGTCTCTGGTTAGAACCTTAGTCAAGAAGGTAAGAAATCTGCTACGCTTTCTGTTGCTGACACTGTAAATTAAAAATACGTTGAGGTATTATCTTACACGTACAGTCATGGTCGATCGTTTTTTGAACATCAGTAATTCAAAATGTAATCGTACCAAACTATTTAAAAATTTAATAATTGTGATCTCCAATGGTTTTAAATTGTACTTGTGATTGCATTGGTTACATTTCCAATTCCAATTGAAGTAATCGATGTTTGATTACGTTTTGTCCCTCCGATCTTTTACCCGCATGTTTGAAAGTAAATTCATTGACACTTCATTGGGTTCTGGGAATGTTGCAATGGCCTTGGACATTGATCCGGGGTTGCGTACCGTCAAAACAATGTAATGGTGAACTATTCTTAGAATCAAGAAGACCTCTCTGTACCGGGAAGGATGATATATCACTGCTGGAGGGAGAGGGGCGAGGGGCTCAACGGTTTCGAGATAAACCCCGCAATATTCCATATTAATTATTGTTGCTCACGAAGCATCTGCAACATGTCGATAGTAGATGAATTGCCGTGAACTGTATATATGTTTAAGTACAACATTTAGTACAGTGGTACTGACGTACACGATCTAAGGATCCTCAGTTGACAAATATATAATTAAAGGTTATTTAATGTAAGTTCTGATTGGTCTTGTGAGCGTATTCAAGGCGGTTCAAAGAAACATGTTTGCCCGTTCATCTCAGGCATGCAAGTGATTCTGTCTATTAAGTCAACTAGCATTTTCTAGTTGATTAACGTGCTTTTTTACGATTAAAAACATTCCAGGAATATAATTATCAGAGATGATCAAAAGAATTGCGTGCTCTGAGACTCCGGAAAAAAACTATATCCCTGCTAATTCTAGTATAAAGGGAAGAAATTTAATCACTTCATGAACGCTTCCTTGCTCCGTCTGAGCCACCATCGGCCCACTCTGGTGTGTACCTCTGTCTTGTCAGAACGGAAGTCGAATAGGTTTTTCATGCATGTAGAGCAGCAGCAGCAGATCTTTGTACATTCTTGTATGAGAAATGGCGAAGGTGCTCCCGAACTCTTTCTTCCTCTGTTCTCCTTGCAATTGCGATCGCAGCTGCCCGTGACGGAATAAATTCCGGCCGTTTGGAGAGGTGGAAATTGGTCCTAAACCCGCACCAAACTTTGACCTCGCTTTTGGTGCGCCCTAAAGACCGCCCTGACCTGGAAATGTCTTAGGAGTTTGTCATAATTGCGCCCTTGATGAAAGGTAGTGTAGATGTTGTCTTGGAAGCGGTAACTGGGTTGTGGTTGTCCTTGATGTTGACGGATCGTTCACAAGTTTTAGGGTCCCATTAGTCATGGCCCCTTTGTAGGCATCGGCCGCGAAGGTTTTGTTTCAGTATTTCCCGTCCGACGGGGAGGGAGCTCTGGTCACATATCGTCGCCGCGCGAGTGTTTCAGTACGCCATTCGTTGCCGTTGGATGGTGGTGTGATTCAGCGTGAAGACAGCGGTTGGTGTGAGTGCACTCTCTGTAAACAGCATGCTGGTGATTGCAGTTTTACGAATGGTTTAAGTGCAAGTATTATTGACTGACGGTCGGACGTTTTGAAAAACATAAAAGAAAGACAAAAATCTTTTCGGTAAGAAGCTGTGGGTACTGCAGCAGCGTCGCCTTCGCGTTGTCGGCGTGGCGTGTGGACGTGGCGCTGTAGGACGCATCGCCCCAACGAGCGCAGAGATCTTTGCGCTCTAGGGATGCGATCTCGCCAACGTACCACCGATGTTTATTCAACATAGATGATGTAAAAAGGATTAGGAACCATTGAAGTGCACGCAGGGGGAATTTAATTTGAAAGGGGTCTCGTTTATCAGTTTTTAATTGAGATTTTAGTGACAAAACGAAGTCAAAAACTCATGAGGACAATTAACAAAACCTGAACTATCTGATCCAATAATTCAAAAATAATGTAGGTTTTTGTATTAACAAAAACTCGGTTTTATGTAATTTTCACCCTTTGTCACTTTGGTTTGAAGAATATTCAATTATATCTGAAAATATTCAATTATATCTGAATCATATCTGAAAATTATATAATTTCGTTATGATGGACTGTTATCTTTTTAAAAATATCGACCACGTAAAAACATCGAACACAACCTATCATTGTTAAAAAAAATATCGTCTTCAAAAAAATCGATGTTACGTCGACTTTTTAAAAAAAATTTAAACATTTTTGAAAATATCGACGTCGCATCCCTACGGCGTACGATTTAACTGACAACGAAGTCAGACTTGGCGTTTTAGGTCGCCGCACGGGGCCGGGAGTGGGAGTCGGTGTTCCGCACCACGAATTTAATTGCGTTGGGTTCTAACTCGAGAGTGGTCCAGTGGTGTAGGAGCTTAAGATTATGTCTCTTCTATCGCCCAGTGTCACAGACGATTATACTTCGATTTAAAGACAGTGTCTTTGAACAGATCATTAGCTGGGGTCGGCTATCCAATCGGGTGCTTCGTTACGACTTAATTCTTTGATATTGAAGCCCTCGATTGGATAATCGCGTCACAGCTGATGATCTGTCAGAATCGCTTTATTCAAAGTGGAGTATAGTCCGTCCACCTCCCACCACCCGGTGAGCCCGGCAGCAGCGACTTCGTTACTTGTATGCTGGTGCACACTTTCTTCCCCCTCCTCCCCCAGAGACGCATAGTGTCTAAGCTAATGATGACATTCAGGCCGTGTCTGAGAATGAATTCCTGCATTTCCTCGCCTCTCTCAACTGTCTGCTTGCTGTGTCATTCCTCTGAGTGTCCGTTCGTATCGAACCCCAGGAGGGAGACTGTCCGTCTTGTGCGTCTATTTGCATTATCGGATTATGTAAATTGTGTAGTGCCACGTGCGATCACCAATAGGTCGAAGCCACAGTTAGAAATTGTCACTTTTCCGCATATACCTCGCACACAGCAAGGTCGGGTGTAGATAAATGCTCACACGGAGAATCCGTCTGTGGAGGTTATTGTCTACGATCGTCTCTCGGGCAGGCGAGTCGGAATTGGTTTTCTCTAGAATAGTGAAACATCGATTATACGCCCACCTTTTCTTCAGCCGCGGAATACGTGCCCCTATTCCTTCACTAACAATAGTTGAATTAAGAATAAATTATAGCAACGAGCGTTGTTGAAAAAAAATCTAATTACCAGAAATAATCGCTCCCATATCATAAAAACTCTTTAGCAAATAAAAACGAGCTACAGATTTGTCCTAACAGCCGTATCATTGAATATATCACTCACTTTTCTCGTATCAAGCGAAATGAGGCCTTAAGAAAACGTGCGCGGATAATATTCAGTGATCACTGTTCTATGAAAAAAAAATATTTTGGTGTTATTGCTTAACGGGGCAAAACATCTCTTTTTTTAAAAAAAAATCTTATTATTACCAGACCTAGTTTTTTTTAAAAAAAGCTTGTTTTATTGTAATGAACTTATTTAAAGACTTTCAGCATTTGTGCACGAATTATGAAAAGTGAAACAGAAACGTTTTATTTTGTGTGACGTAGATACGTTAAAAATGTACTATCTTTCTAAATGAATTTAAAAATGATTTTTTCTCTTGGTTAAAAATAAACATAAAAAATATTTTCAGTTTTAGTATTCCCCATCGTTGTGACCAATTTCAAGGAAGCGTCATTTTTGTAAACGTACTTAGTTCTCGAGTAAAAAATCAATAAAAACTTGCAGCCATGATTGAGAAATTTTCGAAAATATCGTAGGGGCTTGTGAAGTACCCCCAAAAATTAAAATATCCGGTTCAAATTTGAGGGACCATGAAATCATCCAGAACGATTGCGGCATAATAATTTTGAAAAACCGGGGTACAGTTTAGATACTAGTGTTGTTCACAAATAGTCGAATTGCCACAAAAATCCTTTCCGTATCAGGGACCCACAATATGTGAGTTCTGACTGCATAACTTATTAGAGAAAGTAATTTACTAGACACGGGGCAAAAATATTCGTTTTTGTGGTAACAGGAACCCACAATACGATTTTAATGTTAAAAATTCAGCACTTTTCGCTGCAGCATTACAATAACTTCTCTCTATAAATAAGGGAAAGTGAAAATATTCGAACAAAATTTTTTTTTCCAAAACAGCTCCAGTTTTGGTCAGGTTTTGCTTGAGTAGAGCAAAGTTAATTATATGGCATAGGCTTAATTTTCATCAAAACCTCTGAACTTTATAATTTGAAATGTTGCACTTTTTATGTATTGGGTACATGGTAGAGCTGTGCATTCCGCGAAATACAGCCAGCCGGCGCGGCGGTCGGCTGCCTGTCCTGGTGCCGACTTCCGCGCCGCTCGGGATACAACCCACGATGGAGAGATGTGGGTGAATTATTCCGGTGCACCGAATTTTGCTCGTTCTGCGCAAAACCAGTTTGCGTCACGAACCACGTGACCACAGCACGGGCACTTTGTTTGAATAGCCAGACCAGACGCTGGCCACAATGTTGCACGGAGAGCGAGAAACATTTTGAAAGTGGTACAAAAAGCCAACTTTCAATACCAAACAACCAACCAAAAATTACAAGATGTACAAGATGCAACATTTAAAAGAAATGCTTCTTATATCTATTTCAATGAATTGTAACAAGGCGATAGTTTTCACTTCGGGCTGCATTTAAAATTCCCGGAAATATTGTAACGCAAATTGGTGTCTGAAGCTCATTGGCTAAACGGATACGATGCGCAAAAACTCCCTTATCCATCCTGGCGAGATCTCGGAGCACAGCCGGAAGGCGGTTGCCGCACACTCCCCTGTCGTCTCGTGAATCTCGGAAACTATTCTCCGATTTAAATATAGTGACTTGTGGTGGATTATCAGTTGTGACGCGGTTATCCAATCGGCAACTACTTGACCAAAAATTGGAAGTGGAAACGATGCTCGTGATTGGATAACCGCGTCCAGATGATCTGTCTCAAGTCGTCGTATTTCAACGGGACAATATTCCGAGCGAGTGGCGATCGGTCTCGTAGCGTCCGGCGCTGGGCGAGGTTGCTCGCTCGAAGCGCTTTCACTCGATTCTGGAAATCGACTTTCAAAACCCACTAAGCTACCCTTTGCAACATGCGTTGGCCTTTCACAACCACCATGTAATGAAATTAGCAGTACGAAAATAGCTGTGAAACCATACTGTGCCAGAGGAAATTAGGAAATTGTATTGGAGGGGAATAGATGGAAAGAGCGTGTGATTCCTCCAGGAGGCAGTGAAAGGTAGTCACAGAAATACGCGGAGGGGGAAGTGGTTGTTTGTTGCTGTTTTCCTTCTTTTTTTTTAAATTCAGTTTTCCGAAGTTTTATTTAATAAACCGACCACGCTGTCAGCTCCCAACGTCATGAATGGCAGAATTTGTAAAAGAACCGCAGATGCACTTGTTCAACTAAGGAAATGGTACATGGCAGTTTCAGTGGCGGCAGCGCGAACGTTTGGGCCTATGTGCACCCAGTCGGGGCAAACATTTTTCGGGTTGGAAACATGTTTAAGAGGTTCAGCTAGTATTATAATTAAGGATCGGATTGTTGTGGAACTGCAAATTTCTTCTGCTTAGTCGTAGTAATGCGGTTTTCTTTCTGAATGGGAGTCCCTAGATAATTAGTTCGAAGTTTAATTTTGTATATTTGAGTTCAACTGTATAAAATTGCGTATTTAAGCTTTACTGAAGTAAAAATTGCATATTTCAGCTATAATGTATCAAATTGCATATTTCAGGGTTATGTTCGATTATGTTGCACAATTTACTAACCACGCATAAAATGGCAAATTTGAAAGATGTTTTATTACTTCCCTCGTTTGGCTTCTTTCTTCTATAGGAGAAAATCTGTTGATAGTGAATATCAAGTTATTCAGATTATGACTTCTCTTGAGCTAATTTCTTTTCCTTTTTCGTCCCCTTGAATACTGGGTTACAAAGCAACGATTCACAGAATTGAGTATCGATAATATGAACGAACGCTGCCTTTAATCGAAGCCGTCTTTCCTGCTTAACTAAAAGAAGAGCCCGCTCAAATCTATTCTTCGAACATATATTTTGTAGAATCTTATCTAATTACTACTACTCTCTATCACTTCTCTTTCTCATTTTTCCTTCAGCTTGCGATCAGATGCTATGTTTGTTCGCCAGCACAAAACGAAGTTCACGTAATTTGTTGATTTTTGAATAGGTATTTCGGTTTGGTAGGTAACGTTTTACAAAATTTCACTCATTTTAAGTGCATATTTTACGTTTTTACTGTAAATTTGTGCATTTTATTAAGTTTTTACTGCATATTTTGGCATTTTATATTCATAAAAATCCGATCCCTAATTATAATATTACGGAAACGTTAGAAACAACGTGCTCTTGTAGTACCAACTAAAGATAGTTTTGAAAAGCTTTGCGATTGTGGTCTCGATATGTAGTCTACAAGACGTGGAAAACAGACATTTAAGAATTATTTAAAGTATTCTTCAATCGGCATTCAAAATATCGAAAATAGTTTGATTATTTGCTCTAAATATCAAAAACTTAATGTGCACTGTGTGGGGCACGGATGTTTTTTATATTAGTGCATATATTCTCGACCAAATTCTATTACGAATACGTACCTATTTTTAAGAATATCCTATTTTATAACAATCTACCATGTTTCAGGAACATTTTGAAGTTCACGTAATTTGCCATGGTATGAGCTCTTTCCTTTTAATATCATTGAGTTAAGATTGGCAATCCATAAAGTGATTTCAATACTGTACGTGGTAACAACTGCTATCTATTGTTCATTTCAAGGGAACAGGAAGTATCTACGGGATACTGTCTCTTCGCTATCAACGTTGTAAATTATTCCAAGGAGACGCTAGATTGCCTTATCCAACGAACAATAAATAAACGTTGTATTTCGATCGAAAAGTCTCATAATCGTTAATTACGACAAAAAAAACATTTGCATGACACATACTAGAAATAATATATACTACTAGTGAATAAAATGCATATTTCGGATTTGGCTTTAAACTTCCCGTGCGACTATTAAATCGCCCGGGAAGTTTAAAGCCGAATCCTTTTACATGTCAGGATATTTATTTACCATATTCACCTATTAAGATGGGAAAAGGAATGCATTCTATAGTGTATGCTCTCCCCAGTCTGGCCTGGCTTGGCGTGCTCTGCTCTGCTCTGCTCTGCTCTGCTCTGCTCTGCTCTGCTTTACCCTGCCCTGCCTTAAAGCCGGACAGACCCAACACAACCTGCTCCTTGCCACCCTCGCCAGGTGCCCCCGTACCTGGCCCCGATACTACCCGCCTTACGCTCAGGTTGTGCGTGATGTCTACATTAAAAAATCTCCCTCATTAATGTTTATATAACATGAATTACATAATAGTTATTTATATATCGAGGGCGGTAAGTAGATGTATTTGCCCCGAGGGCGACTTCCAAACCCGAGGGCCTGTGGCCCGAGGAGTTGGAAGTCGCCTGAGAGGCAAAAACGTCTAGTAACGCTCGTGGTGCATACAAAAATGTATGGTATTCCTTGCTGAATTAAACGAGACTTTGAAACATTTTATAATTTTCCTTGCGTCTAAAGTGAAAAGATGCATTGTATTAGCCATTTGTCAATATGACGTCAGATAAACAAAACTGTGTGTATGTAATTACTATTGTGTAATCGTTATTGGACTGATTTGTTCCAATAAAATGAAAGAATATTGTGAAGTCCCTACGGAAATTCTTGCAAAAGCTAACAAAATTATGGATAGCGGTTTTCAGTAAAATCTCGAAAAATATATGAAAATGTTTATGGTGTATTTTAGAGCTATATAAAAGTGTGAATAACAGTGTAAATTGCGTTGATGAAACAGTACTTAAGGTTATTTGCATCTATTGCCAAAGTTATTTAGAATATGTCATAATACCAAATAACATTTCGAGTATGTTAGCCGATGTTCCTTATTCATCTTATTACTATGAATAATACTGATACTCAAGAAGCACATACCATGTCTAAAAAAAAGTGAAACGTAACAGTGAAATATGAGTGAATGGCGGCAATTGTATATTCACGGGAACATTCCAAAATTGCAATTTTCATATCAATTATGCAAAATAAGGTTTCTAACGGCGTTATTTTTACTCATTATGACATTTATTTATTGAATTTGCTTGTATCATAACTTTAATATATCGAATTCATAAAAATGTATGTGTTATGTTTGAGGTTCGTAAACGCACAACAATGAACAAGTAAACCATAAAAATATAAACTACAGGTGCCAATATCGGAGACTTGCAGCTTCAAACGGCACTTTATTTGCTGAGATTGTTTGAGTAGTTCATCCGGTAAAGAGATGTTTACATAATACATTTTAGAAATACATACACACACTATTCTTCGTTCGCCCTTAGAAGAAAAGCTGATGTAAACAAACCTGAGATATTCATTCGCCTTTCTCCGATTCTCAATCGCTAGCACTACTTTCGGCCACGCGCGCTTGGTATAGTCGGTGATTGCTCGAAAAAACTCGACTTCTGCAGAACACTAAGTGAATATTAACATTTCTAATAGCTCCGCAAGCACATCTTTACAAACATTAACAGAAATTACTTGATAGTAAAACTAATCAAATCAGCCTTAACTACCAGTTTAGAAAGTTAAATTTTTAAAAAATCTTTACGAGAAATAAGTGAATGTCAATATCCATATTATAATTTCTCAACTATATTAAATAATATTCTTCCTTTAATCTCATGTAAACAATTTGCTTACGATCACTCTGCTTCAGGAAGAGGTTCAATTCCTTCCAAGCTTGAAGCAGATGATTCGGTGCTAGAAGAGCAACCGTCAGTGATGACTATGTCGTCCACGACACTGACACTGAAGCCATCTACCTACCACATCCTCTGTTCCTCTTTAATAGTATGCCTAACTTCACTACACCAGCGTTCTGGGTCACTTTAGAAATATCTTGCTCGAGAAGTTCTAAAAAATGCTAAAAATGTATTTAAAACGTTCAATACCACACGCTTTTCACCACTCCGTAATAGTTTTCCGCTGTGTTGTTTCACTACGGAAGAACCTGCACTACTCTCCGACATCTTCAAGCGATCATTTCGAACTGCTTGAGAAAAACTGATCTGCTTCGCTTCGCACGAACTTACCTCCTCCCACCGTGCGTGAGCGAACCTGCGTCTGTCTGTTTTTAAGAAATCAAAAGCTCCAGTTACAGCTGCACAGTTCGCCTGTACGTCTATCACGGATTCTTTTTTTCCGCTAGAGCTGATACCAAGCAGACGCTGGACACATCACTGTCACCGATATCGATCTCTCCTCTTCCGGAAAGGCAGGCCGTGGGAACAATGGTCTCCTTATTTTGAAATCTGAGTTATAGATTATAAACTTCGTCTGGAATTTTAACGTTATGAGAGAAATGGGCCACTACATCGAAAAGTATTGTCTTCTGCAGATGAACACGCCTGTGGCTGTTTCGCGTCAGCTAACCAATGGCAAGCATCCCAAAGCACGAGGAAAGAAAATGGCGTTTTAAGCGAAAAATGCCTTTGGTTACTGGAGTTTGATCAACGCCACCTACACAGATGGCGTTGGTTTAATTCCCAGTGTATTCACTAAGATCACAGCGCCAAATCTCACAAAAACAGGTTTTTGGAAATTTCTTTGAATCTTATGACCGGATCCGAAAACAAACTATCAGTTCCCCATCAGGAGACCGAGACGCGTCGAATGACTACTCCCCCATGTCTCGATTGGTGCACGGGAAGTGCTCTAGCCGCGAGTGACGGAACCGCACATCCGTACACTCGGGAGTTACTGAAATACTGTGTAGGTATGATATTGATGATGATAATGGTGAGTATTGAAGATCGTTGAAGAACTTGTAACAGCGCGAAATTAATCTCGAGGCTTGAATTAAAATAAAATATATATCATCACCTTAAATGAAAATTTCCAGATGTTGCGTGCTGCTGAAAGTAATATGATGTGCACTGCTCTTAGTTTCTGTGAATTTCAGTCCTTTGCCACTCTCCTTGCGATGTGTCATGCCCTGTTTTTTTTACATGGGACGGAATATAAGCTGGCGTCATGCCATGTCCTTTGGCTTACCTATGCGTCATCGAGCCGCAAAATCTCGCTGCTGATGTTTTAAAGAGTTCTCGTACGAAATCGAAGACCTGCGATTTATTGGGAACGCTGTCTTTACTTTTTAGGAGGAGATGAGGGAATGTAAATGACGATTTTCTTCTCTCGGCCATTCATTGTTTGTGCTGGAGATGAAAGTTTCTGTGTATATTATGAATGAGAAAATACTGGAAGGTAATGTCTCTATTTTGAATGTAAATGTGGGTATTGAAACGTTTCTTTTCATTAGATTTACTTCAAAACATTCTTGAACCAATGAATCAACCTGCAATATACTACTTCGTTGAGATAGTTGAGGAATTCTAGTGATCACCTCTAGGTACGGTCCGTTTTGGACATTTTCAGGAATATGTGGAATTGGCACTTATTTTTTATTCTCGTGGTACTGAGGTTTCTGCCAGTGATGAATCTATTTAGAATTGGTATTTGCATTAATCCAGTGCAGTCGATAGTTACACATTATAAAGGGGAGGTTGAAGAATTAGTGTAATTGTTAACGTTATATGAGCCACAGTCAGTTTGTTACTGTCATTAAGCATTGATTTTGAATGATTTGGATGTCCAGGTTGGTTTTGGATTTAGCGATTTTGGTCAGCTGTAAACTTAGAGAGGTCTATTTGTTTGTAAATTGTGAGTGCTGTATTATATGTGTGGTAAATGGTTGTTTCTATTTATTATGGGTTTCATAGTCATTGTTTCCAGTTTAATTGGATATCGAGTTTTTTATAGCACCAGTTTATAGTTTTATTATTTAATGTTAGTGTTGTAAGTGGTTCTTGTGGACTAAGGGGTAATTTTTAGTTGCTGTTTTGCTTGGGTTTCGTTTTATTACTTTCTCGTATTGTACTTATTTGTGAAGTAATAAATGTACTTTAGAGAAAGTTAAGAAATGCTGCGAAAAATCTATTTCGAGATTTCAGTGGAAATACACCTTTTGGAGACCTGTGATACCGAAAACGTTGTTTCATAACGTTCGTCCGTCTGTGAAAAGCACTAGCACCTAAAATATTCGTAGGTTTTTTTATCCCTAATGAAAATTCCTCTGTCGATACAGCCCGACTCAAAGCCCTCATATTTTGAAAAATAAAAATTAAATTTTGGAGGTAGTTTACATGAAACCCCTGGAACATTTTCCAATTTTTTCAAAAATTGCTTCGAACTTTTTCTTGAAATTTATTTTGAGATACACTTTTTAAGATAACATGTGTCTCATTTCTCTGGAACTCTGAATCTTCGAATATTACAAAGCTTCGATTTTTTTCGGTATCTTCCTACAACTACAGTATTGCAGATAGTCCTTTTTTTGTTCAAATGAAATTTATTCACTGCTATCACTTCTTATTGTCATGCTCATTGTTCTGAAAGTATTAGAAGTTTTCGTGCAACTTGAAGTGAAATATGGGTAATATTAAAAACAAGATTTTCTTCAAACCGTTTGTACGGATAGTGCTAAATGTACGATAATGACATAAATGCCATTTTCCTTATATTGATTATTCAACAATTACGCAAATGTATTTTTTTAATCTCTCACGTCGCGTCGTTAATATTTGCATTATGTGATTTGTACACATTAATCCATTTGTGTGTACAAGTACTGCAAATGATGTGTGGTAAAGTTTATCGAAAACTCAAAAGTTTGCTGTAAAAATGAGCCCAAAAATGTAATTTCAATGTTCTACGCCCGTTATGCAAAGAAGCAGGATTGAAGCCATTAACTGGACCATGTTGAAGAGTATTGAACAAAGGTTTATCAGAATAAATCATAAATCATCATCAAAACGTTGGCCTGAGTAATTAGGCATTCAAAGTAGACTAATGCTTTTAGATTCCAGAGGTACTTCGCGAGTTTATCTAAATCATTCAATTGGTATTCATATACACGTAGGATTGAATTATATAAAGGATGCGATGGGTAAGGAACTCTTTGAATCTCAGGCTTTGTTAATTTAAATATCTCTCCATCAGGAAAATAGATTGTCAGTACGCCTCCACGCATTCTTTACATTCCTTTTTAAATACTAAACTTCTTATATTTAGTTATTTTTAATTTATAGCCTTTGTTACAATTTGTTCGAAAAACGGGACATCAATGCAGAGACATAATCTTTAATCATAAAACATTTTACTTCAATAACAGTAAAATTTTAATCATTCATAGTCATCCATTGCTTATAATGCTCAGTCTTTTTATTTTCTTTCTTCTTTTCGCTGCATTCTTTCTATAACACCAAAATAGCGATGACAAGATAACTGTGCCCTCGTTGAGGAAAATTGTGTCTTATTTTCTGAAATTTGCCATTCAGAATCTGAGATAACTAAGATTTCAGCACTGATTTTGGTTTTGCCCTCTAGCTGTCAGTACACACAAGTAAGTTTTCAACAGAATCTGGCGTAAATGCTTTTAGATAATTGTGAACAAGAGATACAACCTTATTTACACCCCCCCCCCCGGCTTCTGTTTCAGGCCAACAGTACATAATACTTTTATCACTCTTTCCCGAGTCAATTGACATAACATCCATCCACAATTGACGTGAGTACAACACATTTGTAGTAGGCAAGTACGGAAAGGCATGTAAGGCTTTGATATCTTGTTTTCCCTATAATTTATACACATTGTTTATACTATTTATGGAGATGGCAATAATCAACAATGCTGGGCTGAAAAAAAACATGAGAAGAGAAAAAAGAAAGGGTGAAACTGATAATTGTGTGACCGGAACAAGGTCCCATCTCCTGGATGTGGGACCTTATTATAGTCAATGGAAATTTCAGTCTCAATAATAGCATGCTTCCTGTTGATTTTGAGGGACTTCCATTCAGTAGATGCGTCCTTTCGAGTACTATATTTTACTGGAAGATAACTGTTTTCAGAAAAAAGTGGGGGCTTTTTGGGAATTTGGGTCCTTTTTCTAGTGACCTATTCAATTCCATTTATATGCGCAGTATGAACGTAGACGGGATAGCACTATAAAATATTTGCGGCTTTTCGTCAAAATCTAATGTTTCATTTTTTTGGGGGGGGAGGTTCACGAGTTCCTGGGTATGTAACAAAACCTTACACGCCTCTCATATGACTGGAGGCTGCCTAGTTTTCTTATAATTTCTGCGCACAGTGGAAATTAGTAATGCAGAAGAAATATAGATGATTCTGCCAATGGGTGTGACTTTTTCATTACAATTTCACGACGTTTGCGAAAAGTTCCTTCATCCTCCGCTGCTCACGTTCTTGTTACGGAATCGTTCTCTCTGTGACAGATAGATAGCGCTCGATTGTATCTTCAGAAACGAAAAGCGAAATACGCAATGCGGAAATGAAACCAGTAAATTTCGTGAAAAAAAAATTAAACCTAAGAAAAATATCCATTTAAAGGAAGTCCATTATAAAACGAGTGTGAGGTACAGCGATTTTGATTCTGGGGTAATGACTTTATTGACGCTTTTCAACATTTTTAAATATTATGGAGATTAATTTATCTAGTTGCCCGCATAATCGTACTTTTTGATACTGTTTGACACGTGAACCATATTTCGACCTGAAGCCCTCAAGCTTGCAAATAGGAGTTTGACAAGATCAAATATGTGTGTGAAAATGGGCACACCGTAAAAGTGCAAAGAATTAGCTGTAAAAGTGCTGAATGAAAGAATTCAACAAGTGGTGCTGCAACAGTACATAGTTTCTCTTATTTATAACAGTTATACTAGTTGAATCCCTGCGAAAATTTCGCTCTGAACTCTATTGCATGTTTATCACGACCAGCGATAGCTTACTTCACTACGGGATCGCGTCAATAATCTCGATTAGTCGGTCACACGTCTCTGCAAGTGTTTTAAACCTGCAAAAACTTTTCTGCTGGGGTTTCAACTTGACCGTAAACGTATCATACGTATACGAGAAAATTATTTTTATATTTATTTTACAGGATTTTAGATTTTACTCTCATGAGTTTGCAGTACAAATTTTGGAACAATTTTCACGTGAGTTTCTCTGAGTTCTGTGCGTGTTTATGATTTTTTTAAATATTACTTTTATTTTGTTTTTAACTAAATGACATTGTCACTTGTTCACCGAAATGTAAGTTCGACTAAACAGCAATTTTGAAAACGTGATTGAAGACGTAATTGGTTCAGCGCCGATCAGACTGATATTCGTCCTCTGTATTAATAGCCTCTACTCTGTATCATGTTGTGAAGTACTCGTGCATTGTGTCTCAAAGGTTACTCTTTCGACGATACTGGAAGATAACGACGCACGAGTGTGTGGTTTCTTGTGAATCATGTAAAGCAGGGATGCAAGATGTTTAAACTTCTAAAGTTTATTTATTTATTTATTTAGCGTCAAAAAACAGTTCAAACTGCGTATGACGTGCTATGGGGAAAAATGAATTGTGTGCACATTTTCAAAATTCTGTGATCCCTACACAAAGTCATATACTACTTTTAAAAAAAACTCCCATGTAATAAAATCTATTTTCAAGAATAAATAAGCAATAGATTTTGGCTCTTATCCATGTTGTCCTTCGGAATAATACTTCCTGCCGCGACAACATGGAAACGATAATTTGAATAATTGTATTTCCCACTGAATTCTAGAAGACGTGCACAGAAAATGAAGTTACATTTATGTCCAGAAGCAAAACAAGGGGCCATCTCAGCATTTGCTCAATGGATCAGGGAAACTGGACGAAAAACCTGATCGAGATGGGGGTCATTGACCCAGAGGCTGTAGTACAATACTTGTTACAGGTTGTTTATACACATTTATATAGTCCAAATGGTAAATAATGCATTATGTATCATTGTTAAAATTAATGTTACTTTTCTTGTGATGCTCAGTATAGTCTCTAATTGTATAGAAACAGTTATGCAGCAGAAACGATTTCACTTGGGATTTAAACTTTTCTATCGAATTTAATCGTTTAATGTCGTCTGGCAAAGTGTTGTAAAATAATGTACATGTATTGTATGTGAATTTTTTGTATTGAGCTGTTGATACTGTCACCTGATGAATATGATTTCTACGTCGAGTGTTATAGTAATAGACATCGGCATTTTCTGAAAATATATTCCCGCCCTTAAGCAAGTCATTTTTGACAAAAACCACTGATTCGTAAATAAACAGACAAGGTAATGGTAAAATTCCTAGATTAATGAAGAGAGGCTTACATGAATCACGTGGGTGGGATTTGGTTATTATTCGTACGATTCGTTTTTGTAATCTAAAAGTCTGGGAGCTATAAGATGTATTTCCCCAGAATATTATGCCATATCTCAGGCGGGAATGAACATTCGCGAAGTATACACAACGAGCAGTATGAAGACTGACTGAATTTGCAAGAATTCTGAACGCGTAGCATAATGAACTTAATTTTGTGTTCAATTCATTTAAATGGACGTTCCATTTAAGGTTTGACTGAATTGAGAGACCTAAAATTTTGTTGCCTTAACATCAGTCAATGGTACACTGTTCATTTTCAATGGAGCACAGAATTGTTTATTTGAAATGGAAAACTGCATTAAAACCGTTTTCTTTTCGTTTACTATTAATTTGTTATTTCGGAACCAATTTGAAATATCTGATATTGTACTATTTACGGTTTCTTTATTGCAAAGGATGTTCGTGTCATCTGCAAAGAGAACCGTTCTTCCGTTTCGAATCGTTGAGGGCATATCGTTTACGTAAAGTAGGAACAAAATAGGGCCTAAAATCGATCCTTGAGGAACTCCACGTGCAATGGGCAAAGAGTCGGAGAGGTGCGTACGTAATGTTCCATCATTCCAGTAAGGTATTTCAACTCTCTGAGATCGTTGTTTAAGGTACGAACATAACCAATCTAGAGCAATACCACGGATTCCATATGAAGGTAATTTTGAAAGTAAAATGTCATTATCAATGACGTCAAAAGCTTTTGAGAGCTCTAAAAATAATCCAATAGCTGCCTCGTTTTGATCCAATGATGAGGCGACATCTTTAAGAAAAGAAAATATATGTTTCCGTTGATTTTGATATTCTAAATCCATGTTGGCAATCTGAAAGCGCGTCGTGTTTACTGAGAAACGTTTCCATTCGTACGTAAAAAAGTCTCTCTAATATTTTTGAAAAAACTGATAGAAGAGAAATGGGCCGATAATTTTGAATTTCATTTTTGTTGCCTTTTTTGAAGAGCGGCTTAATTTTAGCTGTTTTGAAAATATCTGGAAATGTTCCGGTGCATAACGATGAATTAAATATGTGAGTTAACGGGTGTATAATGGCATACGCACAGGTCTTTAACAAAGCATCCGGGAATTCATCTAAACCTTTTTTAATACCTTTATTTAATATTGCCATTCAATTTCGATTAATTTGTTGTTCGACCAGTATTGAGAAGATCAGTGGTATTCATAAAACGTTGATTTATATGAACAATACATTTCAGGTTATGCGTATGACCATTCGGTCGGAAGGAATATTGCTAGCTAAATATTTGGTGAACGTACCTAACAATCTAAAATTATTGCGATTATTAAGTATCTTTTGTGTGGATGTTTCTATAAGTGGGATTGAATTGTTAAGAATTTACCCTTTCGGTAAAATTACCCATATTACAGTAGTCTCAGTTATACGGACTGGATGGCACTATATCCTACCTTTACCAACGAAAGTCCGCACCATTGAGACAGGAAAATATAGGAAGTAGTTTTGAACTTGTATGTATTTTAGACCCAAAATATAGAGAATACAAAATCATTTGTACATCACATTACCCTTACTGCATAAATCGCTAATGTAAGAACTTTACTGTGCTATAAAACACAAAGCTAGGTTTTCTCTATTTTATCCCCAACACATTTTTTACTTTTCATTGAGCGACTGTACTATTAGAATTTACGCTTGACCGAGGTCGTATTTTCTTTATTGCAATCGAGTGTCTATTGTATTTCATTTGTGTAAATAGTGTAAATTGACGATCCGGTAAGGCTTCAGAATCTAGACTCAATATTCGGGTGATGCTTCTCAGAGGCTTCTGCGATTCTCCTGTTTCCAAGTTGCTTTGTTGTAAGTTGCTTCGTAAAAACATTAGCATGTGGGAGAAGTTCCCCCGGTTTTGTTTTAGAATAATCGAGTGATATCTTAGAATTTCAAATGCGATATCAACTACCTGTATTTCTTAATGTTCCGACATCACTTTACGTGAAAAATTATTGTTAAAATCGCCAATCCGCTGCTTTTTTGTTCCGATGAATTCCCTGCGGGTGGGGTTGAGGTCACGGTCCTAAGATGTGATCTCATGTAGAGAAGCCCTGGTGAGAAATTGGAACCTCCCGGCCGTCCGGCCGAGATTGCCGTTGGTATATCATTAGCAAAGCAAAGGGAGGTTGCAGTGAGAAGGCGTGTTGTGCCCCCCCCCCCCCCGAGTGTAACAACCCGCGTGTTCAGTTGGGCTCTTGGCTTCGTCGTGGCAGTTCCCGATACTCGTAGGTCTTGAGAAGGGACTTGTCCCAAACGCAATGAGCGGAGTGAACTGCTCCGGCGCCAAGCCGGAAAGTTGGTAGTCTCGAGCTGACGGGACGGCCTTATCCAGGTTTTAAGTAGATGTGCGTATCGCGATCTTCGCCCTTCGGCATCGAGTTCCGGTGTATTCGGATACCAGACAAACGGTGTACTTATACATCAGAGGGGGTTGAGGATAAGAGCCGTTGCTCTAGTGCCTATTCTGGGAAGTAAAATCCCCCTGATATTGACAAGGAATAGTAGGCAACTCTGCGCTTGCAAGTTCCGGTGAATTACCTCCACATTTGAGGCAATCTTTGTGGAAGGTAGAAAAGTGAGGGTGCAGTAGAGTGGTTGCAAAAATGGACTTCGAAATTTATTTTACGGGAACCCCTAAAAAGTTGCCAGTTGGTATAAACACTAGATTCGCAAAGGTATAGCTCGATAGGGTAATGTTGAGCCTTGCCTCTCAACCGTGAAGTTTAAAAAAAATGCCATTTTTTTTTAAACAACACGATTGGTTTTCTTATACCGTATAGAATAGTGACGTAATTTTTTGTCTTCTTTTTTTCGTTTTCATCATTCAATTGCAGTTATAGTGAATAAGAATAGTCTCAGAGCGTGTTAGAGCATCCGAATGCCAATTAGATGAATTCCTATTCCCTCTCAGTTTAGTCATTGGATTAAATATCTTACGTTTTCAAATGCTCAAAATGTAGCGGTTGCATTGCTTAAAATCGGAATGAGATTTTTTAATGGAAAGTAAAACTTAAACAAAGATTAGTTATTCGGACACTTCGTGTGATATGCGAGCTATAATGTTGGGGGAGCAAAGGCAATACCGCACGGCATCTGAAAAGTGAACTCACAAAATTAAGAAGCTAATTAATTTTGTGTGTTACCTGATTTTTACAGTTCTGCTATGTATAGTATAATTTTACAATATATTCAAATGAACGTTTCATGTTCTCGCGATAGTAAGTCTATACCTTCACAAAGGGCATGATAAGGCACTATAGCCAAAATTTGTTGTTTTTTTGTTTTGTTTTATTTTTCCTCACATAGTTTTTTCTTACACGGGGGGGGGCGCTAATATTTTGTATCAATTTTTGCCCAAACGCTTGTTTCCACATGTATTCACAATTCAACTTGTGAATGGGCGAGGGTTGTGATCCCAGAATTAAAGAAAACCTGCACAGAATACACTTCTCCCCATACTACGTCACACACAGTTTTTAACTATTTTGTACGATAAATAAGAAATAGTATTTTTTACTTTCAAGAATATCTGTCCTTTTGGGAATGAAACCAGTATGTTTACATTACTTTTTTTTTAGACATTCAATGCCAATTTAAAAATTGATGCAATATAAACATCTTGGAAAGTAAATCAGTGTGATAACTTATCTGTGAATTTTCCCTTCGATCATCAAAATTTTGCTCAAAGGACACCAAAAGCAATTACATGTGGATGGAACATTTTAACTTCTGGCTAAAGTCCAAGCCTTCTTTTGAATCAGGGCCGGGGCCTACTTGCACACAGACCCGCGAAACGGCGTATACTTCAGCTGGGGCCCTATAGTCAGTATAAATAACGTTTCGTATGGGACAAGAACCAAAAGTGGCGCCGTGCATCACTACGCACCTTCATTTTGTTCATTCCAAATAACGAATCTACTCTGCTGCCTGACGAGTGCTTTCCGGTCTCCATGCTCGCTCTATTAATGTTACTTTATATGTTGAATCGAGTAATTCTTTAAAGGACCAATTTATTACATAGTTCCTGTAAATTCTGGTAGTATTTTATAAGTGTTTTAGAGAAGTTGCTAATAGAATTTTCGTAAAATTTGTATTGTAGATATTATGTTTTATTTTTGTGGTGTCCTTTTTTTATTCCGCTTAAGACCCGCCGCATGTATGGAAATAAAAATGCGACAGAAATTTGATGATCATGAGCGCGCGAGATTTCCGTGTCTAAATAATTTAGTTTTCGACAGTTTTTCTTCCTGTTATGGTTGTCGTTAGCTGATGCTGATAGATTTAGCATCGGTGGTCCGATACGTTTCAAAAATTTGTCTAAATGTTTCAAAAGTCAATTATACAGGATATTACTAACACAATATATAGGATATTGTTATATAGTTATTTTTACCGTTGCCACTCTGCCTTTGATAACAAATATGCGCTCATTTGTGGTTATATTAATGATGTCGGCGAACTTGTTTCGTGTTAGCGTACTTCGTTGAGGACTTAACGAGACAGTGTAATTGCGTATGAATAATATAGCGCCACACAAGTACTTTTAGTTGTAAAAGTTCTTTCTTTATAAGATCTCCGTCATGCTCGTGCGCGAGCAGTTATCGTGTAATGCAATACAGCGGTGTGACCGAAGTGCAGTTTGCATCTGATTTCATCACTTTATTCGAAAGGACGAAAGTCTGAGTAATGTTTTCAGTTTGACAGAAATATCTATGACTCATTGTCCGACCGCCATTTACGGTTTAATTTGAACGTTATTTGCTTCTAGAGTATTTATACTAGTGTGTTAAAAAGTGAAAAACATCGCTTTGGCAAGTATATGTGGAAATAAGGAAGTTCCTTGTTATTCAGTTGTTCTTGTGAAGAGTGTATAGCTGAAGATTACATTTTATCTCCTAAAGCGTCAAGGTTGATACTTTCGAGTGTGTTTTCGTTTTCGAGAGTATCCTCGCATATTCTTCTTGCGTAATAATTGAGAGTTAAGGAGTGAACCGAGAGGGAACAAAGGTAACGGTACCCGAATAGACCGTACAACGTTCAGATCGGGACGAGCGTGATAAAGGTCTGAACTATTAATACTGTAACGCCGTGGGTAGGGATCTACGCCACAAAGGAATAGACACGAGTGGGTTATTACAATTTATTTACAATAAATTTTTACAGTATCTCTACGGACCTCACTCTAAGGCGTTTATCAGAGCTACTCGCAGCAGTCCCCCTCTGCCAACACGCGCCTTGCAGCCACGCCTGCGATTAGCCAACTCGGCCGACTCGTAACTCGGCACCTGATGTACCTCGGCAGAAAAATACACTGAAGTATAGAGCATACTTCACCGTGTCCGAATCTCGAACACCCGCTCGTGCCTACAGTACTACCGCGCCAGACTTGGCCGGACAAGTTTTGCGGTCTTTCCGCGAGGAAACCAAAAAACGTTACCCGATCGGCGATTCTGCGACGTATTATAGGCCCGAGTCACTAGACATCCTATGTCATCTGTCCCCCACGCACTTGTCTTGAGGCGAGCGCCACCGACGCTGCATTTTTGTGCCCGGCACCTACAAGCCCCTACCCTCTGGAATTTCCCTGAAGGGTGGCCTTAGTTCGGAAGCCTATATTTGGCTCCCTCATCTCCATACCTTGCAACTCGCCTCTAGAGCTGGGAGTCAAGTTTATGACGCTACAATACCATCTGTTATCTCATTTACCTTTTTTATATTCCTAATTTGAGTAACGTCATGATTAAGTGGCCTGTCCCCTCAGCAGATAGTGTGCAAGGTTAAAGTTCAGGAGCCAGTGAAGAATTACTACCTATTTGGGCCTGGGCGTGCGTATCCAATATTTTGAAAATGCAGGTATTCCAAAACAAGTTCCTCCGTACTGTTACGTAAGCACCCTGGTGTATATAAATTCCCAATTACATGAGCCCGGCATTACTCCAATTTCCGTTCATTTTCCCTTTGTTATAACTCTCATGACAGTTTGTGAACCCATCAAAATTGACATTCACCCATTGTGACTTTCTGCGTGTAAATTAAAGAACATACATAATACTGTTCCTATAAAAACAATTATCAGAAATAATGTTAAAAATAATCATACCCGGCTGCTGGGAACATGGTGGCCATCAGAATTTTTTAAAGAATAGCTGGTGTAAACTGAATTTTTTGCTCAAAAGTTTTTTTGCCTTTTTCATGTTAATGAAAATAATCGTCGTATGTTAAATAATAGTGAAATTCTTTACCAAAACATGTGGCAGAAAAAATTAGAACCTCTGGAATGATTGCTTTCGAATTTCGCGTGAACACTGTTGGGAAAGCAAGAATTAAGAATAGCACACTTGCAATTCCAAATGTTACCATAAATGTTTCCATATTTATGTCCAAATGTTACCATATTTATTTACTAAAAAATACAAAATTGCTTTGGAGTAAACGCAGCCTACGATAGCTTGGCCAGTGTTAAAATCAAAAACCAAGGGAACCAAGAGCTCAGTACTAACTGGCTACTTGTAGTTCTGAAATATATATAATACAACTACAAAGTATAATAGAAGAATTCAATAATAAATAATATTGCTACAAATCATGAAGTAACACTCCCGAAAATGATTTTTACCCCTGTTGAATGGTTGTTTATTTTACATTTAATTATGTAAAGTGAACCTTTTGTATTTTAAAATGAAAACCTTTGGCATTCTTCTCATAAACGAAATTTATAAAAGTAAATTGGAAATAGATCATAATTGCAACTAGATGTGAAAGAATGTTCAATAGGTACGAAATTAATGGAAAAAAGTATATTTTCATTTCATTGTCTAATGTGAACTGTTCATATCTGTGTCGCTTTTCCTTCGGGTCCTAATGGGAAGTTGGAAATAGTTTTTTTTTTTTTTTTCGTGTAATAAAAATTGTGAAAATGCATGGTTTGGTTTCAATACAAAATGGTTATCGGTTTAGTTATCGTAAATTAAGAATGATTCACATTCTTTTGATGTATCTGTGAGTAGCCCGAGCGAAAGTGAAACATGAAGTACGTTTGTCATGTCGGGATCCACTGTTATCTTGGGTTTTCGTATTAGATCTTATAAATGTCCAAAAGATAATTTAAAGGGTTTAAGTTTAGTTTTACTTTAAATGTGATAATTATTTTAGTTTTTGGGTGAGAACTAAGCAAAGCGCAAGAGAGGACAATGCACGGCTGGTTGTATATGAGTAGGGCGGGGATATCCTAGAAGAAGAATTCCTTTTCCTGCTTAATAGATAATTGTGATAAATGAATACTCTGCCAACATTGATATAAACAGATTAAAATTTATCTTCGTTGAAAGTTGTGCATTTGATTATTATTTTTTCACCTGCACAAGTGAAAAAAGTGCAGTTGTTGGTGTTAGTGTGAAGCGTCTTTATCCTATCCCGGGAAACGTCGTGCGCGCCAGCAATGTAATGGATTATATATATATATATATATATATATATATATATATATATATATATATATATATATATATATATATATATATCATCGAGCAGTGTCGGTCTTCTGAAACAATGTAATATATTAAATTATTATATTATGCTTTCGCCATTGCAGTGGCTCCACTTCTTTAAAGAAATGTAGTAGTTCCATTTGTCTCCGATATGTAACATGGAGTATATCAACTGGAAGAGTTTTAGAATATTTATTTAAATATTTCAACGCAAATCACATTCGTTCTGATTATTTTAGCGTAAACGGTACATTATTTACAACTGGTAATTTTCAAAATTTCCAAATTAAATCTGTCCCTTTGCTCTAACTTTTTTTTCGTTTTGTTGTATTTATTACAGTATTATCGTCGGCAATTTATAATAATGTAAGGTGTTTAAATGAAGGTTTATGGGCATTTCGTCAAGTTTCCGTAGTGCTTATGCTAAAATAATTTCTTCATTTGTTTCTAGACAGTAAATTTAGACACACTCGCACACATACCATGTCACTATTTAGACTTTTTAACAAAAACGTAAAGTACAAATGATTTGCTGAAAAAAGAAACTGCTCCAGAATTCGTTATGCAGGCTGGATATTGGCGTCATTGATTCAGGCTAGTCAAGTGATATTGTAGTTGTTTGGTCAAATTAAAGAGACCAATGCATTGTATTTATACACTTAAAAGAATTAAGTGTCCGAAACATTAAAGACAATCTATAAAACAGGAAGATTGTCAGCACGTGAGAGATTTATTTCCCAACTACGAAAATATAGCACGACGTTTTGTAGCTCCCCGAAACCAAATGTTAAGGAGGGTCTTCTATTCTTTTATATAATCTACGTTTTGAAACTGAGTGTATACAAAAAAATTGGTAAACAAAGTTGTTTTAGTGAGAACTGAAATGAAACCCTCTGAATCATGATGCAAAATTTGAGAAGGATTCTACATTCTACATTTTGTATCTTACTAATAGTACCTGGAGATATGTTCATAAAACGTAAAAACCGTCGCACAGGCAAAGAGATTTCTTCGACTTTCCAATAAAACTCGTTTAATAAGTGGATAATACAAAGTGTGAAAAACATTACGAGATACCTAATGTCAGAATGTTTATTTTCCAAAACGTGTTATATCACATGTAATATGTTTTGATATAGAGGAGTTGCACTAAAAAAATGTTTTTCAAATGAAGGAGCAAAATCCTTGCGATATATTGAAGAATGATTCTAGAGAGAAAAAGGAATAATGTTGTTGCAGATGACATCATCAAGAAGGACGGCGTGAAGGGGTCGCCGCTGCGGCGGGGCGGGCGCGGCGCCATGCGCGGCCGCGCGCGCGGAGCCAGGGCCTCGCGCGCCGCCCGCTCGGGCTCCTTCCAGCAGGCGCGCGGCGGCCTCGGCCTCGGCCTAGGGCGAGGGCTCGGCGGGCGGGGGCGGGGCCGCGGTCGCGGCAGGGGCTCCCCGGCCGCCCGCCGCCAGAACAGCGCCCTGGGTGAGTCACCACGCCCCCTCCCACCATTGTCTCTCCTTCCCTCCTCCTCCCCCTCCTTCATTCTCCCCATCCCTCATTATCTATCTCCCTCTTTCTCTCCCTCCCTTTCTTTCTCTCCTTCTTGCTCTCTTGCAGTCGGCTGAATTTCTCTAGAATCCCTCCTACTGCTGAAACGCCGCATTGTGATATATTTCAGTTCATTTTAATGATAGATTGAAGTGTTGCTAATCGCCCTTAAAGAAATAGTTTTGGGCGGTTGATTCAAAATGTTCGAAAGTGCAAAACTCAATGGAGGAAATTGGTTTGTATTGGAAACTACATTATTTACTATAGTGTGTATAGCGACTAGGAGGAACTACACAAACTAAGGAGCATGAGAAGGTAAGTCAGGAGCGGATCTAGAAAGATTTTCGTTAGGGAGGGGGATTTATGTTTGGGCAAGCCATGGGTATTTTTGAATTTTTTAAAATTGTTGCCGTGAAATAAAAAATTATGTAGTGTATTCATAATGGGAATGTTGCTTTGGATGATATCTTTAGTACATTGTAATTGTTTTGAATAAGTTGCGAAAAAGTAAGAAATGTGTTGGCCTGGTGTGATGGGCTGCTGGCGTGCGCAGGTCGCGGGCGCGGACGCGGCGCGCGCGGGGGAGGCGGCTTCCGCAGCGCGAGCCGCGGCCAGCAGCAGCAGCGCTGGGCGCGCAGCCGGAGTCGCAGCCGAGGGCCCGGGGGCGACGCCCAGCAGCAGCAGCGAGCGCGCAGCCGGAGCCGCGGTCCCGCGGGGGGCGGGCCACGCGGGCGCTCGCGCAGTCGCGGCCGCAGCCTGGCGGGGGGCGGGGGCGGGGGCGGCAACCGGTCGCGCTCGCGCAGCCGCACCCTCGCCGCTGCCGCCGCCGCCGCGGCCGCCGCCGCCGCGGCCGCGCGCGCGCGCTCGCGATCGCGCAGCCGCGGGCCGCGCTCGCAGAGCCGTGGGCGGTCCCGCTCGCGCAGCCGCCCGCCCGCCGCCGCCGCCGCCCTCCAGGGCCGCCCGCGCTCCCGCAGCCGCAGCGCCGTCCGCAGCGCGCGCTCCCTCACGCCCATGGCGCGGGTAAGGCCCGTCTCTCTCTACTTCATGCAAACTCAAAGGATTTATATTGCCAAATGTGCCGCTTCTCCCACGCCAGCTCCAATATCGACATCCCTGCCGTCAGTGCACCTGTCTATGGAGCTTCGTGTAGTTAAAATTAATATTCTGGTGATATAGGTACTACTTGCTTACGGGATGCGAAACCTGGCTTGTTTTAATGAGTTATTGATGATTTACTTGTGCCTTTCCTTGTGAAGCGCGGAAATATTCAGATGTTATCATTGGGCACACATA
Organism: Teleogryllus occipitalis; assembly: GCA_011170035.1. NCBI lineage: Eukaryota > Metazoa > Arthropoda > Insecta > Orthoptera > Gryllidae > Teleogryllus > Teleogryllus occipitalis. The sequence goes on along the minus strand of BLKR01001230.1, from coordinate 155,542 downwards.
ATAAATATTCGAAATTCCATTATTATTATATGTCTTCGTTTTATTGCGTAAATGCTCGTTTCTCTCTGACCATTCTCTCTGACTGGCGTTGAAATAGTACCTACGTAACGTTGTCATCAAAGATGTGCTTTGATTGCTTTTGCTTTTATATCAAACTTAGGGATCCAAGACTTAAACGAGTTGTCTATCATTTTGACTTCCTGGCGCAAGAAATTTACTTCCCATACCGGTGATTTATCTGTGAAGCGAAGTTACGTTGTTTTTGTTTGTTTTTTTACTTAACTTCATTTACGTTTTCATTTAAATATCGATTTGGTTTGTTTATGAGAACCTAATATAAATTTTGAAGAAAAGAAAATCACCACGTAAGATTGAAGAAATCACTTTTTTTTAAATTTCAGGTTCAAAACTATTTCATGTTCATTATCCTTTCATTGAGCTGTAGTCCACTATTTTTCTTGAGCACGATTCTGTGAAATGCCCAAAAAATAGTAACCTCCATTGTTTTTATTTACACTCCAACATTCTTTCGTATACTGCTATCCTTTCTGGTGAGTTAGAACATTTTCTCACAAGAATTGCTCCTACATCAAGTTATCATTTTGTTTGATTTTTTGCATGCCTTTCGGATAAAAGGTCCTAAATACCAAACAATCTTGCACTTACTTGAGCTTAATGTGTAATGCTGATTCCAATTTTTTTAAAGTTATTCATGTGCTCTAAGGTATCTTCATGGATAAATAATGTGTACTGTTAAAATAGTCGTATTCTTTATAGACTTCCTTCCTTCAATCTGTTTACTTTGCTCTGTTTCCCGTATAGTACATATTATTGTAGAACCCGTCCTAATTGGGCAAAGCCAAAACCAGTGATTGAAATAACGAATTCACCTTTGTTAGTCCGCTTACAGCGACGTTTCGAAGTGTTTTATCTCATTATTCCATTCGTGAAATTAAAACCAACTGCACATACAAAATTCCTTAATCAGGGCGATGTATCTCAAAAAGTTAATCGCTTTTTCTACCCGATTTTTCTTACAGCTTCTCCCCACTGGGCAATCACAAACTGTGACTCATCAAATTGAGGAGGCGGTACACCGATCGCAATGTTGAAGCCCAATAACCCGTGTCTCATACAAATCTCCTTCTCACTTCGCGAGTCGGGGATTTATTGACAATTTCCAAAGCACTCGTGGTATTACATATGATAATTCTCTTCTAATTGTAGTTAGGGAACTAAATTGAAATAGAAAATCTTAACCAAAACGGACAAAAAGAAAAATTAGTATTATATCATTTCAACACATTAAGATGCCAATTATAATGTAAATTACGATATAAGGATTTGGAGGTTTCCATGTCTGGATGAGAGAGTACCAGGTCGAAGTCGATAGACCTAGCCTAAGAATCCCGTCGTGTCATAGAAAGACACTTTGATCTGTGATGAAAAATACTTTATTCGAGTCGTCAATCTTATGACAATTTGTCCGTGTAATGTACAAATTTAATTGACCGTAACGAGAACACTGCGAATTTTTCGGTTCGGGAATTGATACGTATTTTGTTTGCTAATTGTTGACTGACAGCTGAATGTAAATTGAGAAGAATATTGCTAAGAACATCTTCACCACATTTAGATTGCGAACGTTTTGTATAATAATTTTGTCGAAAAGTAAATGAAACGCAATGTTGCTGAATACTGGAGAATTACGGACTTTAAAATCTAAGTTTGTAACTGTAGAAAAGAGATATTAGAAATACAATTTGGATATGTCGCTATGAATCTCCCTTCTCTGTATAAAAAAAATAATAAAAAAAGTTCTATGTTTTGTTCGTAGTAGAAGTACGCACAGTAATTATGCATTAATTTATGTATTGATTCCCAGAATGTTTTTAAAATTGTATACGTCTTATTTAAGAATTTGATGTGGTTTAATTTTGTGCTGTTTGTTAATTTAAGAAAGTCGTTAATGCAGAGTTAGAAAACGACTTACGACTATTTTATGCCCCTTCCCGCGACTTCTTTCTAAAACATTTGATTAGCTCGAATTGTGTAAATTTTTTAGCCCTGATTTGTATATTTTTCATCGAGAGTGATTTCTTTTTGATGTGATTACAAGAACGTACCTATGTATTTGAGTGTGTTCGATGCATGTTTATTTACATTTACAAGTTCTTTAATCTTTATTTTTTATTTCCAAAGAGAGTGTGAATGTTGGAGCCAGATATTAGTGTATTTTCTTTTTCTTTTCTCTCCTTTGTACGCGAGAGTGTACAGAATTGTAATTAGTCTCGTAGCTGGAGTAGTAGCAGCACTAGAAGACAGTGTAGCTGTAGGTAGTAGTAGTAGTAGCAGCAGCAGCACCGTTGATGTAGAGAGATTGTTAGAAGAAGGGACCACTTTGATAGCTGCTGCTTGGCTTCTGCTGACATGATAACTGCGGGTTATGTCCATGCATTCAACTCGCCTATGCGTTCGATGAGTTAACTCGTTAGTAAATGGTTTTCTTCGCCATCTCTGTGTACTGCCATCACTATAAATGACATTCATTTGTTTCCCGACTTGTCAAACTGGTCCTTTCTTAGAGTAAGATTGTAGAGTAGAAGAGATTGTAACGTAGATGTGGCAGTGCATGAGGGGACGAGAGCAGCGGCGGCGGCGGCGGCGGCGGCAGCAGCAGCAGCAGCAGCGACGGAGGCGTGGCGAGCGGCTGGCGGTAGAGCGCGGGCGAGCGGAGCGGCTGTTTCAGGGGCGCGGGCAGCGGGCGCCGCCGCGCCTGGTGCTGTTCCGCGCGGCGCCGGGCAGCGGGGCCGGGGCCGGGGGCGTGGGCGGGGGCGGGGCCTGGCCGCAGTCCCACCAGCGGCTGGTGCGCAGCCGCGTGCGCCGCGCCGCGCGCTTCCTCAACCAGCGCGGCCGGCAGGCCACGGCGCTCGGGGTGAGCTGCCCTCCCCTCCCCTCCCATCCCATCCCATCCCATCCCCCTCGGTCGGCGACTTGTTCACATGTGCTTGTCATTACACTCATCCATTTTTAACACTTGCTCAGAGCTTTTTTAACATTATTATAATTCGTTATATTTTTATTAATTTTGTTGTTGGGAATGTTTAATTGGGGTCTGTCAATAAAGTAATAGTAGTTTTATGCACGAGTACATGTTTTGAAAACGAGCGACGTTAGGAGCGAGTTTTCATATTTGTACGAATGCAATAAAGCAACATTATTAAACGAGTTCAATGAGTTTTTGTTTTGTTTTTTCGTTGTTTTTTTTTATAACAGCATTATAAATTTATAAGAGAATCAAACTATTTTGCAAAACAACGTTCTTGTGACATCTCGGGTGATTGACATTGTGCGGGAAAACGAGTGGTCGGCTCTTCCGTTTATCACTACCTCCCCACGATTCTCTTGCTGCGATTGGCTGAATGTGTGATGACGCAATCTTTTGTGCCGTAAAATTTAATACGTCATCATTTGTGCCGTAAAAGGCCCCTTTATGAACGATTTCTTGCAACAGAAAAGGTCGTTAAAAATGCTGATATACAAAAAATATATTTATGCATGAGCTTCCTTTCCTAATTCCATGTGATTAACCTTTGTTTTATAATACAAATGCCAAGATATTTTGTTATTTTGATTCCTTTATTTCAAATTACACTTTTACTCACCTGTTCTATTCACAGTAACATTATCTTCTGAAAGAAATACTTCATTCAGACGTATTTTCATCAAGTGCAAAAACAACATAGTATTCAACACTATTGAACACCCATTCATGACATCTTGATAAAAAGTGTAAAAAGTTATAATTAGGGAAATGGCATTAATAATGGTGATGGTGGAGTATTATTTGTGATTGTTACTGGGAATTTTACCTGGAAATAATATTTTCTTTAATGAAGGTTAAAAGAGTGAATTCTTGTTGTGAGTATTGGCAGTTGATATTTACAACTAACAATTATTTATTTTATATTTAATATTTCCATTTACACAAACATTGCAATTAATTAAATATGAAATTACTTCAAATAACTGGAAAAATAAGAACAATTCAATGTATTTATTTGTTTAAAACTATTTCTTCAACATCCCACTAAATGATAAAAAGCGGGTAGTATTCATTATTGTTCTCTGTACTTTTCTTTGATTTTATTATTACATTCATCTCATCCATTGTTCTTGCTAAGAAAAAGAATGAAGAAACTTATAATGCAAAAAATGTAAAAGAAAATATGATTTACATTTTTAATTGAAAATTGATGTGAAATATTTATTTTTGTATTGTTAATCTTTATGTTAATATTTTTTAATGTATTGTGAATTAAATTATTTTGCATGAAATTTGTAATACCAATGTGGATATCTGTTACTTTATTTTTATTGTATTTTTTTTTATTTATTTATTTCACGTCAAAAAACAGTTGAAACTGCATATGACGTATACTTTAATTTCATAATGACTCTACTTCACTTTCTATTGCTTTTGAAATTGTAACTTAACCTAATTTGTTAAGTAATTTGCCTGTTTGTTTCCTGTAATGTGAAATAACTGATTTTTCCAACTATTTTCTGTTTTAAAACTGCTTGTTGTTCTTTTTTTTCTCTTGCTTTTATTGTTTGCTTTCTGATTTATCTGGAGAGGTAGAAATATATGGTATGCGAGTGTAGTAAGTTATTTAAATTTTACTTCTTATTCCTTGCAGAGTGTATTCATAAAAACGTCTTTTGTTGATAGTTTCTTACTTAAAAATAATATGATTTAGTTTGTGTTGTTTTTGCCGCAGTGTCACTAAAGTAGATTTTTTTAGAAACCTCTGATGAAATATAGGAAATATTTATATTGAATTTCATGTATTCACAGGTAGGAAGATTGACCAACGATTGGAAAATGGCTGGCACTTTCCGTTCAGACTATATTGTTCGACAACGTAGTTATCACCCTAACAATGCTGCAGACATGACTAATGATATATTTTTGTAAGTATTCATTAATATTATACATTTTGATGTTATTTTACATATTATACTTAATGCATTTCATCCTAGCAATAGTAAATTAACATTGTGATTGGATTAAATTTTTGTGTTCACAGTCAATTATCCAATTAATAATTGAAAATTTAGTACGTACAAGTCTGCGTGCATGGAGTTATTTAATACTTTGTTTTGCATTATGAAAATGTCAAATAATTAATTTACAGTAATGAGAATTACATTATCTGTAAGATACATCTGAGTCATTCCAGATCAAACTGATTTTCTGAAAATATGAATTGTATGTCTTCAATTCTGCTTGTATGACAAATTATATATATATATATATATATATATATATATATATATATATATATATATATATATATATATATATTGTAATGGCGCCAAGCGTGCATCTTACCTGCCATCCTGCTCCGGCATTGAGAACCACAGGGTTTAGGTGCTCTGGATCGAAGGGATGCATTGCGTCCACTCGCTGCTTTAATAATCCTCAGAGATGCAATTTTATAAGGTGCAGCCCGTCGTAAGTGGCGGGAACACGTTTGTTATTAAATGGAGAGGGGCTAATGCACAGAAATAATGATGGCGATGATCAGATTACCTCACTTCGGTGGCATTGTATGCCCGCGGGCCTTTACCGGTCGGTTTCAGCCGGATGTTCTGGCGGAGCACGGTTGAAGTGACCCGTACTCATCGGGAATGGATCTCGCACTCCCATCAACAGTCCGGGAAGTCAGCAGCCGTCCGCGACCAAGCTCGAACTGATGAACGCGAATACGTTACTCCCCGCCTCGTCTGCGTTCACTCACCCTTTTAATTACTTTTAGGGTGTCGGTCCGACTGATCCAACACACGGACGGAATTAATTCCGATTGAGTGAAGATGGATAGTAGGATTGCTTAGGCCGGCAGGTACTGGTCAGTCACTCGCCAGTACATATTTAACTCCGCCACAAGTTGCCTAAGTTTAATCTTATAAAGTCCTTCTTTCTTATAACACTAGCTCAAATCTCCATAACAAATGTGTGCTCAACGATTCTCGCACCAGTTTCTCTTAACGAGTCTTTTCTAACCTTTCTCCACGAGTCTCTAATTTCTGCGTTTTCTCTCGTTTCTCCCCGGCTTTCTACTCCCTACGCCAATTGGAGATTTCTGTGCTGTCACGTGCGTGATGCTTTGCCTCTGATTGGTTCGATCATGACGCTTCTGGAACCTTCCACTGATTTTTTTCTGTCGATTGGCTCTAGGCAATCCCTCCCCTTAGCGACCTACTTTGCTATGCTTTTAATTGGTCGCCTTTCGGGACCATGGGCACGTGGTGATATCGGAAGAGGCAAGGTAGTGTCCGCTGTGAGCTGTCTGCTAATTATTTTATGGTGCGTCCTTGGGAATTAACAGGCGAAGTGCCACCGACTTCCCTAATGTGACTGTTCCGGTACTCAATCCGACGATCGGCGAGGACAGAATGGGGCGGAGAGATGAAAAGGGGCTCGGGAAGTTGTTGTACTCTTGCGAAACTGCTTGGGGGCGACGAGCGGATACGTGGGCGTGACGAAATGCTCGAGAGGAGTGCCTACGTTGGGTAGTACATTGGCGTGATAGAGGGGTCGCGGATAGAGGCGACTTGTCGATAATAAATTAAACTAATTACTTGACATTCTACGCATTTAAATTGCACGGGTGTACAACACACAAACAAACGTCCTTAGTGAGGAAAGAACCGCGACGCGACAACTCGGCACGGTGCGCCTCTGTGCTTGCTGCCTGCGTCGACGATTGTAAAGAAGACACACAAATACACTCAAAAAAATTTATTGCATTACTTCCTTTTCGAAGGCTTGTGCAATCCAATACGCATATTTTTTAAGTTTTTATTGTAAATTAAATTTTTACTATATTTCCCTCGTTCTTTTAATAGTCGCGTAGGTATATTATTTCTCAATGCAATTACCCGCGCAACGGTTCTTGAACGATGAGATTGCTTCGTCCTCCCTATAGCAATAAATAGTTGAAGACCAAAGCTCACAGCGAGAACTCCTGGCCGTATTTTTCTAAACAATATAAAAAGAAATGACCAAAGCAGATCCAGATCTATCGCAGGAGATACCTCGAACTCTTGGGAAAATTATAACTCAGTTTATTGAGAAAGTTGCGAAAGCATGACTAATATTCCAGAGATCGGCATTACTACATAACATCTAGTGGTCCATGTCGTAAATAATACCCCCCCCCCACTCTGCCCGCATTTCTCCAAGTCATCGTTTAAGAAAAGTTGCGCGATTAATACACGAACTCGCAGAACACTAAAATTAACACTTGAAGTAATGAAATCACTCACATTGTACGTGTGAAAGAAAATTGATAATAACTATAGCTTATTAAGGAATAATTACTCACTTCATTATCTTCAGTAATCTTTACGCTGTATTTACACTTGTTTACCTGGGAAATACAATGGTATACTACAGCGGTATGCTGGCTTTACACTCGTAATAGGTTTCCGTAACATCTTTCAGCAATGTGGTGTTGTTGTTTCTTGCGGTCATCTTTACACTAGCAAGAACAAGACGGGCAATATTTTGCCAGAAAGTTTGGAGGATCTTTCCGACAAGATATTGCCGATCGTTTTACATTAGAACTTCTTGCCGTGCTTGGTGATGCCACGAGGTAAATGGCGCGTCAACTTAAGTGAGGTTATATCTCACTCCGACATGGCTAGTAGAAGGGAGAAGATGCGAGTCGTGGTCCCAGTCATTGTGCTCAATGAAGAGACAAAGAAACGACGTTTTGTGAAGATATGTGACTGTATTTTAAGACGAAAGGAAAAAGGGCTTGTCCAAATTCGGTTCAGGATCCTCAGTATTTTTTCTTGGACTACGATTCACGTGGGTTCTAAGTAATTTTCTATTTGTAAAAAGCGCAATTATTAATTCGGTAAAAAGTTTTAAAATGTCCTTTGCCTACGGTTGATGTATTATAGATTAATCTTAAAATCTCTAAATTCTAGATTAGGAATCTTGATAATTTTTAACATAACAAAATTAATAATTAGGGCGCATCTATAGCTAAACCAAAATTTGAACCATTCGATAATCGACCATGGAGGATTTGTAATATTTATTACTTCATTTATTTTATTAAACCTTTTTCACACACCCATTTTACGAAAAAAACGCTTATAACAATTCAAAATAATACGTCTATGTACAACCTTAACCGTACTTCCTGGGCATCTGACCGTGGCCATCATTGGCTTCTTCCAGCAATATCTTGCTCAGACTTCAATCCAATTCTAGTCCCAGAAACAACCTGCAATATCTTTCCGAGGACGGAAACACGCTTGTTTACATTACGACCGGAATATCTGGCAAGAAATGTTGCCATCAGAAATATTTATTGCCGCAATGTTTACATTGGCAACTTTTCTTGCGAAATAATATTGCTCGACATTTTTTTGCAAGTTAAAGGAGGTTCAAGGAGGTTATAATATATGAAGGTGGCATGGCCGACCTTTTCCTTTGCGGAAAATGAAGCCAACCCCTTGCAAGCTCGGGTAGGCTATCCACTAAACAGTTTGACCAAAAAGCCTGAAATCTACCTTTCCACCCTTATATTTTATTTATTCATATTTTGATATTTCTGTAAGAAAGTTTTACATATAATTCTTTGTAATTAACAGAAATATTCAGAGAATAAAGCAAAACAGACCTAGGAAAAATATTAAATCTCCCCAAAATTCATTAATGACAGAGGAAATGTTTTTAAAAATTGTTTTGTTTAGGCCTATTGTGTGAATATGATTAGAATTTAATTTATGTGCTTGATGACATGTATTCTTGAAACACAATTCTACCTTTCACTTCATCAGAGTGAGAAACTACAATATTTTAAAATAGTGATTGGAAAAAAAGGAAGAAAAAAGTCAAATAGCAGTGAACACATACTGAATGCAGTAGCTTTTACAATGTGTTGCATTCAACATGTAAGGAGCAGAATTTAATATCACATAAAGTGACTGTAAAAACTGCTAATCGTGTTCCAAATTTGAAATAAGAAAGTAATTAAGTTGGTCTATATGGAAGGAGCCTGAAAATTGAAAAATTCTCAAAGGAAATAGTAACCAATTACCAGAGCAAATCCAATAATAAGTTTTAATTCAAATTGCCTTGAACAGAAGCATTCAGGCTTGAATAATTAAACTGAGGTGAAATTCGTAGATGAGAATAAAATTATAAATCTTGCTCAAATTTAGTTTTCCTGAAGCCAAATCAATTTAAACATATTTTAAAACAAATATTTTTCTAATGCAAATTCAATATTTTATTTGAAAAAAGAAAAAATACGTATAATTAGTATAACATTTCTTACATATCTAAGAAATAGGCAGTTCAAAGAGGCACTTTTTCTTTTCTTTTTTCTTTTCTTTTTTCTTTTCTTTTTTTCTTTTCTTTTTTTTCTTTTCTTTTTTTCTTTTTTCTTTTTCTTTTCTTTTTCTTTTCTTTTTTCTTTTTCTTTTCTTTTTTCTTTTTTCTTTTCTTCTCTTTTTTCGTTTTTTTTTCTTTTCTTTTTTCTTTCCTTTTTTCTTTTCTTTCCTTTTTCTTTTCTTTTTTTTTCAGATGAACTGTTCGATTTATTTCAAGGTTTACATTTGTGACATTACTGTTAAATTATTTTAGTAACTTTGTCTTTTGTTTTCTTCTCTTTTGATAGTGGAGCTGGTGACAGTGGGGGTAACCAGCTGTTAGTGAACATCCAGAATGAATATGCAATGCATCCTGCCCCAGGAGCAAGAAGGACATGGCAACGAAGTAGAGGTATGTGCTCATGTACATTGCAGGTTCTCAATCATAATTTGTATTATTGTAATGATATTTGCTCATATTCATGAAACAAAACAAAACAAAACAAAACAAAACAGTTCATTATATTGCAACATTAAATGCAGGGTCAGATTTACCTAAAAGCAAAATAACCAGTTGCTCAAGGGCCCCTGTCCATCAGGACCCTGCAGCTGGGAAAAAATGCAGAAAATATTTGTATCTGTGGAATAATTGTTGATCAAATAATCAACTGTGCTGAAAAGTTTGTATTAAAAAATTATGTACAAAAGCAATGAACAAGAATGAAGTAATGAAAAAGTATTTTCTAATAATAAATCTTATTTTATATAATTTTGGAGGTTGTTGTTTTTTGTTTTTTTCTGTTTGTTTTCTGTTCTTCTTTTTTCTGTTTGTTTTCTGTTCTTCTTTTTTCTGTTTGTTTTCTGTTCTTTTTTCTTTTCTTTCTTCCCTCCATGATTTTGTGCTTCAGGGCCAGGCAGTATCTACATCTGGCTTTTATTATGTGCATGTAGTGCCACTTGATACCCATTTGATACCTATTGTTATTTACTACTTTGCTCTTTCTGCTAAATTTTTATTTTATCCAAAAATGTAATTTTTGAAAACATAAGAAATGTACTTGAGTGTGAAGAATACTCAAAATTATTATCAGTAGAGACCGGAAAAATATGTAGTATGAAACATCAAAATATGTACATAAATATGTAATGACAACAATAAGAATATGTAAAAAATATGTAATATCAGATATAATATGTAATATTAAAATACACAAATTATAAAACACATTTTCACATTACAAAATTACATTTATAAAAAAAAATTCCTAAACAAATTTTAAAAAGAATACAAACGTTTTAAAAATCATTCAGCCAATCAGTAGTAAAAGCTTCATATATTTTTTATGCAGGACCGTAGTTTGGCAGTCATATTAGGCGCATTAGACGTCATCGTACAACTGGGGATATCTACGGCCAGGAAACAATCACTGGCAGCGTGCAGCATTACACTTCGCAAGTATTATACGTCGGCGATCACAGTTTCTCGGAAATTAAGGTTAAGGTCACGAAACGCGGTTTCAGTATTACTTTTCACACCAAACGGCGAAAATGATCTCACTCGCTGACGCGCACTTCCCGCTACAGATAACTGAAGCAGGTGCGCCGGACTGACAACATCCACCGCGTCTTCATGTAATATGCCTCAAGTAGACAGCACGCAGTGATGGTGTAGGGAAAAGCGAATTTTTTAAAATTCTTTTCATAAAAAATTACGTAATAAAATTGAAGTCAATTGATAGAATAACAAATATAATTTGTGAAAATAGCAAAATATGTAAAATATGTACTATAGTACTAAATATGTAAAAATATGTAACGAAAAAATGAGATATTGTGCTTAGACGGCGATGATTCACCTAGATTATAATTTTGAGAACGGAAAGTAGAAAGACAAAAACTATGTAATTACATAAAAATCCTGTCTCTAATTATCAGTATCGTCTAAATATTTGCCAAATTGAGAATAATTATCTGGACCTTTATTTAAACATTTTGTTTTTAAGATATCATTGGAATTTTATTTTCATAAAAAAATTTACATGTTTCTAATTTTGCATTAAAAAAAGCTTAATTTTACAACTATTCTTGCAGGTCTACGTAGAAACCAGTTTCTGGGTATTTCAAACCGCCGGCCTCAGGTTGACCTTGCAGCTGGAGGTGACACTGCTGCTTCAGCAGCTGAATCACTCAATTCTGTGCGACAGACTGTAGCTCTCCATGGAAGTACTAGAAATACTGCTCATAATGGTCTGCCCAGGAAAATGACAGAGAGCCCTGCTCAGTTAGTGCCCACCTTGGTGGTTGAGCAAAACGTGGTTGAAAATATGGGGCAACCATCTGCCAGCACAACTCGCATGACATTGAGTGAACGTTTTTCCAAACGGCATACAACTTCTGATGACTCTGAAGCTTTATATGCCCAGGGTGATAACTGAGTAAAATTGCAGAAACGGTAAAAATTAGAGTTGGATATTAAGACCTTATTCAGTGAAAGAAAATAGTGAGCAGATAATGTGTGTTTCAAATACATAATTTGCTACTAAGTGGATTTGTCATGTGTTTGTTAAATGACTGATAATGTGCAGTTGTGTTCTTGTAGCTGTCTGAAAGCCGGAAGTTAATCTTCCAGTTAGTTGCAGCTGAGTAATTAATGAAATACCTGTTTATAAAGGTAGAAGTAATTTGAACTTCCCAATAGAAGTTGCTGTATCTGAAAAGTAATTTATTTATAACATAATTTAAGAAATACTCATTCTTATTTTGAGTAACTTACGAAAATAATTTGTATGTTCTGTATAGTAGTTTTGTATCATTGGAGAAAGTAAAATGTATTGCTACTGGTGTAATATTTATTTTAAAAAAGACAAATGTACTATTTGGAAATGTATGAAATTATCAAATTTTTATCGTATTTTACTTCTCCAATAAATTCTGTAAAATGATATATAATTAAAAGAATATATTAAATGTACAATTTTCTTGGATTTATCCTCATGAATTTATTGACTAATTGAGGATAATAAATTAGAAAGCAAGACACCAACTTAACCTGCATTTTGTTTCTGATTTCACTTCTTAACCCATTATGTGGGGTATTTTTATTTTCATTTGGTACATTTTATTTCCTTTCATATATATACATTTGTATGAACTTTGTTTTCAGTCTTGCATTATAAAAGGAGTGATTTTGAGATTGTTGTGTTGATGCTATGAAATTCTAATTAAAGAGAGCTTTTTCTACAATATTGTTTCACATTGACAAGTGTTTTTATTCTTATTAAATGTGTGATTTTTAACCAGTATTGTCTGTTTTGTTGTTTTTTGTTGTTGTTTTTAGCCTTTTTTGCCCTCATCCTTACAGAACTGTTTGTTAATATATTTCAATTCTCTAAAATTCTTAAAGTAACATAAAATATTGAAACCATTGCTGAATCAGACACAAACATGCAAGTGTGTTAGTTTCATAACTACATTCTTTAGAGGAAGTTGCCATTTATGTTAAGATATGTTAGTGAATCTATTTGTTTGAAAAACTCAATACTTCTCAGTGAGTGTACTATTAGAATCACTATTTCAAAAAAAATATCTATGATAAATTTAAATCGAGTGTTTGTGAATCATAATTGAATAAATTTCACCATCAAAAAATTTTTATTTTATGGAAAGAAAAATTGTTGGCCGATTTCTATATTGAACGAAGAATTCTCGTGTCTCCACGACTTGCCAGGACGTTGACCGGAAACTTAAGAAGTGTATGTCTGGATTCGTTTGATTGCGTGACTCGGGCATGACTTCTCGCGTCGGAATTTGATCTTTGATCGCATTAATTTATCGGCGCGTGGGTCCTTATACTGCCCGCCATGTGTTCCTTGTCAGTCGCGAGTAGTCGTCGGAACGTTGTCGTTGGGATCAAAGGTGAAGCGCTGCGTGAAGTCTGCATGCCGATAAATTGAAATTGTGCCCGTTTATAATTGCGCATGTTGACTGAAATGTCATTTGAATTTTAATGGTGCATGGTTTCTGTGTCCGTATGACCTTCAGCTCAAACTTGTGTAACGTAGTACCTGAACTTAGACGAAAAAGATGGCAACAATGCTGTACCGGAGTCTTGTTCTAGCAGAGACGTTTGCACGAAAAAACGGGCCAAAGGTATGTTTCGTTTAAAAATAAATTTTCATTTGGTAGACCAGAGATATAAACATGAAATTGGTATATCAACAGTTGGGATTGATGAAGAATTGTTTAAAGAATGCATTTATGATGGGTGGACTGCCCGCTGTAAAATTGTAGGCCGAATGCCAAATAATTTAACAATATATATAAATAACTATATCGTGGCATTTACTTCTTAAATCTGCACCGAAAAAGTGTTTATGAATGTACTTATAACTGTTAACTAGAAAATATTAGCATCAATATTTTGTGAAGAAATATGGTTGTCTTAGGGGCCAATAGTATCTACTATCTTCACTAAGTAATAGTATTTAATTTTTTTTTAGCTTCTAGTAGCTTCAATCCCCACGAAATGGCAACAGCCACAACGAAATTTAAATGTTCACGAACACATCAGCTTCTCTCTTCTGAAAGAAGCGGGTGTACCAGTGCCAAACTTCGGTGTGGCTAAGAACCCCAAAGAAGCCGCTGATATAGCAAAATCTTTAAATGTTAAAGATATTGTATTAAAGGCCCAGGTGTTAGCTGGTGGCCGTGGTAAAGGAGCGTTCAAAAATGGATTGAAAGGTGGTGTTAGAATGGTTTACACGTAAGTATCCACTGTTTTTGGAGGTGAGTTTAAAAGTATATTTCGATACTTATGTGGATAATTTTTCGTTATTAGGCCAGAAGAGGCAAGTGATATCGCCGGTAAAATGATTGGTGATTTCTTGATCACGAAGCAAACTGGAGAAAAAGGCCGAATTTGTAATGCTGTCATGGTCACTGAAAGAAAATTTCCTCGAAAAGAATATTACTTTGCAATTATGATGGAACGTGCCTTTCAAGTAAGTAAAATGAAAATATTCTTGAATTGAGGGGTCTGGCAGTTGATTCCAAAGAACTGTTCTTGTTGAGTAGATTAGAGCAATCTTCTCCAATTGAATCCTATTAACTGTAAGTGGAAACAGCTTCTGTTTATAGCCTGATTTAAGAGTTGTTTCATCTCTGCCCTGCCTGAAAGCTCTCTGTAGTATGTTTGGGCAATTTCTATCATAGTTCTAATTTTAGAATGCTAATTTTCTTGTATATAAATTACAGGGTCCTGTTTTGATTGCATCTGCACAAGGTGGTGTTAATATTGAAGAAGTAGCTGCAGAAAACCCTGAGGCAATTATATATGAACCTATTGACATTACTGAAGGTATGCATTAAGTCAAAAGTGTTGAAATATGTTCATTTATAAATATTAATCCATGTATTTTTTAGGCTTAACTAAAATCTAAGCAAATTATTTATTTAATACGTTGTTACAGTAACTATCTTAAAATGCAAGTTACAGTCAACTCTGGCTATAGTAAGCTTCTGGGGACTAACCTGTTTGGTTCACTATATCCAATGATGTCAAAATTTAATAGAATTTCTCCTTAATTATTGATATTGGGATACTGCAAAATACATAAACTGCACAAACTGAAAATTTCAGTATCTTTATTTGACCTTAAAAAATCAATTATTTTAAATTGTTTACTTAGTACATTTTTCATTAGTAATTCTAGATTAGTATCTAGATCTTTCTCCAAATTTGTGCTCTCTCCATACTGGTTTCTGCATTGTTCACTAAGTATCATAATAGTCTTGTCACCCTTCAATGCCTCTTGCACTGTTAGAACACCGTCTTAGTCTCCCAAGGCCCTTTACTCCTGTAATAACATAGAAGATCCTTTTGGTAGTGGCATGGCTAATAAACAGCTAATGAAACTGATCACCAAATAAAACATTTTGGGCCCATAACCTCTACCTCAGGAGAGACTTCTTGGATTATAACCTTTGGTCGATGATATTTTTTTAAGCTGCCTAGTGTTGGAATTTGTGACCTGAGGTGATTTTTTTTTTTTCCATGTAGGAATTAATTTTCAGGATGTATTTCGTGTGTTCACTATAGTCAGTGTTCAATATTCACTATAACCGAATTATCTTATATTTATTTGTAATGTAAGTGACACAGGACCAGTGAGATAGGCTCACTATATCCGAGTTCACTATAACCAGAGTCAACTGGATTTTTTAAATTAATACAATAAAATATGAGTAGACCTGTCCACAGTAAAACCCCAAACATTCTAATTTTGCTGCAAGACTGAAATTTTCCATTGGTAATTTTTCATTTTTGTGAAAATGAGCAACTTATGAATAATTATTATTCTAGATCGTTTTCCACTGTATTTTAACACAAACTGTCTTCATGAATGCTGCAGTAACAGAGTATAGAAAATGTACAGTACAACCGTTCTTTACATATCAAGAATATAAAAAAAATTGCTGTTCCATAATGCAACACATAATGGCAAATATTTAATGTCAGTCGGTAGTCGCAAAATGAGAGAATGCGGTATAACCCAATCAAATCTTGACATTTTTCAGTAAAATATTGAAGAAAAATCATAAGTGTCAATGTCTTGGGGTTTTCCAAATTTGCTGGGCATGTAACAAAACCATAAAAACCTCATGTGGCCAAAGGCTGTATTGTTTTTTTTTACACACATCAGAAGTTGGTAATGTTGCTGTGAACCAGAGTCAGATTTTAAATAAATATTATCACCAATATTGGAATACAATAATCTGATGCATTAGGTGCAAATGAAGGGATGTGCCCCTTGCAATATTTCGAGCTGGGTTGAATTTTCACTATAAAGTAAAATTTTCCAGTATGTATTAATATAAATTACTAGCAGAACCCAACAGATGTTGTTCATCTCTTTCATTTCCCTCTTTCTCCTTCCTCTCCCTTTTTCTCTCTCACTCTCCCTCTCCCCCTCTCTCTCCCACCCGTCTTTCTCTTGTCTCTGTCCCTCTCATTCACACTGAGTTGCGTAATCTGCATGTTTGAGCAGGTGGGAATAAAATCGAGAAGCACCAGGCCAGTACAAGCGTAATAGAATGTTCAAGATGATGTCATTCTGTAGATTAAGATGTGAGGAACATTTCTTCGAGGCCCTCGGCCTCAAAATTTTAGTTTTTAATGCCCTAGAACACTTCATTTAGGAGTTATTTAACGATATAGATACAAAAATGCTGCCAAGTGTTGTAGGATGCATTTGGCATGAAAATTGTTTTATTCTACAGCACCATCTATCTCGGAGGTAAAACATGAGATGACATTGGATGCTCCCTAATCATGTCCATTGGTATTCACTTTGGAATGTACAACTGAAGGGTTATAAATCATATGATTGTTCTCTTGGCATTGATAATGAACAAATGATGACAGTTTTTTCTTATTCAGGAGGAGGTTGGGTTGAAAAATTGTCTCAAGGTGGTTTGATTGTTCCAACAAATAAATGGTTAAATACAATAAAAGAGTTCGAATTTTTTTTCACAAATTAGTGGACATCATAGTATATGCAAAGACTGTAATGTAGTAGGGAGACCCTGCAAATTTTGTGACAGAAATTTCCATCTTTGAATCCTCAAGTGGTAAAGTTATACACCAGGACAGGGGAATTTATTAGGATAGATCATTTAAATATTGCAGTGAAAGCAAAATCTGCTGAACTTCACTAGCTAAAGTCAAAAAAAGTGACAGGCTTCATTTTCTTCTGTTTCAAAACCAAGTTACGGTATATGCTTTTTTTTTTTCTTTTTCTTGTTTTTGTATTTTGCAAATTTTTTCCAGAATAACTAGGGGGTGATAGAATTCCATAAAATATAATGTGATATTGTACTTTCCAAGTAACGAGTTAAGACAAAGTTAAATCATGTGAGCTGATTACATTTCAAGTATAGTTTAAAATGCCCTGCAGAGCTCTAAAACTTTTAGAAACATTTATGGCTAGATTATCACCCACTTTAAAAAGCTCCTTTCAGAAAAGTAGATAATTGATTTCAGATATTGTTGTTCTTTATTCTGAGGGAATATTAATAAATATTCTTCTGTATATTAAAATATTTAGCGTTATGTGATGTTGTCTTCAAGCAGCTGCATCGATGCAAAGGCAAGTTGATCTTGATAGTGACATATGCAGAGCCATTTGCTGTACATATGTCCACATCCACCCATTTTGCTCTACATCATATTCTGGGTACCTTGCATAGGACCTACTACGTTATATTATTAGCATACCATGGGTTTTTTTTTAGGTAGTCACTGTTTCATCACTTAGGACTTTAATTATTAGAATCTTTTCTAACATGAAGTGATTGTTTTGTCTTTCAACACTTATCAGCTGTTTACAAAAAAAATTTGAGACTCCCATGTGTAATTGCTTTGTAAAAATTTCAGTGTTTTCTTCAGCAAGGCCTGCCCATAATCACGTTGAAATCTTATTTTAGTATCTGAAGGGAGTAAGAGTAGAATAGAATGTAGAAATAAAGATAAATTGTTTGGACCTTCAATTTTATTTTATTGAAAATGTTTTATAAAATCATTCATTAAAAATTTGTTCTTAAAGTTTAATTGATGTGGTTAAAAATTTTAATTTTTCAGGTTTGTCAAAAGACAAAGCGCAATCTGTTGCAAAAAAAGTTGGTCTTGGTGATAACAAAGACACAGCAGAGATGTTGGTTCGTTTATACAATTTATTTCTCAAGAAAGATGCTTTATTGATTGAAGTGAACCCATATGCTGAAGATTCAAGTGGGAAATGTAAGTTTTCAAATGTTTTATTGTTGTTTTTTTGTTTTAAGCCTGTATGATGACTTGGTATGCAATAACGATATTTCTACTTAGTGACCAACTGTTTTCCTCGGATCTCATGAAATGTATCTGCACATAAAACATTCAAGCCATGAATCTATAGCATGGTATGTGTAAAAACCTTATGTCCATTTTTTTATGTAATGAAGAGGACCAATGTTGTTACTTATACTTCTGCTCTGTTGCCACCATTTCTGTGGTTGATGTTTCGACCTTTAATCTTAGCACTGGAATCCCTCAGTCTTAAAACTGCAAAATTTTCACATAAGTAATTGCTGAATCAACATTGAAAACGTTGGAAATAATTTTTTATTTTTGAGAGGTTTTTTTCTTTTCTTTTTGTATTTTTGAAGTCTGTTGAAACATTTTTTTAAATTTAATTTATAGAATGCACTGTGATAATTGAAATAAACCAATAAAAACTGATTGTGGCTTTAGCAAAGGTACTAACATTTAAATTACTTTTTCGGATGTCCCTCACGTCATCACAAATTCCACATGCCAGGGTCATCCATGCTCGTACACTGCCTTCCGAAAAGTCGTTCCAAGGAAACTAACCTGCCTGGGGTGCCTGTCCAGAATTATTGAAATGTACTGATGATTTCATATTTGCCAGTAACATCTTGTAAATGAAGATGTTATTTAAAAAGTTTTTATATTTGTATATATCTTAAATATGATATATCAATCAGTAGGAAGTGTGTACTCACCATGTTGGATTCTCGAATTAGTTTGCAATTTTACCAGCTTATTCTGCACGATGCAGATCTCAGTTAAGTAAGCCTTCAAGTGCTCTGAAGCATTGTGAGTAATGTTTTTAGCCAGTTAGTGTTCAACCTTACTGCCTGCCACTGTGTTGCTGTGAGCATGTGGACATTATATGTTGCTCTGCTGTCAGCCTGTCTGTCCAGAGGTTCTCCCTTGTCTTGGAGAGAATGGGTAGTAAGAACAGTTGTGTATGTTGCAATTTCAGGAAGAAGGTCAAACATGTGCATGAATAATTCAAATACAATTAATGGAAAGATATGGCATTATCGTGCAAAGATTTGCTGTATGTATGTCAGGATTTACGTGTTACAGCTTAGTTTAATTGATCAGACATAATCAAATAATAAATTTCACTTGTGCATTGGAAACAAAATTTTCACAATAATGGTATCTAACAAGAAAGTGATTATAATAGTGTACAGTGAGTAATTGGCTGGGTTGATGGGGTAATTCAGGTAAGAGAGAGATCAGGTTTGATTTTATTTTTATTTTTACATTTATTGGAACAGAGTTTCGTAAATTATAGCAATAAACCACTTCAAGTTCAGTACAGTTGGTCATTTTATATATAATACATACACAATACATATATACAGACACAAATTAACTGAAGAAATACAGACCTGAAAAATTTCAAATTTATCAGAATTCAAAATTTTAATTTAAAATTTACAAATTTATTTTGATAAAAAGCAAATAGAAACAATGAGGTTAATTAAATTAAAGCTATATTAGACTCCAGTCAAACAAATTTTTAATACTTGCATAAATACAAATGAATATAAAACAAATATGCTATAATTTTTTAACTGTATCAAAATGTCAAGTTATAAATAAAACAAAATACTACATAGAGACTAACTTGAAATAATCTATGAAGACACCATGTGTGCAGTATGCAAGTTTCTTTTCCACGGTGTTCTTCAACAACATTGTTTCCAAGATTCTTAAAACAATCTTCCGTAGGATTATTAAGAATGTTTGTCCTTGTGTACTTAAAACAAAACAAAGTGCATTTATTATCTTATTATCATGGAGGTCACTTGTGGTTCTGATGCAAAACAATCTCTTTAACATATGGATTATTAGAATTCCATAGCAGTTCAAAATTTGGGTGTAGAGGTTTTGTATGGTGGTATCTGAGAATTGAGCTTGGCGATTGTCACATGGGAGAAATGTTTGGGTTCATGCAAACTTTATTTTCCTCTGGCTTACAGATATCAAAAAGAGTAATCAATTCCTACCCTGACACCTTCAAATCTGCACTGAAATGAAATCACAGGGAATTTCGCTGAACAAAACATCTATCGTGATGTGATATAAATAATTTTCAGCAAGGTTGAATCATTGCTAAGCAAAAAAATGTTGAAAAAATACACCACTGTGCTAGTACAAGTGTAACGAATTTGCAGGTACTTCCTTAATTAGTTTGTTACTGTAAAATTTTATTACAATGAAGTTGATTCTTGAGAACGCCTAATGCAGTAAATTCGTTGCATTCATGAAGGGGAAATGATTTACTATAGTAGAATTCTTTGAAATTATAAAACTGGATGAGTTTCAATAATTGATAAATTCATATTTTGACTAAATTAAAGTTGAAAACGTTTAGTTAAAATGTGAAATTTTAAGTATTTAAAACTGAAAGTACAAATCTCATTAATGTGAAATTATTTTACATTTCTTGATAAGGAATGGGAATTTGAATGATATTGGAATGATTGGAATGACTGGAATGGGAATTTGAAAATATCTTGTAAAACCAAAATTTTTATTAAAACAATGTTCATTATAAAGAAATTTCACTGTCGATATTTTGCTTCAATGAGAATGGACATTTTAGTATCCATTCTCTCCAAATTGGATTAGTGAATGTGGATGAATTGCTTCTGTTTGTGTGAGAAAAGGAAATAAAAACAGTGAATGATATGATTTGCAAACCTGAAACCATCAGTACATTGAGATATTGTACTTTCTCATGTGTGTTGTGTTTTTTCTGAGCACCTAAAGGATCTTGCCTTACTGTCTTGTCATCTCAGCTTTGTCATTGGCTCCTCATTTTCAATTTTGACACTTTCATTAAATCTGTTGAGAGAAATTAATATAAGGTTTCAAAATATAATTTTTTAATACCTCCATTTCTTAGTAAATAATATGTAATTTGGGGTTTTATTTACCCTTGACAGCAACACTACAGCTGAAACCACTGGGTGTCAAAATGACTAGATGTACTGAAGATACCGAGACCAGTACTTGTGTTTTTATGTAATTTTATCTAGTGTAGCTTTTAA
This sequence comes from Teleogryllus occipitalis, assembly GCA_011170035.1. Classification (NCBI taxonomy): domain Eukaryota; kingdom Metazoa; phylum Arthropoda; class Insecta; order Orthoptera; family Gryllidae; genus Teleogryllus; species Teleogryllus occipitalis. Next base: position 134,239 of record BLKR01001230.1, on the reverse strand, counting down.
TTGCACGATTTATGTTGCATGTCTTAGTTTTGAAATTGTTTCTAATAGTTCAAATTATCATCATAAAATAAATTTCAAACGACAAATCTGTCTTTCATGGTTTTGTCTAAAGATCTTTTCTGGTGAGAGCTACTGTGGCATGTTATCCTTGAATACCATTCATTATTGATCTGTTACATTTGATATATTTTTCTAATTTGTTGTAGTTTTTTCTCTGGATTGCAAGATGCGATTTGATGATAATGCTGATTTCCGCCAGAAAGAACTGTTTGATAAACGAGATTGGACACAAGAAGATCCAAAGGAAGTTGAAGCTGCGAGGTTTAATCTCAACTATATTGCTCTAGATGGTAATTTTTAAAATTTTATTTTATTTTGTGGCTTCCTGATACATCAGAATATACTTCATTTTATGAATGAACTCTAGACCAGGGATCCCAAAATTATGCACAAATGTTCCAGATTTTTATTGTCTTTTGTAGGTGATATCGGCTGTTTAGTAAATGGGGCTGGTCTGGCTATGGCAACTATGGATATTATCAAATTACATGGAGGAGCACCTGCTAATTTCTTAGATGTAGGTGGTGGTGCTACTGCTGCTCAAGTTAAAGAAGCATTCAAAATTATTACAGCTGATCCAAAGGTTTGTTAATTGCTGTGCAGATGTTTGTGTTGATTGTTTTAGATTCTTTTTTATATTGATATGGCTCAGTTATAATTAGTAGAGTTGTCTTAGTTAAAACTGCTTATTGCTGTGCTCCTTGGTAGATTTCTTGATTAAACTCTTTATTGGTAATTTCTATGGTTGTGTCATGAAATTGTACAAGTGAAAATTTAGTTATTACTAGAGACCTGATGTTAGGGAAAATGCATAGACTTAATGGTTAGAGATGTCAGAAAAAACACTTAAAATACAAATAAAATTAGAATGTAGTTGACATTTGGTTATGGAGGGGGGCCTTCTTGCCGCATACTGCACACTTTCAACGCTAACTAGGCAAACAAAGGAAGGGAATGTTGAGAAACATACCTTTTCTGATCCTTCGCTAATTATTCACAAACTACACTGTTATATGACAACATAACAAACTCTATACTACTGAAATAATAGTAGACGATATTAGTTTCTGCCAATTCAGAGTGATTACCTTTGAGGTCTGGGGGTTAATGCAGAACACTAGTAACTTCTAATACTGAGTTCAATTCCTAGCAATAATAAAAATAAAAAATTGCCTAAAATTCTTCCCTTAAGTAGAGAAAGTTTGCTTGTAAACAATTGTTTATCATTAACATTTGTGAACTTTTGAAAATTGCAGATTTGTATCTCTCATGCTTCTTTCACTTAAGAGAGTCTTTCTCAGGAGAGCTGAAAGGTTTAGTAGGTCACAATTTGCAATATTATAATGCAAGTATTGTGTGTCGTGTACAGATAAAATGAGAAAGTATGTGCTAATGTAACATCTAAACTATTACTCCCAAAAAGAAGAATATCTAGTATGTACCAAGGTCATAGTTCCGGTTGACCAGGGTAATTCTTTACATTGGCATTTATAAGTAATTGTTTCGGAATCGTGAATAAAAAATTTTTAGTTCACCTAATTTTAATATTTTTGTGTCTAGCGTCTCGTCTCCAGTTATTACAATTTAATCATAATTGTGTCGGTTCTGAATTCTGTAATTAAGATTAAGAAATATTACTGAATGTATTCATCTCTAATTTTCTTGAAAATCCTACTCAACTGGTGTAATATGGCATAATGAATAACATCATTTTGTTATCAAACTTAATTCAGTTTAATTTCCACTACCAGAAAATTAAGTAAAATTAAATAAATTTTAACTTTGTTTATAAATATAAACTATTAGAATCTGTAAGGACATAGTACACAGCATGTTAGTTGAATGAATTATTCATAATTTAAATAATGCTATGCGCTTCAAATGCTGTGTGGCTACTTACATTTTTTTCCATGATTTCAGGTGCATGCTATTCTAGTGAACATTTTTGGTGGAATTATGCGATGTGATGTAATAGCAGAAGGCATCATTGCAGCTGCCAAGGAACTCAATTTAAAAATGCCAATTGTTTGCCGCCTCCAGGTAAGGCATAATTGATATGATAGATTTTGGAAGGAACTCATTTTAGCATTGATGCACGAGGGTCACTGCACTCTCTGATAAGTCATGTTGGCTGCCTTCAGTTGATGTGAAGTCTTCATGTGCTCAATGAAAATGAGAGAGGATGTTGAGAAAGTGTAAAGGAAAATTGTATGTAAGCTTATTTCCCTATAGATTTGTTCCAGTTTTTTAATTTTCTTAGTTTCTTCCAAGCATGAAATTTGAAATTTTTCAATAGGATATTTTTTATGCAAGATTTTTTGTTAATGTTGCTATCCATTTTGTTTTCCTATTTCCCATTCATTGAATGAATTCATTGTTAATTTGAATCCCTCGTGAAATAATTACCTTTTCCTCTTAAGTTCTACCTCCCCTGCTCTCCTCAAGAAATGAACTGCTTTAATAGCAGCTATGAGTTGCATCTGTTCCCAACGTTCCAGGGCACGAATGTGGATGACGCCAAGGTGCTGATTGCTTCGTCTGGCCTAAAAATCCTGGCCTGTGACAATCTGGATGAGGCTGCTCGTCTGGTGGTGAAACTGTCCAACATTGTGAGCCTCGCCCGAGCTGCCAAGCTCGACGTCAACTTCGAAATTCCTCTGTAAAACAAAAGAAATCTCTGTCCTCTACTTTTCACAATCCTTGTCCCTCGTGCTCTTCTGCCTGCCCCTCTTTCAGTGATGTCCTGTAGTCTCAGACCTAAGGCACAGAATCATCTTCTGTTACAAGAGTTGGAGTAGTCGGGGACATTTTTTGTGTTCCACAAGTCCTGGTAGTGGTTGTTCTTGTCAAGGACTTGCTGTGCTGATTTAATGGCAAAGCCAGAGACTACTTCACCTTACATCTGCTACGGATAGGGTGTGTACATTTTCCCTTGGTGAAGTTTTTGCTATATCCATTGTATTACAATCACTGCCGTTATATGGTATTGATTTTGTTGTTACCTTGAGTAGTAGCAACATCTTTGAAAGGTGCCAGGAATTTACCTGTCCTTGCAAGAAAATTTTGTGAAAAGTATTACAAAAGATGTATGTAGATTAGAGTATGAAATTTCTTTGCCTCAAAGAGTGGTTGACAAGTTCTGTCCTTTTAGGATATACCTGTTGTTTGTAGTGTATATTGCTTATGAGTGGTCGTGCTCCGAGGATTCAGAGCTGCACGAGGCAATTAGTTTGCCAGTGAGCAAACTGTAATGAAATACACCCTCAAGCAGTCCTGGTGAAAACTGCTAACCTGCTTGAGATGCAACCCTTTACCCCCTGCTTATTTATATGTAGCTTGTAAATGTTGAAGTCATTTTCTGTTACCCTCTGATAATAGAGAAATACTCTGTATGTTGTTGTTATTTTATTTTATTTTTTTTTGTACAAATATATTTAATTCTTGTAAAATATTGTAGTTATTTCACCTACCTTACTGCTATCCTCATCCCGCATTAGACTGTAGATCTGCCTGAGTAAATAATTTTCTACGTAGGTCCATGGAGTAGTGTGCAGTATAGTTTGAATTTGTGATTTAAAAATATTTGTCTTATACCCAACTATATTGTAAGTAAAATTTATGATCAGTGGGTGCTCCTGCAAATTGTGAATGGTTTTGGTTAGCCTTTTGGCGGTTGTATTGTTCTTTCAGGGAAATTTTGCAGAAGAAGCTAATAAAACCTTTGCTAAAACTACTCTACCACTCATCATGGCCCCTGGTTTTGAGGAAGCAGCATGCAAGATAGTTGTCTGCTTGAAACTTGTCAAGAAAACTCAGCGTTAGTTAAAGCTGCAACAATCTGAACTAGATAAAAAGTCCTTATCACATGCACCCGCTAATATTTCAAGACTACGGAGCATTGCAAACATTTGGTCATCGTATATCTGTGTATATTAAATGATAATTTTCCATATTTAAGTTTGTAAATATATAAATCTTTGGAATGAATAAATATATTCTGTGAAGAATTTGTATTTTAAAATGTTACTGTATTTTTCTTAAAACTCTTCCAAGGGGCACTTTGTTCAATTTAGTTGCACAAAGGACCAGCTTGTAGAGAAGGTAGCTGGGTGACCAAATTCGGGGTCAATCAGGCCTGAATTGCAGTCCTGCAATTTTTGAAAAGATTCTTTAAATTTTAAGGATACTTCATGTGAAACTCCTAGGATATTTTCAACATTTTACTTTTTTCTCTCTCTCTCTGTCACTCTCTCCCTCTCCCTCTCTCGCTTGCGAAACATGCATAATCAAATAATTTGTCTTAATACAGCACCAATCTTGTATGAAAAATCAGAAAAGTATGTATTTAATGCAAAAGAGATGGCTGGCCCATAGATCTGCCATTCTGAATTCATTATGTACCTCTCGGTATGAAATTTGATTTGAGGAAATGTATAGTGTGTCATTGAATAATAAGGTAAGAAATGCGCGCACCTGTTGCAAATAGGGGCGGATCCCCCCCCCCCCCAGATTCCGTTTGTTACCTTCCTTTATTTGGCAAAATTGAATTAAATATTTTGTTAGAATTTTTGTAAATAAGTGTAAAAAAATGAAATTGTATGCACACTACAAAAATAATACACAATATTATAAATTTTATTATTTAACAAAAATCTATTATGGCCCCCTCCAAAATGTTGAGCGGGATCCGCCCCCTATTTGCATACAATATTTTTTGTAACACACGCTGTGTGCAAAAGCACACTGGAATGTTTCGCATACTGTGTTAAGCAGCACATACTTTCTCGCGTTATTTGTAACTTACATTTTTCGAAAATTCAGGGAGTTCAACCAAAATGAGACCTGTGTCATTTTTATGACCGTACTTTGCTCTATCCCAGGGAAAATTTTCGAGCTGTTAAATTTTTTTTTTTTATTCCTATAAATTGCCTTTACTTCAAGGAAAAGTTACGCGAACTCCTTTCTTTTTCAAAAAATTGTACTATTTTATTTAAAGAGCTATTGTTTTAGAACGGATTTCGTTAAGAAAAATCTTTATCTTTTTTTTAAATTTTTTTTTGCAATTTTCGAAAATAGAGATCACTGAAATGGGACTTGCGCCATTTTCACAATCGTACTTTGGTCTAATTTCGAGGAAGGATTAAAGAAAAAAATGGAGCCATTTTTGAAAAAATAATTGTTGAGAAATTGCCTTTTTTCACACAAATTACAAGAAAATACTCATATTATCTAAAAATTGTACATGACCTTAAAGATCTATCTTTCAAGAATAGTTTTATTAAGGAAAATGCCTTCAAAAGTTCTTGCTGTTTCCAGATTTTCAAATTTCCTGATTTTTCCACTCCTCAAATTTATATTTAAATTATAACAAATCTTATATTTCCAAACACAATCAAAGAACGCCGAGAGATATGCAATTTTCGCATGAAAATTTATTGTTGTCTAGCAGTAAGTACTTTTTCGCATTAGTGTTTAGAAACAATTACGTCCTACTGATAACTGACTTAGAACTAATTTCATGTACAACAAAAACATCCATCTTCAATATTGCCCTTTTGCAAGTTTTGGAAATTCAGTTCGCCGAAAACGGGACGTACTTTTGTTACCGTTCTTTGATAGATACGAGAAGAAAATTTAAAGAAAAGATTTGGATTGAGAAAATAACTTCGAAAATAATTGAAATCAATGATTTGGGGCGGGGGAATCGTCTATATTTCACGCAAAACTACCCTAAAACTACTCAATACAATAGTTTCACTACGTAAGCAATATGCGAGAAAGTAATACTGTACTAGGATTGTGTCCTTAGGGGAATACGAATAAGCCGCACCCCCTTACACACCGCATCCTGACTTGCTGTACCCGTTTATAGCACACTGGACTAACATACTGATATTAGCAGCCGGCTTATTACAACGGGGTAATATGCTTTTATATTTCAATTTCTGAAGGCTCGAAAATGCTCTTCACAAATCATAGGTCAGAGGCAGGAATCGAACCCACCTCGCCCTACTACCAAATACAGTCAACTTAACCACCGTAGCCACCGAGTTACCTCTATGAAGCGTGTGTTATATTTTGTGATAAAATAAGTAATGAATACGATCTTCAACAATAATTAAAAATCCAAGCATTTGAATGATTATGTGTTGAAAGAATAATTAGCAAAAATTTTGATTATAAGGCTGTTATTTTACTTTTATCAGTTTACAAAAAAAAAAAAAAAAAAAAAAAAAAAACCTTACTGTTAACTTTCACGGCTTACTGATTTCAAATGAATATTTTTTTTTATATTTCTTGCTTTTTCTTATTATATCCAATAGATACTGAGATTTTAAAATTGCTATTTTATTATTAAAATGAGGTTAACCAAAAGCTACTATTATTTTTAAAAGATTATTCCATGCGTTTTGGCTGTCATGAGATTTTAAAAACAAGTCACTTCCTTAATTTTTCCTATTTCTTACATGATCTTTTTCACCTGAGGTGAAAAAAATTATTGTATGAACAAATTTTCATCACAACCCCACCTGTATCCAGCCCGTGTCAGATGGTGGATTTAGCATCTGGTCGGGTTTCTCATTCCTTCTACTAGGGTCGCTCGCGTGTTACAATTTTGCCAGAGTCCAACAGATAGCAGGGTCTCCAGCAAGGAGGTTATATATTATTATCTCCGTCTCCAGTATCACTCCGTCAATAAACTTACATCATTATACGTACATCATGACCTTGCGTCTCACGCATTCAGATGGCGCCAACAGCTTCAATTTTTTTCCCCACGGATGGAGCATTAAAAGACGCTTAAAAATGGGACAAGTATCATTTTCTTTGAACTGTCTGAATTTTCGAAAATTGGAAAATCTAGATATAATACGAGAGAGTGCGTGTTGAATCACCACTGCTTTTCATGCTGAGTTCTGATATTTTCCTGTACCTTCGAGCACCTGTCTCGACTTAGTAAGAAAAGTAGTTATTTTAAGTTCTTTTTGTTAAACTTTTCTCAATTGACGTTCACGATCTGCCGAACATTTTCGGTTTTGCCCCGTTTTAGTGAATTACTTGTTTTATGAGTGTTATGATTAAAAAACGCATTAAATATAATCCAACTACGTACGAATTCTTTTCAGACAATTCGAATTCATTGAAGCCTTTATAAAATCAACGATTTTGGTAACAAAACAAGAATATGACGTGATAAAATTACACAACAGCATAGTAAACAACCTTAAACAAAATAGGGGCCAACTACATTTCTGTGCCTCCTGGGCCCTCTTTTTCATTTAACTTTTCGATTCTCATAAGACATTTTATAAGAAAATAAAGGAGGAAAATTTGTTGGGTCTACAATTGTTGCAAATGCGTCTCCAAGTCCCTTTGGGAGGCGAGCGCTTTGCGCTTTCGGAGTAATCCTGCATTAATTACAGCGCTTTTTTAATTTTGGAGTAAATATTATTGTTATGTCCGTCACGAAGCCAAATGATTTAGAGAGCATCTTCCTCAAAAGTGTATCAATTACCAAACTGTCAGTTTAAAAAGAGGAAAATAAGGAATTGCACATATTAATGGAAATAAAATGTTTTATTACGAAGGGCTGCGTGGTTTCTCCGATCAACACCAGGCGAATGCCGGAGCAGTACCCTAACAAATGGGCCACGGACCGCGCGCGATCTGTCCGTCCTCTTCCTTGTCATATCCTCTCCTCTTACACACACACACTTTGTACATTGCACGTTGCACGAACATGCACTACACTATCACATATTTCGGGAGACAGGTCGGGAAGTTAGAGCTTGTCTCGGCTGGGGCGGAGCCCTGCTGGTGGGAGGGTCCTGGTTAGGGGGAAACCCCACTAGCCGACGGTAGGTCGGCGCCGGATCTCGCCATCCAGGGGGGGAAGATCACCGCCATCTCCCGAGAAAAGAACATCCACTACACTAACGGGACTAATGACCAAAGCAGTTGACGCGCCCGGAAACACGAAAAAATCAATCAATCAGAAAACGAAGGGCTATGGAGCATCTTTCCAAATGTTTAGGGGTCTCACAAATGCAACAACGCAATCAAGACCTTCAGCTTGTGGCACGTAAAGGCATTATGAATCATCGAATTTCGAGTGTGCGGACGCAACCTTATCTATCTCTTTCCACATTTCTTGCAAGTATGTTACAGGTCCGATTGGTAAGAGGTGGTGGTGTAATTGTTTTTTCACCTGTATATGCGTTACTAAACAAATCCCAAATAAGGTTAATTCTCGAATTAGCCTTCTAATTCGCATGTTAGATGGTTTGGACAAGGCTATATGAATGACAAGTAGTCGCGGCTCGTGGTTTTCTAAATGAGGAAGGCTGCATTACATTCATTACATTGCATTGTATGCTTCGCGCTTCTGATAAAGGCTTAAGGGAGCAGCGCTCCAATCGCATAGTAGGAAAACTAGTCGCAGTGGTACTGAGCTGCATAGTAACGCAATCTGGTGAGCACACACTTCTTCAGACCCTAGGCCCCACCCAGCGCCCTCTGGAATATATTCCTCTGGAGTATTCCAGAGGGCGCTGCCCCACCCTTGAAGGATGCCTGGCTGCAGCCTTCGTCCTCCGGTAATCCTGTGAAGAGAATACATGACGTCACGCCTCTTCGTTTTACACAGGCCTTATGGCAGAATGAAGTGGGAGGCTAACGCTTTTCTCTTCCTTGTCAACAGCTTCAAATGCGTTACGGACGGCCATTAACGAACTGACCAAGAAAAATTTTGATATGATTGTTATATAATACAACTAAAAAGTCCATTATTCTTAAATAAATAATTTATAAATATATTTTAAATTTTTTTTAGGGAGCAATTATTTTTAGGAGAGGCTCCGCCTTACAGCCTTTAATGACGAGCCGCGCCTGATGACAAGTGTATGATTTTGGACATCGACTGGCGAATTCACTATTTAGCCTCATGGCACCGGCAAAAGTATAGTGACCGCATTTATTTAAATTATATGTATTTATTTATTTTACATAAAAAAACAGTTAAAACTGTGTATGACATGCTATGAGGAGAAGTGAATTCTGTGCACGTTTTCAAAAGTCTGTGATCCCTACACTCAGTCATATACTACATGAATTTTGAATTAAATAAAAAACGCTCCCATGAAATAAAATCTATTTTCAAGAACAAATAAGCAATAAATTTTGGGCTCTTATCCATGATGTCCTTCGTCAAGGAATAATACTTCCTGCCGCGACAACATGGACACGATAATTTGAATAACTATATTTCTCACTGAATTCTAGAAGTCATGCACAGATAATGAAGTTACATTTATTTCCAGAAGCACAACAAGGTGCCATCTCAGCATTTGCTCAACGGATCAGGAAAATTGGACGAAAATCCTGATCGAGATGGGGGACATTGACCCAGAAGCTGCGATACAATACTTGTTACATATTGTTTAGAATTATACTGTCCAAATGGTAAATAATGCATTAAATATCACTTAAAATTAATGTTACGTTCCTTGTAATGCTTAGTATAGCCTCTAATTGTATAGAAACAGTTATGCAGCAGAAACGATTTCACTTTGGATTTAAACTTTCTACCGAATTTAATCGTTTAATGTCATCTGGCTAAGTGTTGTAAAATAATGAACAGGTATTTTATGTGAATTTTATGTAATGAGCTGTTGGTGAATTTTTTGTAATGAGCTGTTGATACTATCACCTGATGAATATTGTTTCTACGTCGTGTTATAGTAATAGACACCGGCGTTTTCTAAAAATATATTCCCGCCCTTAAGCAAGTCATTTTTGACAATAACCACTGATTCGTAAATCAACAGGCAAGGTAATGGTAAAATTCCTATATTAATAAAGAGACGCTTACAAGAATCAAGTGGGGTGGGATTTGATTATTATTCGTACAATTCTTTTTTGTAATCTAAAAGTCTGGGAGCTATAAGACGTATTTCCCCAGAATATTATGCCATATCTCAGGCGGGAATGAACATTCGCGAAATATACACAACGAGCAGTATGAAGGCTGGCTGAATTTGAAAGAATTCTGAACATAATGAAGCATAATGAACTTAATTTTGTGTTCAATTCATTTAAATGGACGTTCCATTTAAGGTTTGAATTGAGAGACCTAAAAATGTTGTTGCCTTAACATCAGTCAATGGTACACCGTTCATTTTCAATGGAGTACAGAATTGTTTATTTGGAAAGGAAAACTGCATTAAAACCGTTTTCTTTTCATTTACTATTAATTTGTTATTTCGGTACCAATTTGAAACATCTGATATTGTACTATTTACGGTTTCTTTATTGCAAAGATGGTTCGTATTATCTGCAAAGAGAACTGTTCTTTCGTTTCGAATCGTCGAGGGCATATCGTTTACGTAAAGTAGGAACAGAATAGGGCCTAAAATCGATCCATGAGGAACTCCACGTGCAATTGTCAAAGAGTCGGAAAGTTGTGTACATAATGTTCCATCATTCCAGTAAGTTATTTCCACTCTCTGAGATCGTTGTTTAAGGTAAGAACATAACCAATCTAGAGCAATACCACGGATTCCATATGAAGGTAGATAAATAGTTGAGTGAGAGGCATCTTATGTGCCCGGAAGAAATATTTTGGCATGCAATTACAGTCGACTCGGGTATTAGTGAAGTTCTAGGGACTAACATTTTTAGTGCACTATATCCGATGATGTCAAAATTAAATAGAGTTTCTCTATGATGATTAATTTTATTAATAAAGAGATATAGCAAAATACAGCACGAACTGAAAATTTCAATATATTTATTTGTTCTTAAAAAATAAATTATTTTCAATTGTTTGCTTCGTATTTTTTTATTAGGTAGTAATTTCTCTAGATTCTTCTCCAGATTTCGTGCTCTCTTCCTTTTTGATGCTAATGTTGCGACTCATTCCTTCTTTATCGAAAACGATAAAGTTCTTGTAGCCTCTGTCAGAGTTGGTACATGGAACACTTTACCACCAAACATGAAATTCTCAATTGATGTCGCTTGAATTGGTGAACTGTGAATCGAGAAAGCTATTGTTGAATATTTTTGGAATATGTAATAATATACATAACACCGTGATTTTACAAAAATGTAGTTTCAATTCACGATGTAAGACAAATTCCTTACACCGGGTTTCAATTCAACATTCGTGAATCGCGAGTTACATTTTTCTCGTGAATCTCGCGTCTCATCACAAGGAACGATTCATTTGCGTTTTCTTCGTTTTGCTCGATTATGAACGGAAATGGATTACAAATGTCAGCGGTATGGTAGCGAAGATTGGGCGGGAGAGTTTTGATACTATAACTTAACATTTTCCCCCCTTCCTTAAATAAATGTTTTATGTGAATCATGCCTCCGAAAAGAAGTAACCCTACCAAGAAGCTGCTGTTCGATTTAGTTAAACGCTTAACCAAATCTGAGAATGGTGAGTTATAGCATTTCAATACAAAAATTCCTTATTTTCCTTTTAAAATGAGGGTTGTTCGTGATGCTGAAAGAATGTAATTTTGGAGTTGAGATGTTTTCAAAGTGGGTGAGAGCCACAAACTTGAATTTTGATTGTTTGCTTGAATGTGGAGATTTTTGACATTTCTCCAGTACAAGTAGTAAAGAATTTAAATGTTTGGTTACCGATTAGTCATAAAAGGTAAAAAGAATTTTCTAAGATAATGTTAAAAATCATATTTGCTGTAATATGATGATAATACTTCACCTTTTTGTTTTTCACAGATCAGGCAGTTATTTCAGTATATGTACGTTTTGCTGAACAATTAAAACAGTATAGTGAAAGATCAACTTTTGAGTGTTCAGAAACATATTTGGCAGAAAAGATTAAGAAAACACTGCAGTTGTCAGAGAGTTCTCATCTAGTATCAAGATTTGAAGAACTTCATCGGCGGCTTCAATGTGGAGTATGTTCCATTTTGGTTCTCATATTTATTAGTAGGAACTACATGTATTTTCTGTGACTTGCAATGTGGATATGAAATATAAGATAGTCAACTATTGGTGGACACAGGGTAAACTAAAGCAAGGGATGAATTTTCCTATACATTAGGTGGTTATTTGAATGGAGTAATGTGGTTATTAAAACCTCTTAAGTGATGTATTATAAATAATCATTGAAAATGTTTATGTTATCTTTTATCATTGAGAACTAAATGTCAAACTCTGGCTTCCAATTGTGAATGGCTCCTGGGAGGACTTTGGACTTTCTTAAAACATGCTAATATGACCTGAGGATGTCACTTCTTTTCCAGTTTTCATACCTGGAAGTTATAATGTGTTTAATGCTGTATTGTGAATTTCATTAATTTTTAACAAATTCCATTTTCAAAACCTTGGCATCTTTCCCAGCAGTTTCATCAGAGAAATTAATTCTCTTTCTGTAGGAAATCTGAAGTCAAACAGGACATGACACACCTGACCTCACAGATTCCTTTGTGTAAGACGAGTATGTACTGTTTTTCCCAGCATTCTCCAACAATTGTTTTCTTATTTTCCCAGCATGCTAATGCTTGGCTGTAAATACTTTTTGTAGATATTTCAGATGAAATGTAAATACTTAGTTTTTATTCACACCACTCAGTGTTTTTATGACTATGCAGTCCTTTATTTAACCAATGCAGCCCAGCTTTTGTAACCTATTCTTGGCAGGTTCCATGTGCATTCTGCCCTGTGTTTCCCCTTTGCTTTTCTGGGATGGGACCTTCCCCCATTTTCGCTGTAAGAGATGGCCCAACAGCCCTTCTCAACCAGTTGTAAGGATATTTTTTGTCAAGGTACCCTCTAGGCATTTCTTGGCTGCATATAGACTGCTTTGGGGGAGAGAACCAATGTTGGAGGGGAAGGAAGGGAATTTGAAAGGCGATACATGGATGTGGGATCCCGCGCCATACTACAACACACTACGGCCATGCCTTTCAAGGCTTTCAACCTCACTGCCTGGATGTAACGCATACTTGGGCACAAGTATTTCAAGCCTCTGTGCCACCGAGGCCAGCCAGAAGTGGAAGGACTCGAACCCACAACCCTTCAAACTGGACAGTCAAGGCTCACCCATTTAACAATCTCAGCTACCCAGAACAGCTCAAATATAAAGTATTAAATTTACTTTCGTATCAATCGGAAGTTACACAAGGTAGAAAGAGTCTCAATCCCATCCAGGGATCTGCCATTTGTTAGTTAGCAGAAAGTATTATTTGTATTTTAAAAATGTTATTAGCTTTATTTGGAATTGGTTCTTGATTAGTAGCATGTATTAGACTCTTTTACATGAGAAACGTGCATAATCTAAATTAATGAGTGCACAAATATAATACAAAGGAATGTGTGCAATTTTCTGTATTTTATAAATAAGTGGAATTTTTTTTGAGTGTTTGAAGGGGATTGGAAGTAGTGATACTATTTTTTACATTTTGGAGAATATATTCTTGGGCATTTCAAAAGACTATATTTTCTGTCTCGAATTTCTTTTAGATAATTAATATATTGGTAAAAATTGATACATTTGTGTGTAAGTAATGTTTTTTAATGATGGAGTTAAGGAAAGGTTCCATTAAATAATCTTAACTGGCAAATGATAGGATTGGAAATAAATTATTTGGTTAGAGAAAATGGTACATCCTAGAGAAACAAGCAGAAGAAGGTGAAGGAGTGGGGAATGGAAGAAAGTAGGGATGTCTCCTTACGCCTTCTCTGTAAACTTCAGAAAAACTCGTTGAAATAAATTAATAAAACTTACTAAAGTGCAATTTCTACATGTTTCGTGTAAGTTGGAGATCTCAAGAAAAGGCAAGAACCTTTTTTGCTTCTTGCTAGCCATGTCTCTTTTCACACAGAACTCGTACACAAATGAATGACTTCTTCCTGACTTCACTTCTATGTGAAGCAATCACACAACTTCTGTTTGGCCAACTTCACAGGACACATTAACCCTTTGACAATGAATCCATGATTTTGAATTCACATAATCACTTAAAATAGCAATAAAATACTAGTTGCATTGTCTCAAAACCCCCTAACCACTTTTCATTCATTCCACCATGGATTTTCCTTTTACCTGAGCAGTGCAAAGTGCCAGTTTAAATGACTTCTTTGAAATGTAGTGTTCTCTACTCCAGCAAATTATTCCTTGAATAATAATCATGGACTGTGTTACTTTTTAAATATTATTTGATATAAAGAGTGTCTTCTGAAGAATGAATGCCTTGAGAACAGCCTCTCTCGTCCTCCTCTCTTGTTCATTGGAAATTTCTATTTTTGAAAATATAGTAGTTTTCTGATAGAATAAAATTATGAAAAATTATAGAAATACCCAGTGCTAGTATTTTTTATGTAAACAGTGCTTATTATGAAAATATATTTTGTATGTTTACATTGAAGCTTTGAAATGAATGATTCAACAGGAGTTTTTGAAGAAGCGTGAAGCAGTCCTATTCTTCCTCTTATGTTTGGGAAGCAGTCAGAAAGAGCAATCAAGAAGTTCATCTACTGTCAGCATAACAAATTTATCTCATAATGCAACTTTACCGCAACCAATTACTTCTTCACCACAAACTAATGATCCAGTGTCATCAACTCTATCTACCTTACAAGTAACACCATCTGCTTTAGAAACTTGGCGACCTGGTGGTTCTGAGATGTCGGTCTCATCAGCACTTCGTTCATATGTAGGCAACGTTCTTCACACTTCCTCTGGTAAGATGTGTTAAAACATAGTAAACTTATCCTAGATGTTCCACATTTTCAATATCTTCAAATTACAAAGAGAAGGGTTCACCGAGAGTACAACTTTCTACTTTGCTTTCTTCTGTACAAATTCAGTTTTTCTTTCTTTTAAGAAGTAATTCATTTGATTTATTATTAAGTATTTATTATACAAGTTTTAAAATAAGGTCAATGTTTTAAAATTCTGTGTCATAAAGAAATGTGTTCTTTCATTATGAAAATTACACAGAATTTATTACATCCTCTATAAAATATCTTGTAAATTAGAAATATAACACAAGAATAAAAGCAGTATTTCCTTTTTTCAAATATGTAGTTAAGAGAACTGGTCTTACGAACTTTTTTTTTAAATCAGACTTATCATTCAGTCTTAGGGTAAATGTGGATAGACAGTAAACAAGAAGTATTTTAAAATGCAAAGGATAAGGTCATAGCTAAAAATCATTTTATTTATATATTGTTGCATATGAATTTCCTTAAATTTTCAACTTAATTTCTTAAGTATATAATTGGAATTGTGAAAGCAGAAGACTAAAGAGTTTCAATTGTAAAAACATTTTAAAATGTTTGTTTTCAACATTTTTAAAAGTTAATTTTTTTTTAATTTTACGATTACAGAGATACTGAGGAGGAGTAGTGCTAACCAATCTAAGTGGCAAAAAGCCCCTTTTTCGAGAAGACTAGTAAATGTGCACATGAATTTTTAAAAAAATTATTTTTGTTTTGTTTTATTTTTTCAATAGTAAACAGTTGTGTATAAACATTTTTATAATGTTACTTTAAAAGGTTTTCAAAACGAAAAATCTAGAAAAAAAATTAACTCTTTAAGATGAGAAAGTTGTATGTGCTCTATGCATCAGCACCAAATCTATATGCCCTCCATGATTATTACTTATATGCTCTTAAGACTGTAGAAAAAGCTTAGTTCAAACGTCTCTGATGTCTTTCATTTTGGAAACATTCATAGGAATTGTGTCTGGTATGCCTTAAAGCTCAGCTGATGTGGACCAAGTTAAACAAATTCTTTCAAACTTTCACATCTCCTATGATGAAAGTTTTTGTATTTCTGGGTTTTCATGTCTCCTGATAGCTTTACCAATCATGAGCTTATAAAAAATATGCCATCTAGCTACAAAACATTTCAAAAAGATTTCACCTGTTACTATGTTGACACCATAGACCAAAGAAATATAAATGAATTCTGGTGACATTG
Source organism: Teleogryllus occipitalis (assembly GCA_011170035.1). Lineage (NCBI taxonomy): Eukaryota > Metazoa > Arthropoda > Insecta > Orthoptera > Gryllidae > Teleogryllus > Teleogryllus occipitalis. Next base: position 118,218 of record BLKR01001230.1, on the reverse strand, counting down.
TTTCTGGACTTAGCAACAGCACCCATATGTTGATCTCTTTTTCCAACTAAAAGAAAGTGACAAAGTTCTTGTAGTCTCTGTCAGAGTTGGCACATGGAACACTTTACCAGCAAACATGAAATTCTCAATTGATGTCACTTGAATTGATTAGCCCCATATTTTACAATTGTAAATCCATTGTTTGTATTTAATGTTCTAGTGCTTTTGGATAAATTATTTAGCACTGAATTCTTTCAATAAATCACACTAAATTTTGTTCTTCACGAGAACAGGTTTTCACTTGAAATGTTTTTGTACATTATTCAAATTGTTACCGGATTGATATAATTTTTTTACAGACAAAAAGTCTTCTAAGATGCATTCTACATACACGTCGACTGTAGCTTCAACAGTTTTCCCAGATCCACTGAGTTATGGCTGTCGGGCAGCCCAAGGCGATTCAAAAGGAGGCCTTGGGACTTCACTTCACATGCAGACATCTGAAGCTGGATCTGGATTACTTATGACAGAAGCCAATGGGGAGTCTGTTCCAACAGAAGGCCGAAATGCTCTCTTTCCTGCTCCATCACTGAAGAGCAGTGCTTCAGAACGAGTGGTTCTGCAAGATCTTATTTTCAGCTTTCAAGGCATTCCTGGAACTTTGTTGAAATTAGATCCTGTCTCACTTGGATTTAAACTAGACCCAAGAGTGAGTTTCATTGATTTTGTAGTTCTCAAGGAAAATTCTTGGGTATAAAAAAAGTTGGCATAAAGTTTACCTATCACACTTTATCGGGCGCTCTTTTGTATTTCGTTCATCTTATGTCATCTAGATGCAAAAGTACAATCTTTCTCTAATGAAATCTGATTTAGAGAATGTATTTTCTATGTATTTCATTGATATTACCTCCCAACTTAACAAAATAAACAGAAAATCTCTAAATTGTGAGTGTGGTTATCATAACTTTCACAATTTCACGTTATTGTTAATTTACATTCATGTCGCAATTCATTTGTGTTGTTCTACTCTTATCTAGGCTTTACATACTAAGCCAATGTTTTTCCTTAAACCTTCCCCAAAATCTAAAACATTTTGTTTTTTAAATAAATGTTTTTGTCAATACTTTTCTATGAAAGTCACATCAGATGTATTTGAAATCAGTACCAGATGAGAAAAAAAAGAAGCCTAATAAGACAGAACATGATAAGAAAGTCACAAGTGATGTTTCTTTTTCATTTTTGTCATTACCTTTGTTTTTTATAATGGAACTTCAAAGTTTCAAGAGACAAAAATTGCACTAGTGATTTTGATTATCAATTTTTTCCAATGTTTTTATGAAAAATATATCCATGTGTGTTCCAACAAATTATTTCAAGAATGTTCCCTTTTATGTGGTGGGGTGTAACTGTCCATGCTACTTGTAACAGCTATTTTCATGGCACCACAAGAGGTTTAATATTTGGTTCCATTACATTGCCAGAAGTCAGGTTACTTCTTGTTTGTTATTCTAATTCTAGATTAGTGCAAAATGAAGTAATGATGCTTAGGGGTCAGTGATATTTACATCCATTGTCAGAATATTTCTATGGAATCAACAAAGTTGGCAGAAAGACATGCATTTGTCAAACAAATTGGGAAAATGTTTTGGGTCAAATTACAGACATAATGCAACACATGACATCAGAAAGTGTGATAAGTAATCATCTGCCAAAAGTTTTCTTACAAGATGAGAATTTTTATACAAAATACAATTTTTAGCAATATACATTATTGATGTATAATTTTTCTTTTAATATATGTGAAAAATAGTAAATGTCAAATTTAAGTCAGAATATTTTGAAATGGAGCTTTTTTTCCCAAGATTTTTAATGTTATGAACAATGAATCCTTCAACTCTGTGATGGTATTGTAATTTTTTCAGTTCTCAGTAAGTCGACCAATTCGGCGAGTAGTGTTACGCCTGGCAGAACTTGGTTGGTTGCACAACAGATTGCGCCGCTTTTGTGAGGAAGCAGAGAGTTCACGCTCATTGGGCCTTATGGAAAAAAGTTTAGTGGGTGCTTTGAGAGAAGAATTAACAGAATATTATAGACTTGTAGCTGTTTTACAAGCACAGGTAATTTGATAGATTATTTTATAGTAAGGTCTCATTATTCCTTCAATGTGGAACCTAGGTTGTATGCACTAGCATTCCAAAGTAGGTGATGCGAAACGACCTATGTGCCTCTCAATGGAAACAGGTAAGCAGCTCAGGGTGCTGCTAGGGTGGCCCTCTCCACATGGTATCCTACTGCAGAGAAGAAAATCCCTTGACATCAAGGTGTCTGCAAATAGAGGTGAAAGGACCTCGTAGTATCAAATCTGAATTACACATTGAAGTGTGAAAAACAAAATCCTTCTTTTAAATCCTAATAGTGAATAATACTTTATCTCATGCCCTGTGTTGGGCTAGCCATTTGTGACATATTTCATCTCTTGCCGATGGACTTGCCATTTGAGGAATACCCTTCCTTCAACGATATTTAATATTACTAGCTCTTGGTGTTATCTACAAATAATTATACCAATCTTATGAAGAGGATTACTTCCACTGCTACTGTTAATATTGTTATTTCTACCGTTCCTCTACTATGCTCATAAATTCTCTCAATGTTCGTACAAATTTATTAATTTTACTTTCAATTTAATCATGGGTTTCGACACAACATTTTACTCCTTACCTATTGCATGTGCACGTGTATTTCTATACAGAATCATGTTTCCTGGAAGTTCTATTGATTAAAACCAATTATCAAATTGATGGCAACTAATATAAATTATCAACCTTTCTCAGCAATAACAATTTAACATTTATTCTTATATATTTACAATTCCTATTGAGCTCATGAATAATTATTTTTCCTATGTACAAACATTAAAATTCCATACGATTTTGAATAGAGTTCATAAGCTTACTACAATGTCTTAGAAGATTTCTCGGTTGAATCAGCAGTTTTTTGTCCATGAAATGTCCTTGATATCCCTATTATCACATTCTTGCCTATCATTAGAATAAATTTAAAATGTTCCAAAATTTCTTCAATGATTTGGTATTTAATAGGATTTAATAGTTTCCGTAAAATCAATATGCGGTCGGGACTTTCCCTAGCTGTGTTCGTATGAAACACCTACGTGCGACTGTCTATCTTCAGCTACTTATTGAAAATTCCTCCCATCTATGGAGCTATCCTAATATACATCCCCTCGAAACACGGAGTCTATGTGAATTCAAATTTCCAACTACATTAATAAAGTTAACAATTACAATTCAGTACTAATACAGTAAAACTGTTTTACATTTTTCATGGGACCGTAGAGAGAATGGTGTAAAAAAGGAGTAATGATTTTTTCTTCAAAACTATGAGTACAGTATAATGTATTTAGATGCATACCATCAATAAGGATTATAATATGTTTTAATATGCAGTATTAGACACATAATAAACAGTATTACAAGGTCAAATAGAAATCTGACCAAAATTTACATTGGAAATCGAAGGCATATTAACACGGAAGCATAGTGAATTTTGAAAGTCGCAATGACATTTCCACGATTCCTGAAATTCACTGCTGGTAGCCTTTGACATGCAACAATGTACTCATTGTTGAATGGAGGGAAATGGTATTTCTGCTGTAAGAAAAAAAAATGAGAATTTTACATTTTCCCAAACTCAATTAAATGTTTGTTTCTGGCAGTTTGAATGATTTCCAACTAGTAATTTTTTAAATTTATTTATGAAATAATAGAAAGTGTTCATGAAACAAATTTATAGTTAAAAATGTACAGAGAATTCTATACTTTGATGTTTGAACTATTAAAGGACGGGAAAAATTATTTTTAATTTAGAATGAGAAAGTGTGAAATTGTGAAGAAGGATGATGTAAAATAAACAAATGATCGTGAGGCCACCTCTCTTACACTTCTCTCCCAGGAGTGATGCGTAGCATTTAAGTGTGTCACCTAACACTGATGACATCAGCTGCTTCAAAGCCTGTGCACATGTCACATATAATGCTCATAGATTCACAAGATCTTATGCGAACCGGCACACGAGTACTCTTGACGACAGCACAAGTAAGGCGCTACAACGCAAGTCGAGATAAAGTGATTTTTCTAGCTTTCAACGCATGACGCTCACTAGGTGACGAGCGTTGGCAACAACGCACATCGTCAAGTATGCTCATGTGTCGTTTCACATTAGATACAGTGTTAATCTACCATGCCCGTGACTCTAATGCACTGGCATCAATGCAGCTGGCGTCATCAACCTTGAATGAAACGCATCAACGCAACACTCGTGTGACACAGACCTTATATTCTTCTACTCATGCACGTTGATCATTTTTTCTACCTTTTTAAATATCTCTGTAATATCTTAAAATGAAAATTTGTAAAGGCCTAGCTGTTCAATAATGATTTTCATTCTATTTAAATCTTCTATTCTTCATGTAACATTTCATAATTCTTTCGAATATCGCATCATTTCAATGGTCTTTCTATTATGGCCATATATAACACGGCAAGGTGCTTGGAAAGCGCAGTGACAGTGCCCGTTGTGCACAATGTGAAGTGCTTTCCAGATGGGGTTGTGGCAAGCAGACTGTTGTAAATTGCATGAACATTGAAATTATACTATCGTGAAAGCAGGGTATTTATGACATTATGAATATATGAAAACTGATGGAACCGACAAGAAATATTGTAAATGCCGGGAAAACGTAAAAGCAGGGTTTTACTGTATTTGCACAATACCAAGCTGTCAGACTGATCATAATGCTGGGTAACGTAAATTGCGGGAACGTAAAAGCGGGGTTTTACTCTATTTCCACAATACCAAGCTGTCAGACATATCATAAGTTCCCGCCCATCTATCATTTAAATAATGCGCCAGCTTATGCTGAAAAACTATTTGCACCTAACCAATTGCTGTCATGTATATGCTTCAATATCTTTCTAGGGACTGATTCCTTGCATGCTCCCACAAGATCACAACTTTCAATGCCCTCTCCACACCTTTTGAATTAATGTGTTCAGGGCCGTGTCTCTCCATCTGAACACCAAGTACGAAATACTACACTTTGTTTATTGGTTGCCCTAACAATGTTTATTCTTTGATTTCTGAGCTTGCATACAATTTCATTATTACTAATGCTGGATGCCGATTTTAGCATTCAAATTAAACCCGAGATTCTTGGCTTATTACAATAGTCAAACAAAATTGAAGAGTATGTCATAAGACGTATATTACTAAATTTACACAAGAAAATGCTTTTGCTGACAAATTTTAGGTTGGTCAACAAAATACATTGACTTTTGTTAAAGAACAAACTTTTGCAAAAAGCACTTTGCTGTTTTGCTAGTAGAAGGATAAATATTACATACATTTAAATTTAAATTCTGCTGAACTAGTTGCATGGTTTTCAAAAACTATCAGTTTTGCTGTAATGATGTCTTCATTTTCTATATGTGATTCTTTTTTGTAAACTATTTACAGTAAAACCCCTCTTTCACAATTTTCATGGGACCATAGGAAAAATGGTGTAAATTTGCGGGAAATGTAAATAAGGGGAAATGATTTTTTCTCTTCAAAACTATAAATAAATTGTATTTAAATACTAAAAAACCAATAAGAATTATAATATTCAGTATTATACTCAAATAAGATTATAAAGACAAAAAGAAATTAGATATTTTAGTTTTTCTTCTTCTTTGCGCTTGGACTGATTGAATTTGAGACTCTAGTTCATACACTTTATCAAAAGTAGTATCACCACCATCTGCAGCAGAGAGGTATTTTTTTAATGTTTCTAGGGCTGCAAATGCTTGTGCACTCGTGGGAGGAGGTTGATCATCATCGTCAGTGCCATCTTCACTTCCATCAGCATCTTCACCAACAGCATTATTTTGTAGATAATCTTGAACAATATTTTCTAATGATGATTGTTCATCAGCAGTACGAACATCATTGTCCACAGATACAGACTCTTCAAATGAAGTTTGAGACTTAATACTTGTCCAGCCCTCACACTCAAAATCAGAAGCATCTTCCACGGCCTCTTCTGTATCTGCCAGGAAGCCAGGTTTCTTAAAACAGTTGGCAATAGTAGACTGCTTTACTTCCCTCCATGATTTTGCAATAAAATGCAAGGCATCGAAATCTTCATTTCTGCTGCATCCTTACCACATTCAATGTACCTTAAATATTTCTGAACTAAATTTCTACGATAGTGCACTTTGAAATTATTAATGATGCCCAAATCCAAAGGCTGCAATACACTTGTGCATTTGGCTGGGAAAAACTCCATTCTTATGTTTTTTAAATTCAACGTTTCGGGATGTGCTGGGCATTGATCTATAAATAGAAGGATTTTTCTATTTTGTGCTCCCATTTTAGCATCAAGAGCATGAACTTGCTGAGTAAATAACTCTGAAGTCATCCATGCTTTTTTGTTTGAGGCGTACGATGTTGGCAATGTTCTTATGTTTTTAAAGCAACATGGCTTTTTTGCTTTGCCAATAACAAACGGACGCAAGGTTTCCGTTCCATTTGTGTTTGTCCCCAACGTTACCGTGAGGCGAACTTTACTATGTTTGCCCCCATGGCATGGTTCATTTTTCATTGCAAACATTTTATTCGGCAGAAGATTAAAAAATAACCCGGTTTCATCGATATTGAAAATATCTCTTGCATCATATTCACTAATTAATTCATGAAGGCTGGAATCTTTCCAGGAAGAAACAATATTTTTATCAACACTATTCGATTCTCCACAAATTTGCCCTATATACAACATTGTACCGTTTCTTAAAACAATCAATCCAACCATTGGATGCAACAGAATCATCTATTCCTAACATATCTGCCACGTTTTTAGTCTTTTCCCTCAAAATTGTACCATTAATTGGTATATTGGATGCCCTTGTTATCTCGAACCAGTTTTTTAATATCTCTTCCAGTTTCTCATATTTTGAGTATTTCACGTACTTTCTCTTTTTAGATTGTTGTCCGCACTCCTTTGCACTCTGTTTGAGTATTTTTCGACACTTCACGATTGTATTTAGAGTTGAAATAGAAATTTTCAACTGCTTCGCCAACACAACACGTGGTCCTGGAAAAGCGTCCACTTTATTCAAAATCTCCATTTTCTGTTCAATAAAAAAACTTCTTCTATCTTTCGTCTCCATTGTACTCCACTTCTACAGCACGAAGTTTTCGCACAATTCCACCCCGCAATTTACTTAAAATCACTATCACAAGCCACAATGAACGCAGTACTGATACTGAATGGCCTGTCTCCCTCAGACCGACGCCACCCAGAACGACGCGACGTGAAAAAATCGCGCTCCTTGAGAGACCGAAAATGTTGTGGCAAGCAAACTGTTGTATATTGCGGGAAAACTGAAATTATACTAATGTAAATGGGGGGTATTTATAACATTATGAATATATGAAAACTGATGGGACCGACAAGAAATGTTGTAAATGCCGGGAAAATGCAAATTGCGGGAACGTGAAAGCGGGGTTTTACTGTATATTTTGCTGGAAGCTTACAAGTCTTTAACCACTTTGCATGTTTCTTGAAAAACATCACACTTTATTGTTAAGTCTAAAATGAATTGATTGATGTCATTTGCTGAATGGACCAGTATTCATGCTTTTTTCTTTTGAATCCTTATGCGCAGTGTGTGAAGAAATTGAAGGGATCAAAGCTTCAAAATCATTTTGTATAGCTGATGCACCTTTGAAACTGGAAGTTAGCCATCAAGTACTTAATAATCTACAAATTCTTGAACAATTCTAGATTAACAAATTAGAACACTCTAAAACTAAAAAAAAATTGAAATTAATCAAATATGCAACTTCTTTCAGTTGAATTGATAGTACAAGTCAATGATTTGCAGTGGCAGGAAACATTTTGGAAGTCATCTTACATGAGCTTTTTGAAGCTACCTTTTCCCTCATCATTATGACAGTTCCAACACATAACAGCTGAGTTTTCTCATATGTAACCTAAAGTAAGTCCATAGCTTCTTAAAATTTCCATCACTTTCTTCAGAAAACAACTGTCACACTTAACGAAGTATTGATGAACAGAAATATGTTACAAGGGTATTCTGTTGACAGCTCATAACTAGAAACTCCCATAAACCCAATGAAAATAGTTACCAGTTAATCATCAGTAGGGCTGTGATTTATATGCATTTGCATATTTTTTTCTGTTAACTAAAACATCCCGTTTCAACAAATTGTATACATTTAGAATCAATTTAAGCTATTTTTATTTTGCATATTTTTGCATACGTCACCGTAATTGCATATTTGAGCCGTTGCATATTCACCCCTCATTGTGTGGTATGTCAATGAATCAATGAGTGTTCTTTGGTCGAGTGGAGTTCAGCATGAACATTTTCTATCGGATGGTGCTCCTTACATGTGAAAAGCAGGAGCTGCGATAAAAGTGTTTTTATCCTAAACTTCTTCTAACTTGCCTTGCTCGCGCTTTTCGTGTTGCAGAAACTATGAGATTTCAATTTCCAGGTATTAATCAGTTGATATCAACTGTCAAGAAAGTATTCTTGAAGGCTCCAAGTCATGTAGATATTTTTGAGACAAAACTGACCCTGATAACCCTGACCTATTTCTACCTCCCCAACCTCTCATCACAAGGTGGGGTACTTGACTGAAGGCACCTGAGTATTATTCCAACTACTTTGATAAAATAAAAGATGTTCTGTCTAAGTTACCTGTTGATTGTTGCTGAAGAGTGGGCATTCAGACGCTTTAAAGCGATTTCGAGGCCAAATAGTAGGTTTGTTTGAGTTTGAGAACTTGAAATAGGTGGTTGTTCGCAATTGCAACAATTTTGCTAGTGATAAATAGACTTTGTTCAAGGTATGGCCCATTTTTTTCAATTTACTGTTTCTCTTTTAACCAAATATTGTTGGCTCACAAGTGAAGTGCATTGAGTCGAGATTTTCGAGTTTTAAGTTATTTGATTATTGGGTTCTAGATTTTATTACAATTGAGAGAAAGTCATATTTTTTTTATTTTGTGAAATGTACATTAACTGCATCTCCTATTATTATCATCGTAAGAAACACGTGTTCTTCAAAGCTAAGCCATAAATGTTAATGTTTGTGGCTTGAAACAATTTAAATGATTTCTGTGTCTCTTTTTTTTGTGTAAACATATTTTCCAAATTACACTTTTTATTTATTTTTGCCCTTACATATTACATTACACTATTTCGCATATTTTCCTTTTTTTAACTGCATATATTACCAAATGTATTTACATATATATGTGCATACTTCACTGTTTTATTGCATATAAATCATAGCCCTAATCATCAGTGATTATAGACCAAGTTAGGTTAACCAAATTTAGTTAATCTCCTTTCAGAGGAAGAACATAAATTGCAACTGATCCACCACTCCTCGTAGGGTTGATAAGTTTCAGGCATGTGAATCAACACCAATTGATATTATCATGGAAACTGTTTTTGATGAAATATCAAAACTTATTGTATCCAAAGTCTCTGGCCCTGGTAGAATACCAAATTCTTTATGTCTTGTAGGTACACCATAATAGTTCCATAATGCCTTCTTTTTAACAAAACTTTTTTTCAGGCAGGTTTTGTAGTTGGAAACTGGCAAGATGAACCACTAAAGACTAAAAGTCTGATAACAAGCTTGACATAAATATTATAGCCATAGACGTCTTGAGTGCTCTTCCCAAACTGTTTGAGAAAATTGAAACCATCTTTCATTTATTTCCCAAAATTTGGTATCAGAATTACTGATTTCATGAAAAGGGGATAAGTGTCAGCAAATTTATGGATAAAAAACCACATCACTGGTTGAAACTGTCATTCACGTGGATGTCTCTTATGTTGAGTTGATTTAGTGAATATATTTCTATTTCACAGTAAAACAGTAAAACTTAACTACTACGCTTTTCAGGCGACTGAAGGAAAAAAAATGTGTAAAAAAAAATAAAAAATAAAAAAAAATTTAAAAAAATTAAAAAAAAAAAGTGGTGTATGGGGGAGAAGTACCATCTGCGCATGCTTTCTTGAGCTCCAGACCTCATCCCAACATTTTTACTGGAAATAGTGGAATGATGAAGAAGAGTTTCAAAAGAAGCAAAGTTAGCAACTTTTGGAAAGTGGACATTTTTGCTCCTCAATTATAAAAAAATTTCTTAAATAAACCAGATTTTATTGTATTTTATTTTTGCATTGCTACCAAAATAGATCCCCCTGTTCCTCCGACTCTACTCCTACCACAACGAGCAAAAGGTGAAGTTACATTTATGTCCAGAAGCAAAACAAGGGGCCATCTCAGTATTTGCTCAATGGATCATGGAAACTGGACAAAAGCCTGATCAAGATTGGAAGCTGAAGTACTGGTCATTGATTCAGTAGCTGAAGTACATTACTTGTTACTGGGAAGACATGCAAGCCAAGCATAGGCACGCTCAATGGAAAAGAGAGCACTAGTATTTGCATTTTATGCAGCCAGTCCTTTAGATCTGTGTCATAAAAGTGTTGCTTTGACGTGTCACCTAATGCTAATGACGTCAGCTCGTAGATGCTTGTACACACAAGCTGACCGCTTGGCAACACACGTTGGCGAGAGCACTCGTGTGCCCTTTTGCATAAGATACAATATTAGTCTACAACACACGTTGCGTGACTCGTGTACGCAGGCATCGATGCAGCTGATGTCATCAGCATTAGGTGATGTGCATCAATGCAATGCTAGTGTGACACAGCCCCTATTTGTTCATCCTGTAGTTTTGTCCAAAAGGGAGAGTTGAAGCCTGTTGAAACACCCTATGTAGCGAGGAAATTAAACAACCTGAATACTGAATTTAGCACAAAAATTCCGTGGGTTCCTTGACGACAACATAAATGTTCTCACTTATTGGTTACCTATGTCTCTTTGGGTGTTATATGGTCTTAAAGGGACTTTCATTATGAATGTAAATGCAGGAAAAACACAAATGTAACATGCATATCTGAAATAATTTAGCATGGGAATTGTAGGAATTTATTCAGGATTTACAGAAAGCAACACATAAACAGGAAAAACCTAGAAGTCTGAAACATATAAATGTAGTTTCACTGTAGTCAATATAGATCAGAAATTATTTTTATTCTCACACATTATTAAGTTACATAAAACAGCAACATTCATTGGTTTATATTCAAAATTATTTCCAAAAATTTACCTGATATAAAAATTACAAAACTTGTTCATGGCTCTTTGCCGAATTGGATATACAGCTATCTTCAGGATTGCCCTCAAATGATCAGGATTTGGAATTCATAGTCTGAATCTTTATCTTACACCCTCTGGTGATCTCCAGGCTTTCATTTGGGTCCTCTCCAGTTTTTACAGTTCATTATTCACCCCTTTATGCTAAAAAAATTCAAACATCCTTCTGTATGCTGAAGAAGTCAAATTATATTCTGGTGTAAATAATCTCAATGACATCCACAAATTGAAATTTTATGTAAACAATTTATCCTTAATTAATGTAATTATTTTGAAATATCAGACTCGATGGCCACATTCTTATTTATGTAACAAAAAAGCGACATGAAATGCATTAAATTATAAAATAACTAAATGATGCCCTTTTATTGAAGGCTGGTTAACAGGGCTTGGTCAGAAGTGCTCCCCTTTGTGTGAGTTGTGAGTTGATCCCCTTTTGGCTTCATATAAGATCAAAGATATTCCTTTAGCAAGAGTAAAAAATGTTCGTGATCTCTGTGTAATTTGTGATACCAGATTGTGCTTCTCAAACCATATTTATCAAATTATTGATACTGAAACTCATTTGTCCCAAAGTTATATTTCTTCAAAATGCCAATAACTACATTTTCACCACAAATAAATAATATCTGAATTTTATTTGTAGTCTTGTACTTCTTCCTTTCTTGCCTGTGATATTTACTGATACTTTGATGATACTAATTTAATATAAATTCTTACCTTACATCTACAGAATAAAAACAATGTTTAAAAAATTACAATTGATAAACTATACTATACACTAGTCAAGTGTGTTGTATAGTCAAGTCTTCAGTTATCTGAACCCCTTACACTGAGTTAGCAATATTACAATTAGGATTCAGCACAGTTATGTTAAGTTAGTAGAATCCAAATTTGACGATACATTTTCATGATGTACAGTGAAACCCCATTTATATTTATCACTTACATTTTTCACATTTATACGTTTTGTTTGGTAAGTCCCGGATAAATTCATATAATTCCCATGCTAAATTATTTCAGTTATGCATTTTACGTTTATACATTTATCACACTTGTACATTTATAATAAAAGTCACTTTAAGACTATATAACGTTCAAATGATTCTGGTGAGGCACGGTGCAACCTGTGCTGAGAGCCTGGAACTTGTATATTACTCGCGTTGGCACGCTTCTAAGCGTTCCCGGGGAGCGATCTGTCACTTGGTATATGAGACGACTATCTTGTTAATGAAACTTGTAATATAGAAGCTTGACTTGGCCTAGCTGAGGGCCAAGGCTGCGCGAGTCTGTAGGATGGTAGCGCAAAGTCAGCTCTCGGGCCACCTCGGGCAGCGGAACTTCGAAAAATTTCAGAGTTGGGTGCATATAGGAGCTCTGAGGATCTCAGGATGCTACGGATAGTTCCGAGGCAAGGTCAAAAGCGTCCTCGGGATAGAGTAACCACGAGTGACCAATAAGTGGGAAAGTTTATGCATTGACTCTCCAAAGGTCCTTTTGATCGCCATAACAAAGATCTGTATGATAGCGGCATGGCACAAGCAGCTGATGAAACTGATCGCTTTTCCAAGTGGTATGGCGGATGTTGGTAGGCATGGGGCTGTGGCAGTCGTGCGCCTCCTGTCCACATAGAACATCGTGCTTTGATCCATGGAATCTCAAGTAACATCAAGCTTGAAACTGAAGCAACCAGCCGCGGGTTGCCACTGCTAGCTGTAGCCCACGCAGGACATGGCCTTTGTTTCCGCAGTGAAACAAGTTGCACCAGGACATCAGTAAGGTCCCTATTGCATGTCTGTTCTAATGGAAAAAGTGGTAGGAAAAGGCAACCCCTCTCAATATAAGATAAAATAAAACTTTTAAAAGTTGTTGGAAAGAATAGCAATAAAAACAACATATTGCTAAAGAACTGAGAAAACTGGTAAAACAATAGTGCAAAAATATTGAGTTTTTATTTTGCTCATAATAATCAATTTCAGTTATGCGTTTTTCTCACTTATTCATTTTTCCCCTTCAGTCCCCTGACAAATGTATAAGTGAAGTTTTACTCTTATTTCTCTTGCATAAAATTTTGAACCATTACATAGATAATCCCGAAGTCTTATTGCATATAAAATTCAAAATTTGAAGCATTAATCTTAATCATCAACTCATTATAGCACCAGCTTATTGTTTTTTTCTAAAAAAAAATAATTTTATTTGGTATTTGCTGGTAATTTACCAGAATAACGAAAAACCCAACACCCTTGCAACAATAGATTTCTCCAAAATTCGAATAGCTAAATTTAAAGCACAATTAAAAACAATATGTGACTTTTGTTTCTAATCTTGTGTATTGTTGGTTGTGATATTTTGTAAAACTAATTTTATGTAAATGGTAATTTTTAATTGTCTTTTATTTGTAAATATTATTCATTTAACTTGTATTAAGATATTGTGTTCTCTCATTAGACCTTATTAATTTTTGATTGTGTGTTTTCTTTCCATCGTACTTTGCAGTATGAAACTTTGTGTATGACTTATCTTAAGAGAAGGTTTCATGTATATTACCTTTCTTTAATGTGCTGCGAAGATTGTGTGAAGTTTGAGAGTTCCTGCTTTTGCAACAAATTTGGAAAAATGACCATATTTCTTCATTGTATTCTTTCTCATTTTTAAATACACAGTTAAGATTTTTTATGTTGTCTTTTGCAATTGTGCAGGTGTCTTTATCTGATTTCTCTTCTGCAACCTAGCACAAGTGGCAAATCTTGACAGGGTACTTCCAAGCCATCTCAGTCGCTTTCTGTGGGATGATGCAAATTCTTTCACCCTTGATGCAATTTTGAATCAGCGTTTCTAGATGTTTCAGGAATGATTCTTATCAGTTTATGGAATATTTTTTCTGTGATAGCATTCTTCAGTAAGCCAATTTTTGCAACTCAAGCATAGACCAAGTTTGTTAAAAATCCTTAATGTCACGGATGAAAATTCCCCTCTTTATATTTTATTTTAATTTTTTTAAACATTGATGTGTAGGTTTTACAGGTAGGACATTTCAGTTTGTTTCAACTATTGTTATCAAACTCTTTATCTTTTTATTAGGCACTTCAGCAACAACAGCTCTTACCATCAGCAGACTCTCCTCTTAGTGAAGAACCATTGCATGGATCTGCAGGCTCTGGAGGATTGACTTTACGCAGCCTGGGAGTATGGGCCCTAGAACCAACGGAGCGTTTGCGATGCTTGGTGGCCATTGCAGAAACTAGCAGGAATCGTAAAGGAGGTGCCCTGGCTTCTGCAGTGCACAGTTTTCTCCAGTCAGGGGATCCTGTTGAACGAAGAACAGCCCGACATCTTTTGGCAGCGGTAAGAGGACACCTTAATTTGACTATGAATGTGCTTCATGCTTTTCATCTTTATAATAACATTATTGCAGCTACTTGATTTCTATCCATTCTTATAAATGAATTGAAATGATCAGACAATGTTTTAAAGTTTATTAATGACATGGAGGATGGGTACTGTGAAGGGAATGATTACTTTGGACAAGAAGGTATAAATATACCTTCAAATTATACCCTGAAGGTATAATTCATCAAAAGGTATTAACGAAATTAAGTCTTTAGAGGTTACATTCATTAATATATGAGGGGTCATTCAGAAATAAGAAAAATAAACTTAAAAAAAATCTCTCTCTCTTTCTCTCTCTGTCTCTCTTTCTTTCTCTCTCTCTTTTCTCTCTTTTTCTCTCTTTTTCTCTCTCTCTCTCTCTCTTTTTCTCTCTGTCTCTATCTTTTTCTCTCTCTTTCTCTCTTTTTCTCTCTTTTTTTCTCTTTCTCTCTTTTTCTCCCTCTCTCTTTCTCTCTCTCTCCCTCTCTCTCTTTCTCTCTCTCTTTCTTCCTCTCTCTCTCTTTCTCCCTCTCTCTCTCTTTCTTTCTCTCTTTCTCCCTCTCTCTCTTTCTCCCTCTCTCTCTCTTTCTCTCTCTATCTCTTTCTCTCACTCTCTCTTTCTCTTTTTCTCTCTCTCTCTCTCATTATTATTATTAATAAATGTAGATCTAAACCACATTACTAATAACTGCAATGAAAAAACATAGTGATTAAATCTGAACATGAAAAATCGTTAATCAAAAGAGAAGTATTCAACTTACATAAGTAATTTGTTTTATAATCAAAATCGGCAGATTCAGCAGTATAATGAATGTAAGGAACTTCCATAGGAGTCGTATCAAAAGTTTGTTCTGGGGGGTGGTAATTATTGGTTGATATTGTAATTTCATTAGCTAGCAAAATTGTATCTACAACTGTCATGGAAAAAATCTATCAAGAATCACATTTTTTTAGTTAGTCACAATTTTGTTGAAATAAATTTAAAAATCAGACCATCAATGCACCATTTGTGCAACCAAGGAAATGTTCAACACGACCAATTATCTTGAGTTCTGAAAAAATGCAATTTTTGGCAAATCATCTATTTAGTATTTATATTTAGAAAAAAAGAAGAAAAAAGTAGGTTTTGGGGAATGCCAACCTGGTTTAGCATATAAGTTTTCTGTTAGTCAGTCTCATATTTGGGATAAAGCACTACAAACCACTTTCATAAACATTGTAGATGCATATAGTTTCCCATCACTTCAGCCTGGATACACCAGCGATAGATTATATGTTCAAAATCATTGTGGAAGTCTTTACTTTGATGATTTCTTATATTACAAATGATTATGCTGAACAATACAGTAATTTATTTTCTAATATATGATTTTGAAATCCTTAAAAAAATAAAGTTTTTGGTTTTGTTATTCAATTATTATTATTACTGTCGTTGTTATTATTAAACTAAACATTGTTCATTCTATTAAATTAAGAACAGTTTTTGTTTTCATCAGGTCTGTAAACCACTGTACCTGATGTTAAGCCGGTGGGTTGTGGATGGTGAACTAGAAGACCCATATGGAGAGTTTTTCATTGCTGCTGATCCTCAAGTAACAGGGGAACGATTGTGGTATGACAAATATCGAGTACAGTGTGATCTTGTGCCCAGTTTCGTTCCAATGACTGAGGCCAATAAAATATTGGCCACCGGGAAGAGCATCAATTTTCTTAGAGAAGTATGCCAAGACCAGACACCCATTCATGGTCGTGATATGTTACGCCAAGCATTAGATGCTGCAAATGGTATGATTTTTGAATGGTTGTGAATATTTTTGTGTGATGCATGCTTATCATTATAATAACCTATTTTAAGGAACTGAACACTCGAGATTTTGATGGAAAGACTCATTTTGAGAGTCTCTGTCAAAAACATTTCTCCATGTGACTGTCAACAACACTGGAACTGAAATCATAACAGGATTCTTCTAAATGGATATTCTCAATCAATCTTGCTGCATTCAAAGCCCAGCAAATTTGAAATAAATTATTTTATTTTAGGGAGTACGTGAAGTTTCTGGGGCATATTAGTCTAAAAAATGGCTCCCAAATTTTTTTCCGTGAATTTTTCATTTGAATAGAGCAAAATCCACTTATAAAATTTTCACAGATCCAATTTTAATTGAAATCTCTTAAATTTCGAAATATGTAACAACTCAGAATGTTTTCAAGCTACTCCTACAACTTCATGGTTGGTCATAGTTCTTTTTTTGCAAGTAAAATGAATTTTTCAAAATTAGTTCTTTTAAAATGTCATGTATGAATGTTTCAAAATATAAATAGTAGTGTTTAATATCGAGTAAATTCAAGTCATGTTTCAAAAGATGACTAATCAAGATTTTTCCTAAAAATACGCCAAATTTTTTCTTTGAACTTTTTGTAGGGATAAGCACAATGCACTTTGTTACACGTCACAATTTCATATTAATACAACAAATTACGCTATAACATTTCTATATTACAGATTTTTTTTTTATTTATTAAGTTACACATTACATAACTAAATTTTTGCAGTATTCCATAAATTCTTTGATCGAGTAAACACGTGTTGCAACCAATCAATTACACGGGTCCCATTTAAACACACTCAGAGACAACTCTTTTAATTTTAGTGGTAATTTATTGTACAGTTTTAAGCCTATTGTATCGAAACAATTGATTGACTTAGAGAGCCTGTGAAATGGTACATTTATATGCCTACTCCCTCTGGCCTTGTAGGAGTGCTTATTACATCTTCATTCTAAGTCTGAAACATTACCTCTTACATAGCATAGTGTGGTGTATTTATTACCATTAATATTTTTTGATTTGAGAATAATGGCTTACAGTGGACTACCTTGTCTGTATTTGATACAATCCGTACGGCTTTTTTCTGCAGTTTGAGAAGGTCATTTACATAGTTGCAGTTTCCCAATAGTAGTATCCTATATAAGATGATTTGAAAAAAAGCAAAGTATGCGCATCTTATATAAATATCTGATACATGACTTTTCAGAGTTCTTAACAAATATATTACTCGAGAAAGCTTAATTAAAATGTAATTGGTGTGTGCTTTCCATGATAGTTTGTCTACCATTTTACCTAGCATCTTGACACTATTCAGATCTACATTACCAGAGTCGGTGTCTTTGGGGAGGGTTCTTAAACTGAAAGTCATGTGCTGAGTTTTGTCCTCATTCAATAGGAAACCATCTAAATGATATTTTATAAAGTTTTTTGAAATCTCAAACGATTTTGAGTGTATATGAAATTGCACATTTTCAGAAACGCTAAAAAAAGTTTTAAAAATTGCTCCAAATTTTTCTCTGAAAATTCCTTTATGAAGAGTGATTTTGCCCTTCTTTAGTAGTGTAAAAGGCTAATTTTAATTGGTATTAGACAACTGTAAAATTGAGAACTTGTGAAGAAAGTGTGTTATTTTTTTATCAAACACAATTCTTTGGTCCATAAGACTTAGTTAGGGATTTAGTTGATGGGGAAATAATCACTATATTTGAAATGAAAAATAACAATAACCATACAATTTGTTGATTTTACCTAACCTTGTGTAGCACAGACCAAAGAGGGAAGATTTTATACACTTTTTCTCCTCACAAGAGATTGTGGCTGCAATCGGAGAAATGATGGTGACATACATACCTGCTCTGAATGCCACTGAACCTTCCTACACTACAGTTCATACATACCCTATTATATTACTGACATTTGTGTAACCTTCGAAATAATTGGAACCTAAATTGTTACTTTTCATTATCATATTCAAATTCTGTATTTCACGAAATTAAGATCAGGAAAAGTTTCAGTGTGCTATATATCCCTTTGTATTATTTGCAATGTTCAGTAAGTTAGAATTGAATTAAACTGATAGAAGTTATATGTGACTAAAAATAATTGAAATATAGTGGTACTTTAAAAATCTTTATACAGGGTATTTCATGCAGATTCCTAAAAATACTGTACAACATTTCAGTTTGTTTTTTTTCCCTCCTTATATATATCTTGAAATAACTTCTATTTATTTTCTAATAAATTTGTGGATGCATTGCAGTGGAAGCTTTGTTCACTTCAGACAGAGATGGAGATCTTTGTCAGGTGATGGAAATGGCGTATCAAGAAGTTTCACGCAGAGTTCTTGACGTTTTGTCTGGTCCCCACAAATTTTTGGAAAATCTTCATGCATTACGGCGATACTTATTATTGGGCCAAGGCGACTTTATAAGACATCTTATGGAAATTATCAAGTTAGTTGAAAATTTGTATTAGTGATCATGATGTTTTATCAATATTGAAAATGTCAATATTAAATTAGGAGTCTTATTTTTGTTCATAAAGTGTTTGAAACTTTCGATTTAATTATGCTGCATAATTATTACTGAAATAATAAAATTGTTTTCTTTTTAGCCCTGAACTGTGCAAACCTGCATCTCACCTGTATGGACATAATTTATCAGGGATACTTGAAACTGCTATACGTGCCACAAATGCTCAGTTTGAAGACCCTGAGATTTTGCAGAGGCTAGATGTTCGGCTTTTGGAACTGAATGCAGGTGACATTGGCTGGGATGTGTTCACACTAGATTATCATTTTAGTGGTCCTATAAGCACAGTAAGTTACAGTATCTAAAATATTGTTTTTGATACACATTTGGAATAACTTCATTCTTATTATTTAACTGATTTTTTAACTTCTTTATTGTATGTTGTAGCAATTGAGTAATTATGATTGAAGCAAAAAAAACAAACTTAAAACACTTAATTAACAGAGGAGTACACTCCAAAATGAACTCAGGAAGTTTAGCTCCAGGGGTGCTTTACAGAATCATAATGGATTATTTTGAGTCTTTAAAAAATAATGTGATTATCTCCTTGCTTGTTTCTGTGTACATTTTCTGTCCTTTATTGTCTTCTGTATAAATTTTGTTGCTGTCACTTGCAATAAATCAAAATGAGTAGTCATAGAAAGAGAATTTCACAAAGATTTTTCTTTGAAAAGAATGTGTGCATGCTAATGCAATCCCCAAAACACACTACCCTCTTAAAACACAAAGGTTCAGTGGCGAGGCATTCAGTAATTGATAGATAACCAAGCAAAATAATAAAAATAATTTTTTAATATTTGTACTTATGAATTTTCAATATATTAGAGATGAATTTTATAATTAGTCAATAAATACTCCTATTTAAACAGTATTAGTAAAGTATCAGACATGAAATACGCAGAAAATGTTGAGAACACAACAGATTTGCTAATTTACTGTATCAAATAAAGCGCTGTAGCAAAGAACTATAGCTTTAGAATAGTGTTTCAGGAAAGATAAGTAGCTACTGTATAAGCAGCACATAAAAAGTTAATAATACTTTGCGTAACCAGAAAATTAAAAGGACACGAGAAATCCTGAAACGTTTAATTATTGTTAATTATGCTTTTTTTTTGGCAAAATAAGAATTTCATTTTGTGGTTAAAATGAAATGGATCAGTAGTTTAGTAAAGGAAATTTTATAGAGACTAAATATTTTAAAAGGACGGGGAAAAGAAGTGTGGTTTTGAGTGTGCAATAACAGCACTGTATGAAAATATTTTCAAGTTCCCTTCTCCCAGTCATTACAGAAATTCATTGCTGCACACATTCAACAAATCCTGTGATGACTATGCAAATATGCCACACCTCATAATAAATAATAACCACATGAGTGTTTATAAAGTGTTAATTGATTAATTGCTAGAAATGTGCTTTATTGTGATCCCTTTAGCTAGGGTGTATCTGAGAGATTCAGTGTGAGTGTTCATTTTATGGTTGCAACTGTTGAAGGATCATGTCTGTGTACATGTACCAAGGCTTAAAGATACAATAAAATTGTCTAGAAAGATATTACCAAAGATCACCGATGGCAATATGGGAAATGCTGGTCATTCAACCTATTGTTTGGGGTCATCATCATCTTCCTGTTCTGTGTCCTTCAAAAGAGTGAAAAAACAAATTTCCTTCACATGACACTCTTTGAAAGCAATTGTTTGACGTGAGACAGATTTTTAACTTGGACAAGCAAAATTCATTCATTTTTCTGTTCTGAGATTTTTTTGTCTACCCTTGACAGGTCTTCATCTTCCAGAGGTTCCATCGTAAACTGTTTTTTACTGTAATATATATCCGAGAAAATAAATAATAATAATAATAATAATGATAATAATAATAATAATAATGATAATGATAATAATAATTGTTGAGTCACATATACAATTTCAATCATGTATGACAATTCAGATATGGCAGAGTGAAGTTACATTTACTGTCCAGAAATCAAAACAAGGGGACCATCTCAGCATTTGCTCAAAGGATCAAGGGAAACTGGACAAAATACCTTCTTTAGTTCGTTTATGACTGACCTGAATTGTTTTTATATTCCCAATATGAATTTTTATAAGTGTTTTTAAATATTGTAAAATATTTTTTAAATCAAGTTTTTTTTTTAGAGAGAGAGTTTTGTTAGAGAGTTACAAAGCTAAAAGTTTCATGGAAATAACATATTTGTTTTTGTTTTGTTCATAGATCTTTGTTCCAAATGCAAGCTCATATTTAATGTTATTCAGCACTCTTTGGCGAGCCAAGCGTTCTGAATATGTTCTGACCGGTTCATGGAAGCGTCAGACTACTGCTATGCGCATGTTACGAAAGTTACCAGAGCTTGCACCTGTGCTTCAGAGAACACATTTGTTGACAGCTGAAATGATACATCTTGTACAGCAAATGCAGTATTATATGTTATTCGAAGTTCTGGAATGCTCCTGGCATGAAATGCTTGGCAAGCTAGGCCAGGCTGAATCACTTGATGACATTCTTAAAGCACACATGCAATTTTTGGACAAGGTAAGATAATTATTATTTTATTTGTGTACATTCAGGCAGCAGTATGTTTATGTCCAATTGAGTGCTAATCATATTGCAAAAGATTTCCGAATCAGATATGAAAACTTATTGCCCTTTTTGACGTTTTATAATGATACTTTTTATTAAAAGTGAAATCCTTTGATTCAAAAGACAAACAGAATTAGATGATCTCTACATCTTCAATATTGGAGTTCTGACTTCTATATTTTTGAAGTTCCCTGCATTTTTAAGCATATCCTTCCACACATGCACACCAACACTCAGGAGTATGGATAACCATGTACCAGGCATTTACAAACCAAAAAAGTAGATTTATCATTCACATTACCCAAAACGCAATGAAGTAATATGCAAGTTTATTTGCACACTTTTCTTTCCTTTCTTAATTTGCTTTAACAAATTCATTTTTGTATTAATTGAAAATCAGGTTTTAAGCACTGTGTTTACAAGATGATTTGCTTTACGATGATTGTTCTTTTTTAATCAAGTTCAGTTTGGAGTCTTGTTATTTTTGTTAATATATTTTTTAAAGATGAACTGATTATGTGCTTTCTTTTTGTTAAAGACTAAAGCAGGTGCTCTTTTGGATAATGAATCAAAGCGTTTGGCTGCACGGCTTAGGGTTGTGCATTCTCTAGTTTTGAATCTGGAGAAGATTGAGACTGATCTCCACAATCATGCTCTTCAAGAGTTAGCTGCACGGAATGCACATGAGAATACCATCGAAGCACGTGGTGCTGCTGGAGAATTTGGGACAGACTCTGCTGAAGAACAGGCATATGAAAAAGCACGAGCAGACTTCAAGAAGAAATATGTACGAGACGTTCTTACCAAGTTGACTATCCTTGCCACTGATTATCAGGTATGGAAACAAAAGATATTGCTCATTTTAATAATAACTAATCAGTTGCAATGTTTACCAAATTATGGTGGTTGTATGCCTCCACTGGAAAATCAAATCCTCTTTTCTAGGTGGTTTAAAACATGTTCTTTTTAGTGATGCAGTTTTTAATACATTTCTAGAAGGTATTGTTCTGTAAAAGTGGATTGGAAGTATTCTTATTTTGATGCTTTTTACTAAAACAATCAACTTTTCACTTAGCTTGTAATTAATGGAAAGAGGAAGGTGATTGAAATTGTGCATTCGGAAACACCATTTTTTTGAGAAAATATGGGCAAAATTTCACTTTCCCTACTCAAGTAATTCAAGTGCTAATTCAAACGTGCTATAAAACGTTAAACATTTGAAAGATTTTTAATGCTTGTTTTTCATCAACTCGGCCACAATTTATCTACTTTAAAAAGACAAAATTCTTATTGTCTATTCAGACATGTGAGTGATATTATTGATACTGCTTGATGCCAAACCAAATTGTCGACAAGTAACATGTAGAAGTCATTCACATTTATTTTTCAAATGTTCAAACAAATTGAGCAAAAGCTGTTTCACTTTTGTTTCATACTTTTGTATTTATTAATAACTTTTTGTGTTACTTAATCTTTACCTAAATTTGATTGTTCTGTGATGAGAAGGCTAAAGGACCTGGCTCCTAAGAAAAAGAGAAATTAAGGCATTCATAGAACTTGTACCCTTTTCACAGTGTCAGGTTTCTCGAAAGGTTCATTTCTAAGACATCAGTAGCAAACATTACCAGAAAAATTCCAGAATGGCAAAATGTAGAAAATGTCAAGAGGTCGTATTAATATGGCTGGGGACTGAAATTAACATGCATACCTATTCCCATCTGCATCTCAACATGATTTGTATCAATTCTTACAGCAGTATTAGAAATGATATCAGAACTATCAGTTGTGAAAACTATCTGGAACCTCCAATGACACACTGAAGTGACACTTTGAGGCATCAACAGTTGGCTCTCCAGTCCATATAACTAGTAGAAGAATATATTTTGTAGAGCAATGCGGTCTTCAGCGATGCTCAACTGTTTTAGAAACTGCGCTGTCACTCTACTGATTTGAAAGGACCATATTAGATCCATTTAATAGGATAGAAAAAATGTACACCCTAGCTTTTATCAGAAAAAGAAATATTGCATCTCAAAGTTGTCAAAGTCTTAGTGTAAATTGAATAGATGTATGCAGTTGCAATGTAGGAGGGGCCATGCGGTGTGTGATATCTTAACAACTGTTTTGCCTGTAGAAGTATAACTTAAGAGAAAAATAAAAAGCAAATCTTTTCTTGTGGTGCTAATCTACTTTGACTCAAATGTTTGCCTCCAGTTTTAAACCTCCATATTTTTGTCTTATATATGAAGCTTATATATAGAGAGTGAAATTGGACAAAAAATTGCAACTCTTTTGCAAAAGGCATCCAAAATAAATAAATTAATAAAATAATTTCTGAAGGAGTAGGAATAGTGATTATAAATATAAAACGTTGGCATTGGTGGTTCGTCATTGTTTGTGAAGAAATAAACTGGTTTAAAAAAGTACTTTTTATTATTTTACAGGAACAAGTGAAAAACTTTCTTCTGGAATTAGCTGATCATCCCAACAATAATTTACAACTTCTGAGTTTTCGTCTAGATTTCAATGATCATTATAAACGTCGAGAACCTCGACTTGTAGCCCCGTACACTTACCAGCATCGAAGGCTCTCAGAGATGGGGCACCGAGTGTCTCTTACTGGAGCTGCATCACCTGCCTTAAACTGGATGTCGTGTAAGTGACAAGAACTGCCCCGTGCTGCCACTACTGCCACTCCAGATGCTGTGCCTACGCACAAAGGGACCCCAAAGCCAGCCATTGGCAAGGTGGGTAAAAGCATTGTGGCAGGTAGTGGTGGCACTGGTGGGCGGCCCCATGGTAAGAACAAAGTTACCTTTGCAGAAGGCACAGACGATGGCTCTAATAGTCACAGACGCAACCGTGACTTCGTGAAGGTTGCGCGTGCACACGCAGTGAGGTACAATGTAGAGATAGAGGTAGGTACTTTGGCAGAGGACGACTTATTAGCATTGGAGGATACTTCAATGGAACCTTTAGATCTTAATCCTTGCCCGTACATAGAAGAGTGTGTTCGCTCTCATGTACGAACTCCGACTGTGGAGTTGGCAACCATTGCAGATAATGGTCTTATTGTTATGGAAACAGCAGCTTGGTCTGTTGATAATGCTACCAATGATCTGCCTAATCATTGTAATTTTGAAGACAATAGTAACTATTTACCTGCTGAGAACGAATCTCCTGCTGTAGATAATTGTGCATTCCTAACACAACCACCTTCCCCACTTACCCCTGTATCCCCTGTGGGACTGAGAGAAATTTTACCCGAAGACAGTACTTTGGATAATCAGGCATTCTTGCCAGATGCATCAAATGCTGATAACGGGCAAGGTTGGAGGCAGAATCAAGTTAATAATTTGGCGTTCCTCGTCGGACCACAACTGAATGATGAGGAAAATTTCACAGAGAACGAAAACGTGTCTGACAGCCCCAGGACAGATTCAGTGGACGTGGAGCCATCTAATTCATTGGAAATTAAAGACATGGATAACTGTAATTTCATTACGTCTTCGTCAGAAGATACAGGAAGCCCAGACGTGGAAGGTAAAGCCAGCGAGAATAATTGCAACCTAGAAGAGATACCGTCGTTCGCAGACGGAGCCAGCGAGAATAATTGCAACCTAGAAGAGATACCGTCGTTCGCAGACGGAGAATCGTACGCTGCTGTTAAATCCGACCCTGAGGAATCGAGGCCCCGTGAAGAGGAAAGCCTTGAAAAAGGCTGCGGCGGTGGGAGCCCTCTCGCCGTCAACGACGGTAGCCCGGGCGGCCAACCAGCGCCTGCTAGCGGTGCGGCCGCCGCAGGGATCCCCGTGCCTCGGCCGGCCAGCCCCGCGGACGGCCCGCGCGCCCGCGCCAGCAGCCTGGAAGACAGGTGGCGCGGCGGGGGCGGGAGCGGGGGCGCGAGCCCTCTGTGGCTGGGGCGCGCGCGCGCCGCCGTGTACTCGGCCAGCCTGCAGTCGGTGCCCGAGGCGGGCAGCGGCGGCGCGGGCGCGGGGCTGAGGCACGCGCGCGGACGCGTGTTCGGCAGCGCGTCGCCGCTGGCCGCCGTGCGCGCCGCCGACATCCAAATGAACAACAGTTTCATCGGGCAGTCGTTCGAGGCCACGTCCATCCAGTCGCTGTCGGAGCAGCTAGCGTGGGGCTGCGACCTGGCGCTCGTCTCGCCCGACGTGGACGAGATCCTGCGCGTGGAGGCGGCGCAGTGGGAAGCCGCGACGGTGTCGCTGCTGCCCGGCCCCGCGCCCGCCCCGCCGCCCAGCGGTGGCGAAGCAGCCGAACGTGAGCGTAGCCTTGTGCCTTGCGACGAAGAGCGCGGGGGCGACGAGGAGCCGAGGTCGGAGGAGGCGGCGGCGGCGGCGGCGAGCGAGGTGGCGGTGGAGGCGAGCGAGAGCTTCCTGGGCGAGGGCGCGGCGGGGGGCGGGCCGGCGCTGCGCGTGGTGCGTGCGGGGGGCGGGGCGGTGCTGGAGAGCGCCGTGGAGGAGGTGCGCGCGCGGGACCGGCGCGGGCGCGCGCGCCGCCGCTGGAGCGCGGGGGGGCGTGGCGCGGGCGGGGGCGCCGAGGCGGAGGCGGTGCGGCCGCGCGACGAGGGCGTGGTGAGCTCGGTGCTGCGCTCGGTGCGGCGGCGCGTCCGCCGCCAGCAGCCGCCCCGCGTGCTCGGCGACGCGGCCGACGCGGAGCGCCAGCGGGCGGGGGCGGGCGTGACTTGATGCTGCGTGGGGTGAGTCGCTCCTTCTTCCTTCCCCGTCTCTCCGCCGTCGCTCCCTGCCTCTAGCCTTGCACCTGCTTAGTCGGTCCTCTGCCGCCGACATGCTAAATTGTTCTTTTTTAAATGTCTCCTATGTAACCTTCTGGTGAGCCCTTCTCAAGTGTTGGTTTTCTTTATTTCAGTTTTCTTTTTAACAGTGTTTTGTAACTTATTGGTTTCTTTTCTAACAGTGATGACTCCAAATGACTTACGACTTGTGCACTTTCTTCTCTAAACATAATTATACACCATTTACTTTTGGCAGTGGTTCACGACTACAGTTGGTGATGTATTAAACTCAGAAGTAGGTGGTAATTGCCTTCCTAAACATTTCAGTATAAGAACTTAGTATGCATAAGTATTTGCATTATTGTCAAAATTCTTCAGCTTTGGTGTTTTTGACCTTGTTTTGAAGGAATATGCCTTGACAAAACCCACTATTGCAGGGTAATTTTTACTCTCCCCCTCTCTCTCTCATGCTCTCCTTTATAAAGAGCTGATGATAAATTATTGTACAGAATTTTGTAAATACTGAAATTCTTATTGCACATCTGCAATATATCCCTAGTTGCTTGTAATTGTAATATTAAATAGGTACTTACATTACTTTTTAAGGAAATTGATTGTTTTGCTTGTATTTCAAGACTTCTTAAGAGTATTTAAGTAATAATCAGTCAAAAGACTTTTCATATCAAATTGAAAAGTGTAAGCCAAGAAATGGTACTATGTTATTAGAGAGTTGTTTGTGAAGTTCTTTGAACTTCAAAAGGATGTATGTGATTTTACATGAAATTCTAATGTAGAATGTACAAATTTTTTCTAGAGTACTTTTACAAATTTTTCATTTTATTATCTGTTTAAATTGTCATTTTATTACCGTATTACCTCACTCTTGTAAAAAACTCAGTTTTGGTAGAAAACTTCAATTTTTTAAGTCTAATGATACCTTGTGTAACATTAATTCATACATAATTTGCATTTAGGAAAATTTTAATGTATTTATTTATTTATTTTTTTGTTGTTGTTTTTTTGTTTGCCAGTGTAACTGTCACTTCCCCTTTCAAATTAATGTATATATCCCCACCGCACCGGCCCTGCTTGTGCCTTGTAGCAGTAAGTGGAGTCAGATTGTTTGACTTTTATGTCTTCTGCATGGCTTTTCCATGCCAGGACCGGACGGCGGAACCTCCCTTCACTAATCCAACAGACTCACCCCTGGAAATTGATCTAGTCACATCTGGTTACCAGCCTCTAACCTCTCATTATGTTACGAATGTATCACTGTGTGTGTGTCACGCACCTGCACGATGGATGCTGTTGAGAAGTTATATATTATTCCACTACCTGATAAAATGTCACACAATGTCTGTGCCATGCATGTTCAAACATGGTTTGGATTTTACACTTTGTGGCAGTTTATATTACTAGGAACCTGAAATAAGGAACAAATTATTTACAGTGTTCATGTGTTCTTGAAGATGTAGAACACTATGTATTGCAGTATTTATTCAAGTTAGATCATGTGAGATGTATATCAATGAACAGTAGATGTATATGAAGTTGTAATGCAGTATTTGTACACATAATCATTGTTAAACCTTGTATAACTAGATTACAGAATGTAACAAAGCACCAAAAACACTGCAGGAATTGTAGGGTATGGACAGTCTGATTCTTAGAGTTACTTTTTTTTCATCATTTTTGCTTTGTATTTTTTTATAATTTTGTTTTTATAATTTAAAGTTTTAATAATTTTAAGTTTTTAAATAATTTGTTGTTTTTTTTAATTTATTTATTTATTTTTGCTTTATTTTGTTATTCAGCCCCAGTTTCAAAGTGAAGACTGTTTGGGTCCATCTATACTCTGCCAGCATGAGAAACCTCTTCAAGATTATACCTAGTTACTGCTCTTGCTTCCTGCATTTGTCACAATTGCCATTTTTTAATGTGATTTATTTTAATATATTTTGTACATTTAATTTTCTTGTATATAATTTGCTTCAATTTCATATTTTTTGAAGGAGTGTTACAACTCTTTAATTTACTGCCATTTCATTAGCCAGTAGCGGTGTGTGTAAAGTATTGCTGGTGTATTGTCAGGAAGTTCAGATCAGCTTTTCCCCAGAAAAAAACCTCTTTGTAACAATGTGTTTAACAAAAGTTGAAGTGAGTTAATCATTTAATATATAACATGCATCAACGTCACTACCCCTTTTTTACTATATAAATATGAAAGAAAACAATGTCGTCATGAATATTTTAATTTAATTAACATTACATGAACATTTACAATTTAAATAGACCCAATACTATTTTCTGAGATTTCTCCATTGTAGCCAGTGTCTGTAATACGTGCCATAATTTAACATGAATGTTTAATACAAGATCTGAATGTACTCTGATGATATTAATTTAAAGAATTCTTTATGTTAAACAAAACAAAATATGTTCTTCTCCAGATTGTAGGAGAAAAGATAAAAGAGGGCACTTAATAGTATGTATCTGTAATATTCAGGATTCCAAGTCTTATCAACAACATTCACTGTAATGAAGGTAGATCCATTAACCTGTTAGACGTGAAGCCTATTCTATTTTCTTCATGACGAGCAAATACATCTGTCACAGTGGTTTGGAGTCCTTAATAGACCGTGTGATTTGTCATGTAGAACCACATCTGCTGGTAAATTTAAATGTAAAACTCGCTTTTAGTTTTTATTTTGGTGTGATAATTACATGTTGATCTCTGCATCATATTGCACAAGCAAATGCTTATTTGCTTTATATTTTTTTAATTAAGCGGTGGAATATTGCATTGTACTGACTGATGTATCACACGGCTGAGCTTTTGCAGCACAGCCTCTTTGCACACTATGAATACACTAATCTATTGTAAACTAGACTGTGGTTAAGTAGAACTACAACATTACCCATGTAATGGTGAGAAAAGTTCATCTCTAGAAAATGCACTTAGAAGACTGAATAATTTCTGGTCATGTACTAGGTGTAGTTATCCTATTAGATATTACAGATTCAGACATGAAAATGAAATTGAAGTACTGGTGCTGAAGAGCTTCCTGGGTGCAAGGAGTGTGCAAGGAGGAGGTAACAGCTCAATGCAAGTTTTTCACAATTTTTCATACAATCAGCCTGTTTTTAAGATCTTTGACCTCTTCCAAAGGTGGATATATTAGAGTATTTATTATTTTTGTAAACTTTTACCAAATATGTATGGCAGTTATGAACATGATCTGAGTAAGATTTTTAGAAAGATTAAATTAAGTTACTTTTGCAGAACTACAGTCAAAATAGATATAACTATGTATAGAATTGTTTCATATTTTAAAAAATTTTTGTGGATTGAATGTTATGAAATAATGTTGTATATGTCCTGTAATGATTATTTGTAATAAGCAAAATGGAGTTGTAATGTTTGCTTTTGTTATATTAACATTATAGAGTAGGTTGAAATCAAAATTTCTTTCTTCCAGTATGTAGATAGCAGCAAATGACATTTGAAATGATCCAGCTTTTCCAATTTATGTCACAATATAATATTAATAAAAATGGAGTTGCTGGAGCTTATTTTCTTTTCTTTATTGTATTTATTGAGACAACATTCCTCAAAATGTATTAAAATAAGTACCCCAATAGATTTACTTAGTTGCAGCTCTTGATGTGAAGAACCCAGAAATTAATTGCACTTCTTTTGGATCAGAGATTGTGATATATACATATATTTTAATTTTGATCAAATTAAAATGGCCAGTTCTGGAGTTTGAAAGTTTTGGGGTTTTGGCAGAACTGCATCTCAGTGGGGGGGGGGGGGGCTTTTGGTCATTTCACCCTCCTCTGTCATAGGCTACACGGTACTATTCACTTGAGCAGCGGCTCCTCGTAAGTAGTACAACTTTGTGTATACTACGAAAATCATGGGATAAAAATAGTGAATACTTGCTTCTGTAGATGTAGAACTTTCTTTCAGCCCCTCTGAATCCATGTTAAGAACTGATCTGCAACATATTGTGCTCAGAAAACGCTTGGAGACTGGAATTTTAATCTATAACGAATTTTTATTTCACATATTTTCAAATTTTTCTGACATATTTTTGAAAAAATAACTACATATATATGTACATATTTTGCTTGTTTTATTGCAATAACTTCCGTTCCCTATTAATGAGTTTTTGAAATTCTGAAAGTGAACTATTAATAAACACTTAGTATTTTTTATCATCAATGCAAGATCAGTCAGTCACCTACAAAAGTGTCACTTTCATTGATATGAAAAATAATAATAAAAAAATTACTCTGCAATTTCCTGAGACTCCTGATAACTGCCCAATATGCTCATGCCTCAGACCCAGGCGCTCTTAAATGTTCAAGAGAAAACTGCTTCTAGAACCATCTCTTTAACCACAATTATGTTGCTGTATTGAGTTGATGCTGTTGGAGGTGACCTTTAACGAAAGCATGCATGCAACACCGCACTCCTCTCCCTACCCCCTCCCTCATTCACTATTTGCATAAGAGCTTGTACCATTGAAGTAACACCAGCCATGGTAATACATAAATGGGCTGATAAATTTATGGCATTTTCACAAGTGCAAGGAAATATTTTTCTCATGAACCACAGTCACCGTGTAATTTTCATTTTGTGGGGTCAAGTTATGACAAGGATGTTAATTCTACAACTCTTGAATAAATTTCCTTCATGGCAGCATTTTGGAATCTAAAAATTACAGAGCATGTCATTAACAATTAAATTAAAGAGGCAGTCTTTAACTCAGGATTTAAGACTTTTTGGGGTTAACCCCTTGAATTATCTAATTTAATAATTCTGAATCTGCTGTCAGCCACCTAAGGAAAGTTAGTAAAGAATCATCAGTTTGATTTTTTTTTTTAACAGACTGCTGCATCAGTCACATCTGACATTTTTGGTCTTCCACTTCCTACTCCCATTTAAAAAGGGGCCATGTCAGTTTCTGCAGACTAAATTCAATTTTATGTAGCACAAAGCTGTTTCTTGTGTATTTCACAGCAAAATATTTCATAACCAATCCCATGAACAAAAATTATAGGTCATATGAAACAGCAAAATACATCAAGAAATAATTTAAATAAAAATGGAATATGAAACCTGTACTAAAACCATGTAAAATGTTTATTTTTCTAATACCCTTTTGTTTGCCAAAGCATACATAAGCAATATAAGTGTTTGCGATCATGAGCATTAGTTTGCTTGTACTTTTTCAGTTTCCTTGAAATTAGCACACTCTTTATTAACTTGCACTTTATGGAAAATGAAGCTTCCACCAAATTCCCCACATAAAGTTATTACCAAGAGCACACGTAATCATGCAAGTGATTTTAGTACTATATCTTTATTACAAAATTGTAAATTTAAAAAATTGAATTAATTCTGAAGCCTCCATTACCTCAAAATCACTCTTAACACCTGGGGAAACTTATCAAAATTACCATAGTTGTCATGTTAGGAGGAGGAATAAACTTTCATAATACAGGGGAGATGAAAAACCAACTAAGGATGCCAAAAAAATTTATTCAGTACAAAAATGGTATTTCAATCTTTGGAATGAAGGTTTGCAATTTTTTCCATCAATCTTGCATTGTAAAAAACTTCAAAAGTTGCCGACATTTCAAGTGTGACTTAGTATTCTTCTGCACCTTCGCCTTCTCCTTCCACGGAGTCCATGCCGACTTCTTCGTAGTCCTTCTCCAGGGCAGCCAGATCCTCACGGGCTTCAGAGAACTCTCCTTCCTCCATACCCTCTCCCACATACCAGTGCACAAAAGCACGCTTGGCATACATCAGGTCAAACTTATGATCCAAGCGAGCCCAGGCCTCAGCAATGGCAGTAGTGTTAGACAACATGCAAACAGCACGTTGTACCTTGGCCAGGTCACCACCAGGGACAACAGTGGGCGGCTGGTAGTTAATGCCAACCTTGAAGCCAGTAGGACACCAATCCACAAACTGGATAGTGCGTTTGGTCTTGATTGTGGCAATGGCAGCATTGACATCCTTTGGTACAACATCTCCTCTGTACAACATGCAACAAGCCATGTACTTGCCATGACGAGGGTCACATTTGACCATCTGGTTAGCAGGCTCAAAGCAAGCATTGGTGATTTCCGCAACAGACAGTTGCTCATGATACGCCTTCTCGGCAGAAATGACAGGAGCATAGGTTACCAAGGGGAAATGAATGCGAGGGTATGGCACCAAGTTGGTCTGGAATTCAGTCAGATCGACATTGAGGGCACCATCAAATCGGAGGGAAGCAGTAATGGAAGAGACAATCTGGCCAATCAAACGGTTCAAGTTGGTGTAAGTGGGGCGTTCAATGTCAAGGTTGCGTCTGCAGATGTCATAAATGGCTTCATTGTCCACCATGAAGGCACAGTCTGAATGTTCCAAAGTAGTGTGGGTGGTCAGGATGGAATTGTAAGGTTCCACAACAGCAGTGGATACCTGAGGAGCAGGGTAAATGGCGAATTCCAGCTTGCTCTTCTTGCCATAATCAACAGACAGGCGCTCCATCAACAAAGAAGTAAATCCTGATCCAGTACCACCTCCAAAGGAGTGGAAAATGAGAAAACCTTGCAGACCAGTGCATTGATCAGCAAGCTTGCGAATACGGTCCAGAACCAAGTCCACAATTTCCTTGCCAATAGTGTAGTGACCTCTTGCGTAGTTGTTAGCAGCATCCTCTTTTCCAGTGATCAGCTGCTCTGGGTGAAACAGTTGACGGTATGTGCCAGTGCGAACCTCATCTGAAAAATTCAAAATAGTGTGCAAGATTAAGTTCTGTTTCTCGTTTTCATTGTAAGTATATTGATAGGAATAAAATTAAAACTCAACAGAAGTTAAGAACCATTTTTAATTAACTTCGGACAGTTCGTATCGGGGCACAAAAATTATGTTTACTACTAATGAGAGGAATAGTTTGAAACGGACTTAAGCTTTGAATTATCAATCCATGGACCCCCCCCCCCCTGTCTTTATTATGATTAAAACATTGTTTCATCTATGAAAATGTATAACCAATCTGAATATTTAAGTTTTTTTTTTCTTCTCCTCTCTACTTAGTTATATATATGAACTGCATATAGTATGTATTTAACTTTCTTAGTAATCCAAGATATATTATACCACCAATTCATTATTCAAAAGTTGGTTTAATAAAAAATAACAGTTCATTTTGGGTTTATGGTGCCACTCACCGAGAAAGTTTGCCAAAGCATTGCGCCAGATTATAAAATTTTACCTAGTGTGGTAGTGTATAAATGTGCAAGTCAGAACGATACCATTTCCTTTAAAAGAAGTACTGTTACATACGAGACAGGTTTAAAAAATGTGAGCGAGCAAGAGCCGACGGGCGAACCACATAATGAGAGTGAGGGCCCTTAGGATCTGTCACAGACCACAGTGGAAAACCTTTGTCCATTTGTTATAAAATTATAATTCTAGTGTGAACAATATGAACCAGAATAATCAGTTTGTTGATTCAAATGGAATAAATCTATTTGTATCGCCCAAAGGAAGTCTTCCAATTTATGAAATTAATCCACGAGCGAGTCCGAGAAATATCGGACTCACCGGCGAAATTATGCGGTTATACTTGGGGTTTTCTCACATGGCATCTAAGGGTATTATCTTCAAGATGGAATAAGGCACGACAGTTTCTCGGTCATGCCGCTAGGGTCGCTTGATCTGCAGCACTGATACGGTCGCGATCATCCGACATCTTGAGGCAGGACCAAGAAAACGCCAAAAGTCTAACCTTACTCCATCTTTAAGATAATACCCAGATGCCTCGCTAAAAAAAAGCACATGCATAGATCGCGTAGTTTTGACATACGCTGTCGCCATTGGCCGAAAATGCTTTAAAAAAAAATATACATCGACCGGGGGATGACGCATTCCATACAAACCCACTCCCCTCCACAGGAATTCTCAGTGAGTAAGCGCCACTCCCCTCCACAGGAGTTTTCAGTGAGTAAGCGATGAATCATTGTTCAACAGTCAAGAATCCGTTCCTGAGCGGCACCGTAAGCCCAAGATTAACCAAATTTCTTGAAATTCATTCTCCCACACACACACACACACACACACACAAATAAGATATATTATATAAAACTAACTTTCAAATGCCTGCTAACATCAAATTATGCTCATTTTAAAACTTGTTAAACATGGTACTTACCAACGACGGTCGGCTCCAAGTCCACGAATACTGCGCGGGGGACGTGTTTTCCAGCACCAGTTTCGCTGAAGAAGGTATTGAAGGAGTCGTCTCCTCCTCCCAAAGTCTTGTCTGAGGGCATTTGCCCGTCAGGCTGGATGCCATGTTCCAAACAATACAATTCCCAACAAGCATTACCGATCTGACAACCGGCCTGCCCAACGTGTACAGAGATGCATTCACGCTGAAAAAAAAGAACGAACATTTAACATTCCGTACTTTACCTTAGATCAGCCTAGAAGAAAGCGAAATACAAAGCGTGGTAATGAACAATCAGAAGTCAATTCAAAATAACGATTTAGATGGAATGCCGATTGTTTTCACATGATACTTTTTCCATTATGCAATAGCAATTTACGAAATTTACAGAAGCAATTCACTTTTAATGAAAAACTAACACAAATTTCAATACTAACGAAATTAGGTGCCTTATACAGTTACCACCTGAAACATGTATCTCATCTTCACTTAATCAAGTTAAATAAATACATACTAAATAGAAAATCTAATAGAAAGAAATTAAATGCACTCAAAACTTACCATTTTGATTGGGTTTCAAAAACCGTTAGAATTTAACTCCAGCAGAACAAAGGATCGCTCAGCCTCAGACCTTCACGTGGCCCAACCAAGCGAACTACTGCAAGAGGCTGGGTGCGGCCGGTAACTTTATTTTATAGAAGAGAAAGCCGTTTGAATGGCGGCATTTCATTGGCTCCTGAAACCTCATGACGTCGCCTGCACCCGCGGTCAACGCCTCCCACTTCCCGCCTCTGAAGGAAACGCTGCCCTCAACCGCCTCCGCTAGGCCTCGCATCGCTCGTCGCCGCCTAAGCGCCTTGGTGGGTACGGTGCCGTGCTTCGCTCGTTTCCTTGCCTTTTATAGTTGTGCCGGAGAAGTGGCATTCGCGTTGCAGTTTCTCTCTTATTCAAAGGATATTTAATTATTATTTATTTGCAATAGAATGCATTGTTTTATTAATAAAGCAATATCAACAGAAAACTGACGAACTACTAATTTGCCGATATACAGTAATAAAATATATGCCAATATAATAATGACGATATAAGATTTAAATTCTGCAACACTACAATATAAATAGATTTGTTGAAAGTTGCTTTGAGAAAATGCTCGGTGGCTTTCCTGATCACAATAAAAATTTAGCGAAGTAATTCTAATTTATGTATTTCAGCCAGTAAGCCAGTATAATAGCAATGTCACGAAATGTATGTGTATTTTTTACCTCATTGAAATGAACGTTATCTAATGCCTTATCTCAAGCAAAGCACTGGGCATGCGGTATTTTATATTTTTTTCTTCAAATTTCCAAAGTTTTTAGAGTTTGTTTCAATATTATTAGGTTGGCCGAAATATAAAAAAATATTCTAATTTAATTATTTTTATTAATGGTATCAATATTTCTGGAGAGGAAGGGAAAAATCCCGATTTGTCTTTGATTCAGAGTTGGTCCATCTTTCGCCCGGGGGTCCGATGTAAGAAAACGATAAAAGGCATTCGATGTAACACTGATTAATAATATAAACAATAGCTATTTTTGGTGCGAGAACAGTATGTACTCCGAAGTAAAAAACACGTGAAATTTACCTTATGCCCACCTTATTCAATATTTGGATTCAAATACTATAATTGTCCCGTTATGAACCCATTAGGCCATACTTCTCAATGCCGAAACCGTATTTCTCTCTCTCATGTATGTCATCTAGCCTATTAGATGAATCAATAGCATTGTCATGAAAAATAACGGCCCATTTGATTGACATTGTTCTACGTTCTGCAATAATTTCAACAGCTGGTTGTATCCGTGCATGTATTTTCCCTCATTCGTTGAACGAAGGACCTTAAACCGGCTGCGCTGGAGAAAGCGGCCTCCTGCCCTCGACAGATCCTCGAACACGTGATTGGGTTCGAACACGGGTTTGGCACCCGATGATTGCAGACTCCTCCAGACTTCACAATTCTCACTTCTTATCTAAGCTGCCGTATTTCAATTAGACATCTGAAAAATCCACCGAGGTGAGGGGTAGCTGGATAATTTGAAGAAAAAAGATAAATTAAAAAGTATCTCATATCAAGAAATGCATGTTACCATGTACCTCTCTCGCATCAAAAAGGAAAGTAATATTAAATTTAACAATGATATTTAAGGTATTATTCACCTTTTGGACTGTATAATTTTAAACAATCTGTAACATGTTTTGTACCCCAGCTTCAGAGTCGATGACCCCATTGCAATCAGGTTTTTTGTCCAAGTCGCCTGATACTTTGAGCGAATGCTGAAATGGACCCTTGTTTTGTTTCTGGACATACTTAACTATCTGTCTTGTAGAGTTCAGTGGGAATTTTAGTTATTCAAATTATTGTTCATGTTAGCGCGACAGTAAGTACACAGTATTTCATCACGAAGGACATGACGAGGCACAAGAGGTCAAATCTATAGCTGATTTGCCCTTCAAAACACATTTTATTACATCAGAGCGAATACTTGCTTATCAATTTTTGCCAAAAACGCGCATTCTTCCTGTATACAAATTCAACTTGACTTAGGGTAGGTATCCCAAAATTAAAAAAAAAAAAATGTACAGATTACAATTCTATCCGCAGTGTCACACAGTTTTTAACGTAAAATAAATACCTAGTACGCCAAATTTATTGCGACTTAACGCAAATTATAATAGTAATGTATTAATAGGGAACTAAATTTATTGTAATAAAAAGAGAAAAATGTGCATTATTTGTTACGATTGTACTGTTTGAAACGCGAGCAAGCTCGTGATTGAAATTAATTCTGCTTCACAAAGATTCGCTCATCCTTGACTCCAAGCACGCAATTTCCAAGCGGGAGGGGGGGGGGTAAGCTTGACCATTCATGGCGAAGATTCAAATTGATAGAAATATGCATATTCACGGCGTGAGAGATATTAAAAAAAAGTGTAATTTTTGAAAAATAAAACAATACACTAAAATGAACTTTACGTCATATTAAACAGTGCAATGAGCACTATCTGTTGGAAAAGTTTGAAGAAAAAATTGGGAGCCGTTTTTTAGAAAATGGTTTTTGAGAGTCTCTGAAAATGCGGAATTTTTAGCACATTTTCAGAGAAAACTGTTGAGTTTTCGAGAAACGTAATACGACATTATTCAAATTTCGCATTTTTATTAACGCTTAAACGCCATTTTCTTAAAAACGGCTCTGAATTTTTCAATGAAAATTGCCATTTAGGACGAGGTTTTACTCTTCTTGAATATACTTGAACTAATACTTCGGTTCTACGATTGAAAAACCGAAAAGTTGAGAAAATGCCAAAAGAATGTTCTTTGGGCGAAGATAGATGCCAGCTAGCAAGAAGATGGGGTAAGACCGTAAAGCCAGTCCACCCCAAGAAAATTAGAAAACTTGACTGCGAAAAAGTCTGCGCCGTTCTATAGCACCACGAGTTTAAAATTGCCCCACAATGTTTTCAGTGTCATACTCAAATTGAAGGTAGGGTTTTCCTTCCTTAATAATGAAATTTGTCCATCAAAGGTAGATCTTTAAATAAGGTCATGTACATTTTTTGACAATATGAGTTGATTTCTAAATTACAATATTGATGATACATATTTTTTCCTTAATGAAAAAAATCTGCTCTAAAAATTAATTTTTGAATAAAGGCGTGTACAATTTTTAATTGAGTAGTTTTCTCAATACTTGTACTTGAAGTAAAGGCTTTTTTTTCTCGCTCCACATTTATTTCTGATTTTTTTCCCTTAAGTAGTACAAAGGATGCTTAAAAATTGTCGCAGGTCTAATTTTTGCATATCTTTCCGAATTTTGAAAACTGCATAAGTTACAAATAACGCCAGAATGTATGTACTGTTGTACCTTCACTATTTTCATTCTATTTAGAGTTAAAGTAATGTTTCCCTTCAGGCAATATCTCTACACAATGAACATTTTCAGACAAAGGAGTGCGACCCGAAAATGTTGATTGCAAAGTAGATACCTAAAACAAAATCTGGAGACAGCAAGTTAAGCCCGTAGAAGTGATAACTCCCACGCGACATCTCGGTGTATTCTATTAGCACTAACGAAAAGGAGATTAATGTCTCCGAATTTTGTTTAGGCAAATGTCCCTTTATTTTAGTCGTAGACACTTGAAACTATTTATGAGCCTGGAGTTTACGATACTAAGGAACAAATTATTAGTGGTACCGAACTTAAATATGCCCACTCGCCTTGTAAAAGCATCTCCGTCAAAAGAACAAGAGACAATTAAAGCACTCATTCTAACATTAAAATATGTTAGTGCTGAAATAGAAAGTACGTTTTCTGCGGATAAAATCATTGAGTGAAAAATTTCAGAGCTGCTTTAGAATTTTCATTCCTATATGACATTGTGCTCCTTTTAATATTGTTTTATTTTAGAAGCCGAAGCAGAGAGTATGGAATAGAATAATGTTCTATGGTTTGAATCTGAAAGAAATCTACGTGATCGTGTTCTATTCAATTCATACTCCTTAGAGAATAATTTCACATTTGTGGAATTACAGAATAATTTCACCTTTTTAATAATTTCACCTATTTAAAAAGTGCCTAAAATAATATGAAGCCATAAAGAGTCAAATATAAACGAATTGAAAGGTTATAAATGAAACAGTTATTTACAATAGCGCAAATAAAATTTGAACCATAGGTTTTTGTTAGCCTGCTTTAGTTTTTAAAGTCCTAAAGTGTTTTAAGTCTGTTGCGCTGTAAGTTTTAAGGGGTTGTTGTCCGGGATCCTCAACGTCGACGACCCAACGCATCCCAACGAGAAAGAAAATATTTCGAGCGGAAGTCGAGTCAACCCAGACGGCAGGAAGACGCCTAAAATAACCGTCTCCCCTCGAGGGTAGCTTTTACGAGCGTGCTCTTGTTTCTTTCCTATAAAGAAATGGACTTGCCAGACGTTTCACTGTTGCCAGATAGTACGCTAAAGTATTTGTATGAAAAGTTGTTACGCTCAATTTTTTAGTATTTGCCATGTAAAATGCGTCGCTTCCAGCGGTGTGGGATATATTTTCAATTTGAACGTTGCCGAGTTCTCGTTTCAGATCAATCACGTTTTGACACTGAGACATCGTAATACATTGGGGAAAAAATGATTCCATGCTTGGAAAAAGTGAGTAGTAAAAAATATTGGTATTTTGTTGAAAAGAGATTCACTAGTTACAATAAAGACAATCCCTCCATTCCAGGAACGATAGTTTTGCTAAATTTTAGAAGAGGTTTAAAATGTAGGTCTTTCGTGGTGATGAGGAATAAGAAAAGTCGGCGATGACGGCATATGCTGTCACGGCCGCAGCACGCCATTTAAGGCCAGCCGTTACCCGCAAATGTCCTTCACGCGCCCACGACCTGACTGTGGTGGGGATGAGAACTGTCATGAGTGGGTAGCGGTGGGTAGTCCCGGTCCAGGCAGATCCAGGTTCCTGGCTTTTCGTTCACGCCCTCTTCTGAGGTCTTCAAGCAAAGAGTTGATATTGTTTCCACTCATGGACTTACAACCATAAGCGACGATTTATGTTGTATTCTAAACGTTCCGACGACAATGAAGCATAAATAAATGTTGGGCTTTGCACCTGGTGAAGTAGAAAATTACGATATTGATGAACATTAGATGTTTCAACCCTTTAGAAGACGAACGTGTTTTGAACAAATTCCCCTTGACAATGTACAGGGTCTCGCATTTAAGATTTTTTTTCTTTTTCATTTCTTCTTCGACAATGTTTAAGAGGATGTCGTAATCTAAAAGTTCCACGAGAAGTGTTTTCATAGGGGATTAACATATATAGATATTTTCATTTCGAGTGCACGTCAGAGTATTTTCCAATACATACTATTCATGTTCTGTTGATGCACACGAAAAGTGACACATTTGAAAAATCGAAATTAAGTGAAGTATGTTCTGAAAAATCATGTAGTTATAGGAACTCTTTGTTAACGATGTAAGTATAAATATATATTTTACCAAAATCCTTGTGAAATACGATGCACCACTCGGATTATAAAAGTTCCGAAAAAATGTTATTTAGATGTGTCACATTTCTTGTGCATCGACGATAAGACTTGTACCGATCTCCCAATGTCGTTTCGTTATTGCCGGATGACCTACTGCCCCAGGTTTCATGCATCTCCACACAATCTAGAAAGTTTCTTTTCCGTCACGAACTGTGTTTAAAAATCCAGGACATTTGATAGAGTATGAAACTAAATAAAAACGACGAATGTTGATTAAATCACACCAAAATAATGTATAAGCATAGAGAAAGTGAATGTCCTCTCTCTAAGATATGAAAATGGATGTAATGAAAGTATAACAGGTGCCAATTCCGCAATTGACAAGAAAATAAAATAGTCTTGCACATTAATGATAGGTAGATCAATTTCGTAATTAAAATAGCATTTTTAAATTTTTGTCAAAAGCCAATACATTTAAAGCATTTTGTTAATTTCTGAAACTATTACTCTTCATGATTAAAAACAACAAATGGAAAGTATAATTTATAAAAACGAATTCCTTGGACTGAGTTGGGTTTTGTGCAAGGACAACATTCTTCTGAATAGATATTTCATCACAAAAATGTGAAAACTTAACCTTTTCTCATTTAAAATCATCACATTAAAGAAAGGATGAAAATAAGGGCAAATAATACAATAATTGGTCACTGTGATTTGACATGAAGGAAGCTGTCTTACAGGAAATCCACAAATTAGTTTACAGTTTGAAAGAAATTGAGTGTTCAGTTAAAGTTGTACAGTAATTTTTATACAAAACAATGCCTCTTCAACTACAACTAGCAGTATCAATCTTATGTTCTCATTGATCCATAAATAATTCAATTTGGTTAATTTAACAACCAGTTCCTGGATCTATAGTTTCATGGTGTAAGTTCACTGTGACAAGAATTACTTTTCTGAGTTAAACGAAACCTAATAATGAAATGTCGCATTAGCAACTGCATGGAAGACCATTCTCAATAGTCAGGTTTGATATGAACAATAAGGGAGCCCTTAGACTAAACACAAATAATTTCACTATATGAAATTATATAATCTGCGTTATTCTTAATAAAGAGGATTGGAAATACCGGGTCATTCACTCATTGAATGAGACACAAGGAGAAATTTTCCAATACTTTTATTGATAAGAATGGTGCACAAGAAACTAAAATCAAAATTGTAATGATCTATCATTACAAAACAGTTTTTTTGCACCTTTGCTGAGTTCCATCAATTCAATTATAAAATCATCACATGAAAACAAACATTCATAATAATATACATAAGTGTTTTCATGACAATCAACCAATTTATTAAAATTGTATTAAAGATTTATGAGAAATACAAGTAGATACATACAAGTCTTTTCACATACTAAAAAAAGCAACTAAAATTGTATTCATTCATTTATCTGAAACAAAAACTGATTCATTCCAGCACAATACACATCTATTTACAAAGATCACTACTATTGAAAGAGAAAACGGAGTAAATATACATCATTCAGACAAAATGATTTTAAGAAATATACTTTTTCTTTTCATTCCTAAGAACTTCAGGTCTTCAGTTTCATGCCTAGGAGCTTTCAAACAAATAACACAATTTTTTCATTGGAATCTTTCTTAACAAATTATCTACAATGGATAATTAAGCATAACATCTTGTCTTGCAAGTTCCAATAACATAGGGTCATCGAAAAACTTGTTGATAGACACATCTTCACTCAGACCTTTCCTCCTTCGAGTTTTAATCATGAACTCTCGGGCCAGGTGTGTAGCTGGTT
Source organism: Teleogryllus occipitalis (assembly GCA_011170035.1). Lineage (NCBI taxonomy): Eukaryota > Metazoa > Arthropoda > Insecta > Orthoptera > Gryllidae > Teleogryllus > Teleogryllus occipitalis. The sequence continues at coordinate 75,752 of BLKR01001230.1, read as the reverse complement.
GTGGTTCAAGTGGTCTGATAACAATACTTTTATCAAGAGGATCTCCCGGTACTATTTGCCAATGATGAAATACTGACAAGCAAAATGCCTGTCCTTGTGTATGTGTGCGGAGGTCAGTTTCAAATCCAAATGAATCAATAGCTGGAATAAATGCTTTAATTGTGTACAATGGAGAACCTGGGACAGGGGCATCTTGAGTTACATGACCACGGCGTTTGGCCAACACAGTGTACACTGCTGATACACAATCAGCTGGAGCCTGAACTTCCACAAAGAGATATGGTTCCATTAAACGTGGAGTAGCCATGAGGAAAGCAGAATAAGCAACTCTACGAGCAGTAGGAATGATTTGGCCACCACCACGATGAAGTGGCTCTCCAGCAATAACAGCATCCAAGATTTTGAATTTCACATTACGAATGGGTTCCTCACAAAGAGGTCCCTCACGTGTACCCCACTGAAAACCTTGAACAATAGAATCCTTTACTGAGCTCAGCAAACTTTTGTCAACTTCTGATGGCAGAGTGTCATCTACAAGAATGTTAGGTCCAGTTGGATCTGGTCCAAAGGCCCAGATGGAACGTGCTGCCAGCAAATCCCAGTCATATTTAGACTGAAAAAACTCTCCCAATCGTTTCCTGGGAACAAAAATTCATAATTCAATTCTGAGACTACAAGGATTTTAGCATTCACTTAAAATTAACATCATAAAAGAAAAAAAACTTTATTGATAAATTTTATGATTGCAAGATAAACTTTTCAACATATACAGCAAAACCCCGATATAAGAGACCCTATTATAAGAGAATCCCGCACATAGGAGACAAAATTCATGGTCCCGAGGTCAATTGTATATAAACAATGTATTTATTTCCCGCATATAAGAGACCCCGTTATAAGAGATTCCCGCCTATTGTAGACAAGATTTTATGCCCCGCCATGCGTTCCTTCCCGCTTGTAAGAGACAAAGTGTGAAAGTTTCCTCCAGGTGACTCAGGAATTTCGTCAGTTTGGTAAGGGTTGGGGCACGTGCTTTAAATAGACTGGAGTAGGATTTTGCACACCAGCGTCACCTGGAGGGGGGTAAGGGGGCTGCAAATTTCTCTTGAGGAAAGCTCATTCTGTAAACTTCGTGTCTCTTGGCAACAAGGAAGACGCTGCAGTGTGTACATTTCTATTATTTTTGGTGCAGTGGAGCTATTTTCTGCCACGTGCACAATTTCGAGTGTAGATAGTGCAGTTATTAGTGTGTAATACTGCATTAGTACATGTATACATTATGTACGTGTATGTACATAATGTACGTATTAGAACGTGTATACATACGCACGTTAGTGCTACACGAGTGAATGAATGCGTTTTTTTTGTTTTGTTTTTGCCTTCAACGAAGTTGGCAAAAAGTTTGTCCGAGTTATGGCATCGAAACGGAAGGTTTTATCGCTAGCCGAGAAGTTGGACATTATCAATGAAGTTGATAAATGTAAAGGGCAATCTCTGAGAGCTGTGGCGGAAAGATTAAAAATTCCAGTTTCGTCCCTTGGAAAGATGCAAAAGAGAAGAAATCCTCAATGCCACCGGGAAGATGGGTTCGGCGAAAAAAATTCATTTGTCTCCCTTCAATGAATTGGAGAGGATCTGTTGGAGTGGTTCCAACAGTGCAGAGCTGTAGGTGCCCCCATTGATGGGAACATTTTGCGGGAGAAGGCGCATGAACATTGAAGATTTTTCGGCGTCGAATGGGTGGATTGATAGGTTTAAGAAGAGGCATGATATTGTGTATAGAAACATTTGTGGGGAAAGCAACAGTGTGAGTGCGGAAAAAGTGGACGAGTGGAAGGACAATTTACTTTCCCTCATTAAAGATTATGAACTGGAAGATATTTTTAATGCGGACGAAACGGGTCTTACAGGGGTTACATTTAATGAGTACATTTGTTTTTTTGTTTTTTTTTTTCCCCTAGGACTTTTATCCAGCCGACAGCTGGTTGCCCTTTACGTCCCAAAGGGACGCATATTCGACCATACACTAGAGAAACACTTGCGGGCTCCTCTGATCTGGGGTCAGCAGAACGCGAGGCCCTTCGCGACAACACACACAAAGTCAAAGGACAAACAGCCATGCCCAAGGCGGGACTCGAACCCGCGACCCTTCGGACCGAAGCGCTGAGTCGGTACTCGCTCTTAGCCACCTCGGCCATCCAGGTCGGCTGAAGAGTACGTTACCGCAGATAAAGAAGTGGCAACTGCTGGCATTTCGTGCATTTCAGACCTTTGTGACAACCAGAGTGATGGTGATGATGTGGAAGACTATCACGAGAGTCCACCACTACCATCACATAGTGAAGCCGTTATGATGATGGAGTCAGTGAGAAACTATTTGTTAAACGAAGGTGCTTCAGTGTCAACATTGACTGCAATTAATTTTGCTGAAAGGGAGTTATTAGCAATGAGACCTCATAGGAAGCAGATGGATATAACTTCCTATTTTTTTAAAAAAAAAAAAAGTTTTATATTACTGAGCATTTGTAAATAGCTGTACACAATTGTAAATATTAGTATTAGTTGCAAATATTGTACATACTTTTGCCTCCCAAAATCCAACCCAACGTCCTCACCGTGGGAGGTGGGCAACAGAAAATTGAGTTATTTTAAATAGAAAGAATAATAACATCAGGTATTATCTCTTCTATCGTACAACAAGATTTTGTTGTACATTGAAACTCAAAAGATCTGGCTAAATGGGCTCTAGTTTCAAGTTATTAATGTTTCCTCAAGTTTAAAATAACATCCAAATCTTACTAATCCATATAAAATATGGTAACATTTCATTAAACGTGTCAAAAACTCAATTCCCACTTATAAGAGTTCCCGCTTATAAAAGACAAAATTCCATTCCCCCAGGTGTCTCTTATAAAGGGGTTTTGCTGTACTTCCATTTAAACACATTTTAAAAACAATGTGCAAGATACCTATTTTGTAATCCATCTATTTTAAGTATATTACTTACTTATTCCAAGAAATATGTACAACTTCATTTTCTATGTCCTCTGCCAGACCCTTTTCTAAAGGCTCAGCAATCATGGTGAGTTTATTACGTTTGTTTGGAGTTTCTGCAAAGCACTTTAGAGAAGATGTTTCTACTACTGTTTCACAGAAAGCAACTACTGGGTCAGCAACTTTTATATCTGAAATAAATATAAAAAACAACAACATACATCTTAAAAATTTCTTTGAGAATTCTTTCTGAAAACCAAATAATTATTGTTGTCATTATTACTTTTATTCTTCTTATTACTGAATAATAGTTAAAAATAGAGCAACTTCAAAAAGTCAGATCATGAATTAATAAGAGTAGTTTTCACCTGTATTTTCAATAATCGCACAGTAGAAAGTTGTAGTACATGAAAATAACGTGTTCAAATGTTAAAAAAAAAATGTATAGAGCAAGAATTGCAATGTGTTCTTCAATATCATTAATATCATATTAAGTACAAAAATTATCTCACAAAGAAAATAATAAGTTAATTGTGAAATATTCTCAGTATAACTAGAACATAATTGCTTTTGTGAATTTAATAAATATACAAACCTATTTCAGAGTACATTTTGCGAAGATCATGCATTACACAATCCAAATAAAGTTCACCAGTTCCAAGAACAACATGTTCACCAGATTCTTCAACACGTGTTGACAATAAAGGATAAGACTTATTAACTTTTCTGAGCCCATCCAACATTTTAGGCAATTCAGAAGGATTAACAGGTTCAACTGCAAAAGAATAACATTCTTCAAACATTCCTAAATATTGATTTCGTCATGAACTATAAATATAAATAATCCAAATCACGTTATTGGAAACCACAGGTTGTTTCCTATAATTGAATTTGTAATTAACACACTGAATGGTGTATGGAGGTAAATAAAATTACAAGCAAGTATATGGTTCGAAAAATTTCTAGGTTTCGGGTTATTAGCAAAAATACTTATTCCAATACTCAGTTGAGAGGAAACATTAGTAGTAATTGTCTTACTTTCTTCAACTTAAATATGAATAAAAATATTGGACTGAAGAGCATAAGATGATCAGGAGTTTGTGCATGCCATAGCGGACAGCACTATCGATGTTCTCCGCATGCGCAGATGCACAAAAGTGATCTGAAACTTCAACTGCGCATGCACAGAAGAATGTGCTTTAATGTTCGAGGGTGCACAAACTCTCTGATAATTAATTCTTTGGTAGTCATACTTTCAGTACTCACCAGCAATTTTAATAACTGACTGTGTATTGAATTTGAGAGGACGAAATATGTGAACTTCATCGGCGATATTGAGTTCAGTAATTGTTGCAGTCTTTACAATGGGTTGGTCAACTCCTTCTATGAGAACCCAGTTTCCGGCAGGAACACGGCTCAATTCCACTTTGTACCTAATTGTGACAGAAATACATTTTTCCTCAAATACAATAAAAAATCATTGTAACTTATTTAAACAGGCTGTGAAACTGAGGGTATTTGTCATGAGACATCAATGGTTCACACTCCTCAACAAAACAGAATAGCACAGAGATTCAACAAAACGAAACACAATCTTGTCAGATCATTTTTTGAAATTTTAGTAGTTTGCGTGCAATATTTGCAATTTTAAAAAATAACAAAAACAAGATTATCTCAAAAACAGCTCCAAATTTTTGCTTTAGATTTTTGGCAGGGTTAGTGCCAAATGAACCCAATGCCGTGACATAAACGCTATACTGCTGTATTCTTCTGTTTCTTTCAAAAATGAAATTTTTTTGACTTGCCTCTCACATCTGTAAAACTTTCATTAAATGCGATTTCTTTTCATTATTATATTTATGAGCACATGGGCTTTAAATAATGTCAAATAAAGTTTCTTGAAAACTCAACAGTTTTCTGTAAAAGTGAGCACAAAATTCGGCATTTTCAGAAACTCGCAAATGCCATTTTCTCAAAAATAGCTCAAAATTTTTCCAATAGATAGTTCTAATTGCACTGTTTGTTATGATGTAAAGTTCATTTTGGTGTATTCATATGTTTTTTCAAAACTTACACAAATGTAATTTTCTTGAAATACCTCTCACGCCATTAATATGGACATTTCCATCGATTTGTATGCATTATTACATTTGTGTGTAGAAGCGCTTCAAATGAAGTTTTTCGAAAATTCAATAGATTCCTGTGAAAAAGAGCTTAAATTCCTCATTTACAATAATGCTTAATCGCCATTTTCTTAAAAACGACTACGAATTTTTCAATCAAAACTTACATTTAGGACGAGTTTTTACTCTTCTTTAATATTCTTGAAGTAATGATTCAGTACTACTAGGAAAGCAACAAGTTGAGAAATTGTCAAAAAATGCACTTTGTGCGACAATAGATGGCAGCTGGCCAGAGATTAGAGCCCAACTTTAAAGCCAGACCACACCAAGGAAATTAGAAAAATGTGGTACGAGAAAGTCTGTGCCATTCTGTAGCTTCTCTAGTTTCTATTTTGAATCATCGAGGGCTGGTCGTTTATGTGCACACACACACACATTAACAATGAATCAACAAGAGGGGAAAAACATTTCATCATTCCAATACAGTATTTCTCCTCTCTGTGAGCTTTGTTTAAGGTACAAACACAATGAATCAACTTGTTCCAACAAATACCACGAATCCCAGACCAAGGTAATTTTGAAAGTAAAATGTTATGATTGATGATGACAAAAGCTTTTGAAAGATCTAAAAACATTCCAATGGGTGCTTCATTTTATCCATTGATGAAGCGACACTGTAAGGAAAGAAAATATGGTTGTTTCTGTAAATTTAAAATTTTTAAACCCATATTGTCAATTTTGAAACACTTTGTACATCACAATAAAATAAAACCACAAGACTTTTTATTTATTAAGACACCCCAAAACATGTATTTCCATCAAAATCAATTTTTTACAGCATCTTTTACCTTGCTTCAAAAATCCACAGACGTCCTACAGTAAGAATCCTGGAATCTTCTTCATCTTGTAATGTGTAATTTTCACCAAGAACTCGCACTTCCTGCCCTGCACGTAGGGTACCAGAAAGTACCCGGGCCAGAACCAGAAAGCAAGTACAATCCTCAGTGGGGTACATTTTTGAGCTGTGCACCATCAATGTTCCCTGCAGACATCAAATATATAAATATATTATTATTAAACATATGAGATATACATACATTATATTAACATATACTTTATTATGTTTTATATGCAGCAAATAGATAAAATAATTAACAGAACAGGTGGCTCTCTTACATCAGGGTCACAGTTGCACATATCTTCTGTCAGGTCATTGTTTAAGGGACCAGTGTATATGTGCTTAACCTTATTCCGGGCATTATCAGCAGGAGAAGGTACATGTTGGACACACATCTCAGTAAAACCTATTAAAAGGAAACATTTTTACCATCAACAGCAGCAATAGTAAGAATTGGGAGTAATAAAAGAGAATGTACCGAAGTAACAAGCAAAAGAATATGCTGCAATATAAACAAGTTGACACATGTGAAGAAGATATTGAGCATTGCTAAGAGATACTAAACTCTTTTTATCTGCAATGTTTAGAATTTCTGACCATTACTGAGAATTACATAATTTTTATTTTTAACTCTACATACCACTAAAATCCCCAAGAAACCTGCTGCAGATTAATCTTAATAGAGGACGAATATTTATCTTCATTTCTTCTTTTGTCAAGCGTACACCTAACTCGTCTAAGACTTGAGGGAGAGTAGTGTCCACGTCACCAACCACCTACAATAATTTTAACACGCATTTTACTAGCAATCTTTTAGTTGTAAGAGAAAGGAAAAGACCTAATTCTCACCTGAGCAAAAACTTTATACAGAGGCTCAAGGATAAACTCCACAAAGCTGCGCTGAGCTGAATTGTGAGGTGATTTTTTTGTAAATTTTCGACTGTAATGGAAGTATAAATGAACCTTAATACCAAAGTAATTTGTCAAATACAATTTTGGATTAAAAACAAAAGATCATTCCTGCAAATGAAACATGTCTTCTTGTTGCAACTTACGTTTTATTATTGAAATATATATCACCCCATAATCTTCGGGCGAATTCATTCACATTCACTCCTTCGTACGTTTGAGAATAAATGCTGGCAAATGATTTCAGTGTAAAACACACAGAATATTGAGAGCTTGCAAAACACACATTTCCCAAAAGAGGAGAAACAAAATATGAATTTTCTTCATCAGAATAAAGACTGAAAAAGACAAAATCAATAAACAAAGTAACTTTTATTACCAAGTTTATAATTTAACCTAACAATTAATTGTGAAAATTCATTCATCACAACATTTCAAGCTTAACTGTTAATTATGTCACAATTTTATGCTCATTTTTATGCCCTAAAAAGATTTTTTGACAGATTACAAAACAATAGTATATCTTTGACAAATATTTTCCCATTGCTAATTTGATTACATATATAAGGTAACTGGAATATTTCAATATACATTTCATTCATGATGAAAGTAATTTATTAGTTATTATTTTTATAAAGCCCAAGCTCAAAACCATTTTGGGAGAAATCCACTAATCATAAAACCCATTTCAATTCTCTTTTGAATCGGAATGACAATCATTCACATCTCAGATATATTGACAAAAATTTACTGAACAATAAAAATTAGAACTACAAAAATGTCTAGATGACACTTCGTAAGGAGATGAATGAAATTTCATGTCAATAAATCTAATTTTCTCTTCAATGCTGATTGTCACAGCAGACAAAATAACTTTACAAAATATACTGCAATTTCTCAACATACAAAGAAACAATTCTCTTCATTTTCTATTTAAAAAGGTTAAGAAAATTACCTGAGAAGACCATTAACTTCATCCACAATGTGACGCAATTTATAATAAGCATCCTGAGGTGGAAGTTTTAATTCCAAAATTAACCTGTCGATTTTGTTAATGCACACAGTGAGAGCCAACCTCTCCTGCACAGCGTGTTTAAGCAATCGCTCTGTATTTAACATCACACCTTCAGCAGCATCAACAAATAGTACTACTCCATCACATAATCTCATTGCAGCAGTAACTTCATCAGAAAAATTCACATGACCTGAAAGAACAAATATTTTTGGATAAAATTATTTTATTTATTAAATTATTATTATTATTATTATTATTATTATTATTATTATTATTATTATTATTATTTAAATTTTTTTATTATATTCTGCTGATTTTTTTATGTCTACATTTTGCACTGACGATGGCCTAATGGTAATCGATCGTCCACAATCGCAGTCAGGAGGCTCACAGCAATCCGACTCATAGGTGACACCTACCATAGATGTTTATGAGGATCTCTCAAAACTGGTTGACAGTAAGGGCCTTGTCCTGAAGGTGTGCCAAATGTCTTTCTTAAGTCGTATAATATGTGTTAATACACCTATTATGGTTGAGTTTTAACAATCAACTTAAGTCTCTTCAACAATGAACAATTCCATGAATTTGGAAACAGAGAAAGGTCATATCGCTTTTTAACTTCTGTAGCAGAAACAGGGTCTTTTAGGCCCAATCCTTCTCATTTTCGCAATTCTCAATAACTATTATATTTTGAGGAACACTCCTTGTAGTATTCTCCAATCCTTTTTTTTCTCAAACTATCTATACATGTTTTGGGACATCATGTCATTTTTTCACAATAATATAAATGTTTTTTATAAAATTGTTGTACTTCACGGAAATGGGGCCTTTCCAACCCTACTGGTGCGTCACACAATTCTATATGCATTTCAAACATGATCTGTAATTTGATAAGCCATTAAAAGTCTTACAGGAATTGGCTTGTTGGTCTAACTTAGCTTATATTTCTTCTTCAGCAGCAGTCATTTCGGAACCTGTTGTGCATGTGGATTGCTATTATATATTCCATGTTAGAATTTTTCAGAATTCAGAATTCCTAAAATAATGTTATGTGAAGAAGAAATTGAAAGTATTCTGAATGAGTCTAACATGTTTCCAACTTCCGATGCATCTGTGAAAACGAAGATGAAAGTGATACAATTGAAGCAGATACATTATGTCCGGAACCTGAAGATGCTCATGCAAATTCAACGACAGTGTCGAAAAATGGTTTTCATTGAAATAAAAATCCATTACTAAGCAGTCATTCTAGAGTTCAAAATGTTTTAAAAATTGCTCCTCATCCGGAAATATCACATCAGTTTACACTCTGAAAGATGCCTTTGATTTGTTTGTTTCACATGAAATAAAGAGATTGTGTACTGTGCACATATACTAATGCTGAAGCTGCTAGGGTAGCTTCCACCAGAAATAAGAAGTGGGATAATTGTGTTGAAGAATTTGATGCATTTTTGGTGTAATTCTCAGCGCAGGAATGAATGTCTTGATGTTCTGGCACATGACATTTTCCTGAATGTGAAATGCGATCCATTATTTCGGACTGCTATGAATATTTCAAGGTTCGAAGACTTACGGCAGTTTCTTCATTTTAATGAGAGATGAACACAAGAACAGAGACTGCAAACAGACAAATGTGCACACTTTAGCTATATATGGTCAACTGTGGAAATGCCTACAAACCTGGTGAGAATGTTACTGTAGACACACAACTTGTAGGGCTTTTGTGGTATATGCCCTTTTGTTATGTATATGTCCAACAAACCAGCAAAATATTGAATCAAGATACTTTGAGTTTGTGAATCTAACAGTGATTATGCATTGAATGGTATTTTTTATACAGGAAGATCTTGAGATGAATTAGTCAATAAGAATATGTCTAGTAACATGATGAAGTAACTGATTGATTAGTTGGAAAGAAATGGAGGCTACAATTTTACATTTGATAACTATTTCACATCAATTTCACTAGCCCAATATCTACTCGTAAAGAAAATGTCTATGGTAGGCACTCTTAGAGCACATAAAACAGAAATTCTTCAAGAAATGAAAGCCATCAATAAATTGAGAGAAATATACAGATCTGTTTTGGGGCATAACAAAAGTATGACTTTAATGTCATGTGATTCAAAAATAAACAAGTTGGTGATTGTTCTCAGTACCATTAGGCAATCAGTGATGGTCAAAAGAAAACAACTATAAATGATCTGTTACTAACCAAAATTGTAGTATACCTAATGGATCGAATGGTTGATGACTACACTTGCAGAAGACAAACCCGTCGATGACCAATAAGACGTTTCTTCAATATGATTGATGCTGCTGTTCTCAATGCCTTCATGATATTTACACAATTGAATCTGGACTACGAGAGGAACAATACTGGAAGATGGAGAATGTGCCTTTGTGCCTTTGGAGTCAGCACAGAAAATCAAAATCATCTTGTGAATTGTGTCATAAAACATTCAGGTATGCAAAGAACATTCACATATGTTGTGCCAAAGTTGTAAATAATTTATTTAATTAACTATTAATAAACGATTAGTTCACTTTTACATTTTTTAAACAATGTCTAAATTCAGGAATATTATATTCAAATTTATACAGATTTTTCAATCTTTAACCTATTGATTTCACACAGAAAAGTAGAGAACTTAACCCTTTACTCTCACGACCGTGAGAGTTCAACCTTTTGAAGTTTTGTTGATAGTTTGTGATAGCAAAGACCAACACACAACGATCATGAGAGTTTTGAGAATGATAGTAGTTGCATATTACATCACTAGATCACAGGACCTGTTTGTTTACAAATTCAAATTGTGTGTGGCTGTGTCAGAAAACTTGGGATTTTGTTTATTCATGTATATCGCAAATTATTGATAATTGCTTAGATTAAGTTTTATATTCAATATACTCAAGAAGTGTAGTATGTTAAAATTTTGGTTTTTAAAATTACTTTTTAGTAATACAGAATAGGGTATTTGTCAACTATCACGATAGTGAAGGTTTGTCATTATGTGCTACTGGCATCCTATGAAATAAGTAGTAACGACTGTTTGAATATTTTTTAATAGTTGCTGGTAAGTATTTACAGGAGCGGTTCCACAATGAGCAGTGAAAGTGAAACACTTATTTAAAATGTTCATGAAACAAAAATGATTAAAAGATTTTCATGTAAAAAATAAGTTAAATTTTGTTAAAAATGCTTTTTTCTGCTATATTTTTAAACAATCGAAAGTGCATTGTTTATTTATGTTGTTCATGAAACAAAACTTGTTTTCAAGTTGTTAAAATTGTTACAAGTAAAAATAAAGTTAATTTTGTTGTTAAAAGGTGCTTCTTTTCTGTTATATTTTTCTCTTAAATAATGGATTAATTAGTTCCATTTTAGAAATTCTGCAGTCATAACTACCGAACTCTGACTGTCATGCGAGTAAGCCCACACCAACTTAATTTAGATATTATAGTGAACGTACCTACACGGAATACTCTTAAATCACAAACAGCAATAGATCAAATTATAATTAACAAAACCACAACTAAATATGAAATAATAACGAATAATCTAGGTTACAGTGACCACGATGCACAAATTCTTATAATTACAAATAACATGAATATTGACACAATAAATAAAACATGCATGGGCAGAGCATTTACTACAGTTAACATAAAATTATTTACGGACTACTTGCTGAAAGAATCATGGGAGGCAGTTTATAATGCTATTGACACAAATGAAAAATATAATTTATTTTTCTCAAAGCTTTCATTTCTCTTTAATGCATGCTTTCCTATTAAAAAGAGAAAATTAAACATTTCACGAAAAAGTAATACTTGGATTACACAAGGAATTAGAACATTGTGTAAAAATAAACGTACTCTCTACTTTATTTCTAAACATCATAACAGATCACTCAGTTTCCACGTCTACTTCCGAGAATATAAAAGAATTTTAAGGAAAATAATAGTTCAGGCGAAAATAATGAGGATATTTTGAACACTAGAAACAAAACTAAAGCAATGTGGAACATCATAAAAAATACGACCACGTCATCACGACATTTCGTAGAGAATGTTGTTTTAAAGGATAATGAAAGAGAAACAAGTAATGCAGAAAAAGTTGCGAATCTCTTCAACCAACACTTTTCTAGAATTGCGGATGATCACACGAAGGGACTAAAACCACAAAATTCAACATCATATGCTTCCCAAAACAATTTCAGCACAATGTTTATTTACGAAACTTCTTCTAACGAAATCCTCAGAATAGTCAGTAAACTAAAAAATAAATATTAATCAGGTTTAGATGAATTTCCAGATTGTTTATTAAAAAAGTGTGCACCTGCCATTATACACCCATTAACTCACATTTTCAATGCTTCCTTGTGCACAGGAATATTTCCAAAACAGCAAAAATTAAGCCACTTTTTAAAAAAGGAAACAAAAATGAAATTCAAAATTACCGGCCAATTTCTCTTTTGTCAGTTTTCTCAAAAATATTAGAGAGGCTTTTCTAAACGCGAATGGAAACTTTTGTAAGGAAAAACGAAGCGTTTTCAGACTCACAACACGGTTTTAGGAAATCAAAATTAGGTTTTAGGAAACTGCCATTTTTTCTTTCCTTAAAGATGTTGCTTCATCAATGGACCAAAATGAAGAACCCATGGGGATATTTTTAGATCTTTCGAAAGCTTTTGACGTTATTAACCATAACATCTTGCTCTCAAAATAACCTTCTTATGGAATTCGTGGTATTGCCCTAGATTGGATAACCTCGTACCTTAAACATCGATCTCAAAGAGTAGAAATACCGTACTGGCACGAAAGAACTTTATTTACTTATCTCTCCAATTCTTTGCCAATTGAACATGGGGTCCCACAAGGTTCGATCTTAGGTCCTATCCTCTTTCTGTTGTACGTAAACGATATGCCCTCATCTATTAAAAATGGAAGAACAGTTCTGTTTGCCGATGACACGAATGTTACAAATGTTCTTTGCAAAAAAGAAACATTAAATAGTAGAATGTCAGAAGTTTCAAATTGAATTTGTAATAACAAATTAATAGTTAACGAAGGAAAAACTGTCTCAATGCAATTTTGCGTTTCAAATCGGCAATTGTATGCTCCATTAAAAATGAACAATATGCAATTAGCTGATGTTAAGGTAACAAAATTTCTTGGTCTCTCAATTCAATCTAACCTCAAATGGAATGTACATATAACAGAATTAAACACTAAATTAAGCTCATTATGTTATGTATGCAGAATTCTTTCTAATTCTGTCAGCCTTCATGCAGCTCGTTGCGTGTATTTTGCAAATGTACATTCCCGCCTGAGATATGGCATAATATTCTGGGGAAGCTCATCCTTTAGTGCCCAGACATTTAGATTGCAAAAGAAAATTATCCGAATAATGAAAAAATCCCATCCATGTGATCCCTGCAAGCCTCTTTTCATTGAGCTTGGAATCTTACCATTGTCTTGCCTATTTATTTATGAGTCTGTAGTATTTGTCAAAACTGATTTACTGAACGGTGGGAACTTATTTTCATGTAATACTGATATTTATAGTTACAACACTCGACGTAGAAATCATGTTCATCAAGTGTCAGTATCAACAGCTCACTACAAGAAATCCACATACAATACATGTACGTTACTTTACAACGCTTTGCCAGATGAAATTAAACAATTAAAATTGGTACACAAATTTAAGTTCTGCTGCAAAACTGTTTCTACACAATTAGAGACTATACTGATCGTCAAAACGAAAAACAATGTTTACTTTAACAAAACCAAGATATAGTATAATGAATTAGTTTACATTTGCATTGTATAATTTTAAAAAAAGACTCAATATGCCTGTAACAAATAATGTATTTCCGGGTCAATGACCCCCATCTCGATCGGGTTTTTATCCAGTTTCCCTGATCCATTCAGCAAATGCTGAGATGGCCCCTTGATTTGCTTCTGGACGTAAATGTAGCTTCGCTATGCGCACGTTTTGTTGAACTTTCCTTTTGCTTGTAGCTGGTAGTAGAGCTTAAGGTGAGTTTCTATTTTGTTAAAATACAGAAAAATCAAATCTGTTTGTTCCTTTACCGTTTAAAATAAGTTTTCTATAATTTGGCAACGAAAATATCTAATTTTTGAAATGTTAATTTCTCGCTTTTTTAAATTTGTTTTTATTATTATTATTATTATTTTTCAACTATTAATAGTTAAATTATTGGGAAGTGATTCCGAAACTCAAGAAAGCGTGCGCAGATGTTTTCTCCCCCATACGTCACATACAGTTTTTGACTAAATAAATAAATCAATCTAGAAACCCAATATTTAAAAAAAAAAATTTCATTTATCTTGCGACATAGAAGTAACATAAAAATTATATTTATTTAAAATTGGGAAGAAAAATAATTTCAGGTCTTAAGAGGTTAAAAGGCCCTGTTTCTCCATTAATGGTGATCCTGAACTTGCTGCTCAGTGGGTTAAAAAAAATTAAAAATCCAACGCAGCAAACTATGATCCCATTTTGATTTTGAATGCTGCTGTAAAATTTTTTGAAAACTTTGTTACCAACCATCTATCTAGAGTATTAAAATCCATCATCACTGAGGACCAACATGGCTTTTGCAAGTAAAATCCACTGTAATCAACTTAGCGTTATATCGAAATTACATTGTGGTAGAAATGGAAAAGGGACACCAGGTGGTTGCCATCTATTCTGACTTTAGAAAGGCATTTGACAAGGAGAACCATAATATCTTAATTACCAAACTGACAAACTTGTGTTTATACATCCAATGAGTTGCTTGAATCAAAGATTATCTGTGTGACAGATTTCAGGCTGGGGTCAGTTGTCACAATTTTATGAAACTTCATCTGATGTATCTTAAGGATCACACTTGGGGCTCTGCTTGTTTAACATTTTTAGAAACGATCTTGATCACTACATTTTGAATTCCAACTTACAACTCTTAGCCAATGACAAGATCTTTATGAGTACTAAACCTGTAGAGGATGCAAAAAAGCTACAATGTGATTTAGATAACTTTAGTAACTGATTCACCAGAAATAAAATGCTCTTAAACATGGAAAAATGTTCACAAATCACCTTCTCTCAAAGACGTCACCTCATCACTTTTCGATATAGATTGAAAAGGATAGAATTCAACAAAATTGACAGCATTGTTGATCTAAGAATCATATTTGATGCTAAATTGAATTTTAATCCACATTAACATGTGGGCTTATGGAATGTCAGAGTTTCTGACAGGGCACAGCAATTTAAAAAGACTGATTCCAACAAATTAGGCTTAATCTGTGAACGTATGATGACCCTGCATTTCTTGAATGAGATATTTAGGAACAAAAACTTGCCTTATATTCAGGTAAGTACAGTATATACATTCAGACCAAGTTTACCAACCTGGAGTATCAAAGATATTAACAAGATATGACTTATTCCGTGTGTCAGGCAACACTAAAGTCACAGGCACAGCCTTAATTCCTACACCTCGCTCTTGTTCTGTAAACAAGGTATCAGTGTAGCGTAAGGCTTTCTCTTCAATGGTTCGCAGTCCAGGATGGGTTTGCTGCATTAAACAGTCAACAAAACTAGTTTTCCCATGGTGAAGGTGTCCCACTAATGCCACATTTCTAATTAAATGGGGAGTGTCCATTAAATCAGCAAGAAATCTACAACAACAAAAGTGATAAAAAATACAAGTACTTTTACCAAATCTTTCAAGGAATTTTAATCTTGCAATATTTTGAACTTAGAAGCGCTATACTTTACTTAACAAAAGTAAAATTTAATTTGTATTTAAAATGACAAATGATTTCATAAAGATTTAGGATTCTTTGACTTACTCCATACTGTAAACAGTTTCTGGCAATTCTTGTTCTTTGAGTTGAAATTTCTTTCGCTTTACTGGTGCCACAAGTGGCACATCCAGTGGCTGATTATCTTCCTCTTGAACTATTGTTTCAACATCCGGTCCAAATACTTCAAGTGCAGCAGGATAATAACGTTTGTCTTCATGAAGAACTACAGCTGACGGAGCCACAACATCAGTGTCTTCTGCTCCTTCATTATCCATATCATCCTGCAAAAAATATGTATTATTTTACTTCACAAACATTAACATAAAATGTTTAAGTGTTTTACAACCTACATCATAGTCTTGGTTTTCTTGCTCTCGATCATTGAATCCTTCTTCTTCTTCTTCATCACTCTCCAACTCAGGACCAATGTAGTTGCCAAATTCATCATACAATTCAGCATCCATTTTCCAATATCACTATAAATGTTAAACAAAGATTAATCCTATTCTGGCTGAAGTCTAGAACATGGTGGGCTTAAGGAGACTCCACTCCTTTACCGCCTTCCCCCACCACGCTTCTCTAAGGGTGTACCGTGTTCCCTACTTTAACCCTTATTTTTACTTTAATAGGTACTTAAACTCAAAGCTACAAAAACTTGAGAGAAAAGCCAAGAAGAAAAAGCTAAATAGCAATTTATCAGCTAATTATTATTCGAAAGTGTTACTTTTTCATCATAGGTATGACTGAAAATTAATAACTTTGATCAATTCTCTATCCAGAATTTCTTCAAAATATTTGATAAGTATTGAACCCTCTTGCCAAAGATATATTATGCAAATTGCACAAACTGATCAATTCTTTATGGAGGTTGTCAATTATTTTTACAACTATGCAACATAAAATCCGAAATTTAACAATATCAAGGAATAACTACGTCATACAGTGGATTATGTGATAGACGGTATACAGATCAGGAGTGAATAATGTCGTGACAAAACTTTTCACTTCCGTGTTTTGGTCTGAATATGGCAACTGAAAAAGACGCGAAAGTCCTTAATGGTGCTCGTGACAATAAAAAAAATATTTTTTTACAGCACGTCACGAATCTTTTTCCAAAATAATTTTAATTATTAGTTTTAAACAAGACGATGTACCGGCTCAGCTAACGAACAAGTTCCCGTTCCTGTTGTTTTCAAAAAGTCTGCGCCAAATACTTTCACAGACAAGGTATTACCTATTTCACTATAACTCCGATAAAAACAGTAATTCACTGGACACGCACAACAAATGCTTCTTTACGAAAATGTATACAATCTTGTATACAATCACTGTTCAACTTGCCCAGAACATTGCAAAGCAGCGTCGAACATACGATACCATGGATACAGCGGTACCAACAGAAAACACGATTCCTGGAGCACGCTCCCAAGAGGACAATTATAGTTGTTAAAGTTGGTCAACTATGTAAACATCATTGAAATGACAATCGTTTCTGATACAGAGCGTGCGATATATTTTTTGTATATGCATGCGCGTGTGAGCATGCGCGCGTGTTACTATACACTCTAGTGAGTATTTTTGTAGTACATGGGCTTGGCAACTGGGCGGTCGGCATCTCGTATTGAGGCGTGGTTCGTGTCTAATATGTATGTACTGTCATTTGCTTGTTCGCGAATTGATGTCATTTCATAGAACGTGGTAGTGTACTTCATAATTATATCTCCTACTCATAATTATTTGTAGATTGTATTACATTTAAGTTATAAATTTATCTTCATTCGAAATCCAATATTTCGTTCATAGTTGGTTTTTATTAGCCAAAGAGAGAATTATTGTCTGTAAATTGCAAGCTGCTAGAAGAATTTGTGTTTGTTTCAGTTACATGGAACCGAAGAATGCACTTTATATTTGAACATTACGTCATTCTTTGACGCTCCACACAGCATTCAAACTGTGCTGTCACGGAACGGTGAACTTCGAACTTGGACTCTCCAATTCCTGCGCGTGTTTCCGACGAAAGACAGAGTTTATATCGACGAAAGATTCGCAGGTATTTCGTATCGGGAACATGACGTCCTCATTAACGAAGATTTTATGTCGAAATACTCGCAGAATAAAGAATGGCTTCAATGTTGTACTGTAAGTATTTTTGTGAGTTATGGAAATACTTGTCATATGCACCAATAACTATTCATAGCAATTAAAAGAGAATATGTACTTCTAGAAAAAGAAAAGTAGAAGGTGGTCCTGGTAGAAGTCCAACTTTACGCCATGGTAAGTTTTAAAATTCATTTCGGTTTTAAATTTATTTCATATGAAATCTTAATTTCTGCTAAAAAATGTGTACAGTGAAACAAAACCTAATGGAATTAATGGGTCTGGAACTGGGATACCAGCCTCTACAGTCCAGCCGAGAATATCTGCTTAAGTACTTGCCAAAAAAACAGGAAGAACTTCCACCACGTACCATGCAGGTAAATTTTGCTTCCATTGTAAGATATTTTCACTTTTCTTTGGGTGAAGTAGGTAGGTCATGTATAGAATTAAAACAAAAGAAGGGCTGCAGTCTAAGAGTTGAATTTTTGTTATTACTCAGTTATTAACTGTACTTCTTAATCCGTTTTTGTGTGGTGTTGCAAATTGGGAACAATTTTTCTGCAAAGTCTTTTTGATTTTGGAAGAGGTCAACAATGCCATGCAGTATTCTTATCATGATTGAATGACTCCATGTGCATCGAAAAAGTAGACTAACAGTCAATTGTATTTTCTTCTTCCTGAGTTGAGCCATGGCTCAAAGTTCTAATGGCACTCACTATGAGCTCAAAGAAGTAAGTGTACTCACTTGTAATAATATGATATCGTTAATTTTAATAGTGTAAATTATGATTTAGATATGTAGGATGGCAAATTATTATCTGTTTACAAAATTATATAAATTGAGTTTGAGTGGTTGTGCAATAAGTTGCAATGTTCCCAAATGGGAACACCATGGATGAATGGATGCATGTTGTTGTAGAGACCTAATGAGTGTAGTAGATCGTGTAAGTTGAAACAGCCATTTGCTATTGAATGGAAAGATTACTAGTTAGACTAGGAGTTCATACTTTGGAAGTTCTTTTGAAGAAATGAGAGCCTGTATTGCCTATATTATTATTATTCTATCAAGATTCAAACCCAGTGCCAAGGTGGAGGATGTTGTAGGAACAAGGAACAGAGTCATATAATAAAGCGGACTTCCAACACGCAGAAACAGATTTGAGTTACTAAAAAGGTACGCTCATTGCGCAGACAATTTCCAACTTTATTCAAGCAACAGGTTTGCTATTTATGTTTTTTATTTTATTAATTTTTAAGTTAAAAACTGTGTGCGACGTGATGTGCTAAACTGTCTTCTTGTTAAGCCTTTCGAATGAAAGATTTTGGAAAAATTAGTAACTAGTAGAAAAGTTGTCAGAGGATGAAAGCATGATTCCATATTATGGGAGACTAGGTTCAAAGCAGTTCATAAAAGGAAAACCGATTCGATTCAGCTACAAGATTTGGTGCAAATGTGATCCCATTGGATACCTTTTCCAGTTCCATCCTTACACCAGAAAGGACAAAGAGAGACCTAAGGACATTGGATTGGGGGAATATGTTGTAACACAACTGGTTAGTAATCTTCCTCTTGTGCCTTACAAAATTTATGCGGATCGTTTTTTGTCAACCATTAGTTTGGCTAATAAACTAAAGAACCGAGGAATCCGGTACACTGGAATGATAATGGCGAACAACATTGGAGAGTGTCATCTGATTGATAAAGCAAAAATGGAGAAGCTAGTGAGAGGTAGTAAGATTATCGCACTGAAACCAACTCTGGAATGCTAGTTATTGAGTGGATCGGCTACCGGGCTGTCTGTATAATCACTACATGTGATCCGCTTGAGCCAGTAGTAGATGTCATGCAGTGGTCACGAAAACAGAACAAAAAAGTTTGTTACTCAGCCAAACACAGTATCATGCTACAACAAGAATATGAGAGGTGTAGATAGAATGGACGAAAATGTTTCCAATTATCAAGTATCCTTCAAGTCAAAGAAGTGGCGGTTGTCAGTCTTTACAGTCTGTATTGATATTACAGTTCAAAACCCCTGGCAGTGGTACAGGAAAGGAAACAGTTGACAACTATATGAATCAATTGGCTTTTAGGCCAAAAATTGTTGCGACACCTGCAAAAGTATGCCACTGCAGTTTCTTCTGGAGGGCGCCCTAAGTCATCAAAACAACTGCACAACAGAACCATTCCTTCCATTAGGTACGACTGCCTGGGTCATTGGAAACAGCTAAAATTAAGCCGCTCTTCAAAAAAGGCAACAAAAATGAAATTCAAAATTATCGGCCCATTTCTCTTCTATCAGTTTTTTCAAAAATATTAGAGAGACTTTTTTATGTACGAATGGAAATGTTTCTCAGTAAAAACGACGTGCTTTCAGATTGCCAACATGGATTTAGAAAATCAAAATCAACGGAAACAGCTATATTTTCTTTACTTAAAGATGTCGCCTCATCATTGGATCAAAACGAGGCACCTATTGGATTATTTTTAGATCTCTCAAAAGCTTTTGACGCCATTGATCATGACATTTTACTTTCAAAATTACCTTCATATGGAATCCGTGGTATTGCTCTAGATTGGTTATGTTCGTGCCTTAAACAACGATCTCAGAGAGTTGAAATACCTTACTGGAATGATGGAACATTACGTATGCACCTTTCCGACTCTTTGCCCATTGCACGTGGAGTTCCTCAAGGATCGATTTTAGGCCCTATTTTGTTCCTACTTTACGTAAACGATATGCCCTCGATGATTCGAAACAGAAGAACAGTTCTCTTTGCAGATGATACGAACATCCTTTGCAATAAAGAAACCATAAATAGTACAATATCAGATGTTTCAAATTGGTTCCGAAATAACAAATGAATAGTAAACGAAAAGAACGGTTTTAATGCAGTTTTCCACTTCAAATAAACAATTCTGTACTCCAATGAAAATGAATGGTGTATCATTGACTGATGTTAAGGCAACAAAATTTTTAGGTCTCTCAATTCAGTCAAACCTTAAATGGAACGTCCATTTAAATTAATTGAACACAAAATTAAGTTCATTATGCTATGCGTTCAGAATTCTTTCAAATTCAGTCAGCCTTCAAACTGCTTGTTGTGTATATTTCGCAAATGTTCATTCCCGCCTGAGATATGGCATAATATTCTGGGGAAATACATCTTATAGCTCCCAGACGTTTAGATTACAAAAATGAATCGTACGAATAATAACCAAATCCCACCTACGTGATTCATGTAAGCCCCTCTTCATTAATCTAGGAATTTTACCATTACCTTGTCTGTTTATTTACGAATCAGTTGTTTTTGTCAAAAATGACTTTCTTAAGGGCGGGAATATATTTTCAGAAAATGCCGATGTCTATTACTATAACACTCGACGTAGAAATCATATTCATCAGGTGACAGTATCAACAGCTCAATACAAAAAATTCACATACAATACATGTACATTATTTTACAACACTTTGCCAGACGACATTAAACGATTAAATTCGATAGAAAAGTTTAAATCCCAAGTGAAATCATTTCTGCTGCATAACTGTTTCTATACAATTAGAGACTATACTGAGCATCACAAGAAAAGTAACATTAATTTTAAGAATGATACATAATGCATTATTTACCATTTGGACTGTATAAATGTGTATAAACAACCTGTAACAAGTATTGTACTACAGCCTCCGGGTCAATGACCCCCATCTCGATCAGGTTTTTCGTCCAGTTTCCCTGATCCATTGAGCAAATGCTGAGATGGCCCCTTGTTTTGCTTCTGGACATACATGTAACTTCAATTTCTGTGCATGTCTTCTAGAATTCAGTGGGAAATACAATTATTCAAATTATCGTTTCCATGTTGTCGCGGCAGGAAGTATTATTCCGAAGGACAACATGGATAAGAGCCAAAATTTATTGCTTATTTATCCTTGAAAATAGATTTTATTACATGGGAGGTTGTTTTTCTTTTTTTATTATTTTTTTTTTAATAATTTAAGTAGTATATGACTTAGTGTAGGGATCACAGAATTTTGAAAATGTGCACACAATTCATTTTTCCCCATAGCACGTCATACGCAGTTTCAACTGTTTTTTTGACGTTAAATAAATAAATAAATAAAAGATCAATGCCGTGAAGCAAAATATTTTAAGCAATATATTTTTTTATTTTCCAATAAAAAAAATGTTTTAAATACATGTGTGTTTTTTATCAAAGGTACCTAATTGTGCAAGAAATTATACTTGATGAGGTAGAGTTCTAACGTCCGTTTCTTTTTACGAAAACGAGAGGCACCCATTTGAGCCCGGTGTTCCCATTTGGGATCAGATGTTATTTTAGGAATAGCTATTGAAAAACAGATAATTTCTTTTTCCTTGTTCACTAGTAACTACTTATATGGGATAATGAAAGAAATACACAAATATGCAAGAAATTATAAACTCGGGATAAAATAGATTAATTAACCACTTAGAGAATAAAAATAGGAAAGCAGGAGTTGGGTAAAAAGTAGTTTATCACAATGTATTACACAGTCGTACTTTGCTACACCTAACCACAAAATCGAAATGGCCAATTACGATTAGTGAATGAATCCACCGTTAGAGGCACTTCATTCAAACTGGCTTTTTGCATGAAAAAATATGAACATGTTCATGCAGAAAACGTGCAGTCTGGACTGCACATTTTCTGTTGATCCAGTCTGCACAAAAACTGTACCGTGTATACCGGGCTTAACATTCCTGCCAAGTTTGCTTCCATGATAATGGACTTTTCACAGAATTTTTGTTGCCTTATTTCCGCCAATTGTTCTTGCAAGATGGTGGAATTTTCGCACAATTTGTGTTGTAATGTTTCTGCCAATTCTTCCAAAATTCTTAATAAGTCCGCCAAGATTGTGTTTTTTTTTTTTTCGAGAAAATTCTCTGGAGTGTCTCCTGCTGCCTTCTTTGCATTAACAAGACCTTTTTGTAATATTGCTTTTGTTTTGGTGTCTTGATGCCTTTCTTCTAGCTCTCTTTAACTCGTCTGTTTTCAGATTTGGTAAAGCTTTTCTAAAACTCTTCTGGATTAAAGCTTTATTTCACACGTTATTACTGTTTAACCTCGCACATAACACCAATTGTAACGTTTTTGGTGGTGAGTTAAAACATGTGTTTTATTCAACAGATTTTTATTTTCACAAAGTTTTATTTTTCTTTATTTAAAATTACTAGTTAGACAATACTAAAACACTTAGTCATATACAAATAGTCTTATATTTATATCTCAGTTCCAGTGGCAGCTGGTGCCCCAAGAGACTGGAGGTTGAACCTCCATCGAATGACGGAAATCTAATTTCCAAAATTCAAAATACATAATAAAAATGTAAGCAAATCAAATAAATTTAAACTAAGTGAAATAAGTCTATATTGAAACACAATTTTATGCGTCCTGTCCACGCATATACACTTCCCGCGCCTGTCATTCTGGATTTGATTTCCACTGAGCACATTGCGGCAAGCACTATTGCTAAGTATGACTCCAGCACATTTCAACAAGCACTCTTGCTTCGACACGTTTCACACAAATCAAATTATTTTATTCGAAAATTTCACTACCCTGCTATATTTGGCAATAATAAGAGATATTCGACACACATGCCTATTCACTAGAATGTTCGCAAACTGCTGGCCAGCTGCAGCCACAGTGGCTTCTGCAAGACACTATAAAGGACTTCCATCCAGAACGGCTACCTTTATACAAAGAACTGATCTAATGTACGTTTTGAATTAACAAACCTAATATCAAATTCTCCAAATATCGTAAACAGTATATTGAATATTGTCAATAACTGACTGAACGTGTGTACTTTCAATAATAAGCTAAATTCATAAAACTATGTTGCAGCAAGTCAGACGAAGACAGAATATGGGTATTCCCCTGAGACGCATTCTGTTGCCACGTAGCGCACTAGACTGGTTACGCCACCAAAAGGCGATGTGTTTCCTGTGTTAAATCGAAGTGTCAAAGAGTTAATTAGTAAATCCAGTAATGCAGTCAAGAGCGTAGTGCAATTCCTGGCAAGGTACCAGACACAGGAGAGAACGTCAGTTGGATGCTCTTTGGTTTCATAATGATTTCATATACCTTGATATTGCTGCAATACCTTGAAAATTGAATGTCATTAAAAATAAATTATATATTTCTAAGATATAAGATCTTTTTCATTTTCTGCTGGTTGTGGAACCGTGCAATCTACCCACGAGTGGCCACTGCTCAGTTTTTGAGTTAATGCTCGTTTGATTATTTATTTCAACATGGCTCACTTCCTATGCCCTGACCATTGCAATGCTGTTCAGGCAATGCACCCTTATTTCACAGCTCAGACTGAAAGTGGATTGCCGGCCGTTGGAGCCTCTCGTTTATAGCTGGTCAGGCGCCCGAGCCTGACCAGCTATAAATCTTCGTGCCATCAGCGTGCCAATCTTCCAGAACTGTGCCATTCTCTGCGACCCGCGAACACTCCAAAACCTGGGTTTGGGAGCCGCCTTGCTCCATGCTGTTGACTCTGACAGATGACGCAATTCTTGTTACAATACATTCATGCAAAAGTGTGGAAGAAGCTTCCGTACAGCTTATTAAACATAGTCGCAAAGTAGTAAATAGGTAGGGGATAAGATACTATGATGCAACCATGGAAGAGTAAACCATTACTCTAAATTAAAAGGGGGATGATTATTATTATTATTATTATTATTATTATTATTATTATTATTATTATTATTATTGTTATTGTTATTATTATAATCATCATCGTGATCATGATCATCATGATCATGATCATCATGGTCATGATCATTATCATTATCATCATCATGATCATCATCATTATTATCGTTATCATTATCATCATTATCGTTGTCATTATCATTATCATCATTATCGTTGTCATCATTATTATCGTTGTCATTATCATCATTATCCTTATCGTTATCATTGTTATCCTTATCGTTATCGTTATCACTATTTTTTAGAAGGGGGGAAATCCTTTACGGAGACGGTGAAGTCAGTACTGTCGGACTCCCGTTCGTGGTTTACCAACTAAAACCCTAAATCTTCATCTCCTAAGTCGTGATATCTCCCACACGCAACCGTCGCTAGACATTACTTCGCATGGAAGATTGACTGGGAGCTAATGTTTAACTCCTTCGCTCCTTTTCCTTCATGATCTTCGTTATGAAGTGCTGTATTATATTCCACTTCTCCTTCGAGCTTAGCATTATATCCATCATGTTTTCTGGGGTCATCACTTGTTGAAGCTTAGCATAACAAGTCTCCCTTTCCATCTCCCATGCCCTGCACTGAAACAGTGTATGCTCTGCGTCGTCAGTATCTTCAAGGCATAAGTTACATGTCGGACTTTCTTTAATCTTGTAATCACAGAGGTACTTATTAAATCCACCATGTCCCATAAAGGCCTGGGTTAGGTAATAATTCACCTCCCCAAACTTTCGATCGACCCATCTCTCAATGTTGTTCACAATCCGATGTGCCCATCTACCTTTAGCGTCCACATTCCACCTTCTTTACCACTCTTCAAAAAGTAGCTTCTTAGCCTCGCTCTTGATGGTCTCTATTTCCTTGGGGGAGAGATACCGATTTAGTTGTCTAGCTTCCTGTAAGGTGGAATACGTCCTTTTCCTTTCCATGGCTGTCAGATCAATAGGTGGGATACTGGCCATTACCAGTACTGCGCTAGTAGACAAAGTACGGTAGGCAGCCACCACCCTTAGGGCCATTCGTCTTTGCACTTGTGTATATTTGTTTCTCATAACCTATTTTTCCAGTGAACTCGCCCAAGCTGGTGCTGCATATAACAGTTGTGAGTGAACTACTCCAGATATCATCCTTCTCTTGGATTCTCATTGCCCGCCTACATTCTGTAGTATTCTTGCTAAGTTGGATCCTGTCCTCGCTGCCTTTTCTGCCATCACACTTATGTGTGGCCCAAACTTAAGTCTGCCGTCTATCTCAACTCCTAGATATGTTATTTGGTTCTTCCAGATTATTCTCTCTTCTCCCAGTCGAATATCTGGAAAGCAAAAAGCCCTCTGATCGGTGACTAACACCGCTTCAGTTTTCCTTACTGCTATCTGAAGGAGTCGTCTATCTAGCCACCTTTTGACTCTGTAGAGTGCTTCATTTACTCTTAGTTCGAGCACTTCGATATCATCGCTATGACTTATTATCAGTGTGTCATCCGCGTATCCTATAATCTGCGTTTTTCTTGGGAGATTAATATTCAATATGCCATCATACAGTACATTCCATAGAAAGGGGCCAAGTCTGGACCCTTGTGGAACTCCGCACGTCATATTTGCCTCAATCTTGATGTTATCCATGTAAATTATCTTCCTTTCATGAAGGTAGTCCTCAATGATCCTTACTAAGTATTCAGGGATCTCCTTATCAGCCAATGCTTCAATGACGTCCTTCCACCTAGCTGAGTTGAAGGCATTCCTAATATCGATTGCTACAAGTGCGCAGAATCCCTTTTTCCTCCCAGTTCCATTTCTAGCTGCATCTGCAATGCGAACTACTTCTATAATCGCATCCATCTTCGAACAGCCTTTCTGAAATCCATATTGTCTATGAGAAAAACTTATATGTTCCTCCAGTCTTCAGAGTATTAGTCCCTCCAGTAACTTGCGCATAGTGTCAAGAAGGCACAGTGGTCTATATGACGATATCTGTTCCAACAGTTTCTTGCCCTTCCGGAGTAGTATTAACTTTTGTTTTTTCCAGTTCCTGAAAAATTTCCCTTCCTTAAGACATCTATTATAGGCTTCCAAAAGACATTCTGGATACACTTGTACCACTAATTTTAATATTTCGGTGGGTATCCCATCCAAACTTGGTCCCTTCCCTGTTTTCATGTTCTTCACTGCTTTCCGTAATTCGTCTGTCGTAAAGTAGTCAGCATCATTAAACTCATAATCATTTGGTCTTTGTCTCTCTTATAGCTCCTCTCATCTACTGTGGGTCATTGAGGTAAGGTATTTTGGGATCCATCCGAAGCTTCTTCGTCACTATCTTATACGCCATACCCCAGGGTTCATTATGAATCTGGTTTAGTTCCTTCCAACTTCTGTTTTTGCTCCTTTTAATTTCTTTTTTAAGTTACTTACGCTGGGTTTTATATTGCTCTCTAAGGTATGGGTCGTTTCTGGCTCTTGTCGCCTTTCTTCTAGCCTTAATGCAGCTCCTACGTACTTCTTCTATTTCTGAGGTCCACCAGTACATTTGTTGTTTATTTCTGGGGCCCCTGCTTCTGGGCATAGACGTATCGCACACTGCTGTCACTATTTCTTCCGTTGTCTTTACCACATCTTTGAGTGTTTCCCCTTTGTTTGTCCAGCCCATGCTTGCCAATAACCTGGATTCTTCCAAAAAACGTTTTGCGTTATCCTCATTAAGTTTTTTGGGGTTCCAAGAAGGCCTACTTTTGTATCTCGCCTTACCACTTTGTGGCCCTTCTGATGTTACGGCATACCCTATGTATCGATGGTCACTCAGAGTTTCCTCATCCAACACCATCCAGTCCGTGATGTCCTTAGCAAATCTGGAAGTACTTATTGTCAAATCGAATATGGATGAAGTATCTCCCTGTTGGAAAGTGATCTCATTCCCAGAGTTAAGAATAATAAGATCATTTCTTGCTATTACTCTACTGCTGCTCTACGATTTACCATTGAAGTTGCCTGCTATCAGCGCCTCTCCTTTCGTTGTTTTCAGGCTAGCCTCCAATTCGTCAATGTCTTTTTGAAATTTCTCTATTGTGTCATTCGGGGAGAAGTAACAGCTGTAGATTCTCTTATTATTCACCTCAACCCATACAAATCCATTCTTCGTCATCTTGTATTTATTAATATTTAACTTCCTATTGTGGATTATTATACCTCTGCTCTTCTAGTGGTATCTCGATACAACATTTTCTTGCAGTAAGGTTGCTCACTAGTAAGTAGCACATCCACTTCCCTCTCTGCAGCAACCTGCAGCATCAAGTCCCACGCCTGTTTACTCCTCCCCAGGTGAATCTGTAGGAGTCGAAGCATACTTGATGTTTTTTCCCTTCTGAACCACCGCTATAAAGGAGGGACATTTGTTACTTCCTAACAGATGTTGATCCTCTTTGTTTTTCTCTTTACATAAAACACATTGCTCCCTGTTGGTACAATTCTTGACCACATGTCCAGTTTTACCACATCTGTAACATACCTTGCTACGATCAGGTCCTCTGCAGTGCATTGCAATATGTCCGAAGTCTAGTCATCTATAACATCTTGTTATCTGGAGTTTTTCCCTGATTCTACAATTAACCCATCCAATCTTAATGTTTCCTGCCTTTATAAGATTATGAGCTATCTCTTCTTCCAACAACATTGTAGCTGTTTGCATTCCTCCATAACCTTTGCGCATCCTACAGGGGGTGGACATCTGTTCTATTGCTACTGTTTTGCTCACCGCCTCCAACACCACCTAGACAGTAACCGTTTCATAGATATTTCTAATTTCTATTAGACGCTTTCGCTCCAAAGCACTCACTTGAGCTTGCTTCCCTACCGCTTTCTCCAAAGCCTCATTCAATGAGGCAATATTCCCAGTTTTTTCAAGTACAATAAGTATCTCTTCCTTTCTTGTCCTCCGTATAAGCCAGGATCTTTGTACCATGATCACTAGGGTTCACAGTGTCCATCTTCTTTATGTCAGCATAAGTTTCCCCTTCTTTAGCTGCCACTTTGATAGCTGGATTGACTTTCCTGACTGTCTTCTTCTTTTGTATATTTTTCTCTTTTCTGCTTTGTTGGAGTTGCCAATCCTCCCCTACTTGGTCTTCTGTCTTTTCAGATTGTTCTATCTCCTCACCCTGATTTACTTGCTTTTCTCCTGGCGTAACCTCCACCGTAGTTATCTCCTTCTGTTTGTCTTTCTTACCTCTTCTATTGGGTTCTTCTGGTGCACCCCTCTTTTTACTTCGTACGTCTTTCTTATCTTCCCTTACCTTATTTTCCTTCTCTCCACTCAGTAGAGAGTTCAGGATCCCTGAAAATTCTCTCTTTTCCTCTACTACCTCCTGTACCCTATACTTCACGGTATCCATATTTTCTATAGCTTCAGTCAAAGCTTCCTTCACACTCAGTGGATTGTTCTTCAGCAAATTTTTCTCTATCATCCTAAGGCTTTGACTTAATTCATCTAGAAGTATCCCTTGGAACTCTACCAGTTGTTGCATAGTACCCCATTTTTCTATTATTAGATCAGCTGCTGTTTCCTTATTTCCTGCAACAGAACTAGCAGTTTTATTTCCTTCTTGCGGTCCCTTCGCTGCTGATTCCTTGCTTCCTGCTACAGTATTATCTGATTCCTTTTCCTCGCCGGGTCCCTGCCGGCCCCATGGTTCACTTTCTGGCCACTTTGGAGTTTCCTTACTTCCTGCTATACCATTATCTGGTTTCTTTCTCTTTTCCTCTCTGGATTCCCGCCGGCCCCATTGTACCCTTTGCGGTGTTATAGGGGGAGGGGACCTTTGCACCTTCGATCTTCTTGCAAAGGGATCTTCCACTGCCCTCTCCAGATTTTCGCTTGTTGCAGTGATTATTGTTGTTGGTGTTGGTGTTGGTGTTGGTGTTGGTGTTGGTGTTGGTGTTGGTGTTGGTGGTGTTGGTGTTGGTGTTGGTGTTGGTGTTGGTGTTGGTGTTGGTGTTGGTGTTGGTGTTGGTGTTTGTGTTGTTGGTGTTGGTGTTTGTGTTGTTGGTGTTGGTGTTGGTGTTGTTGGTGTTGGTGTTGGTGTTGTTGGTGTTGGTGTTGTTGGTGTTGTTGGTGTTGGTGTTGGTGTTGTTGGTGTTGGTGTTGGTGTTGTTGGTGTTGGTGTTGTTGGTGTTGGTGTTGGTGTTGTTGGTGTTGGTGTTGTTGGTGTTGGTGTTGTTGGTGTTGGTGTTGGTGTTGTTGGTGGTGTTGTTGGTGTTGGTGTTGTTGGTGTTGGTGTTGGTGTTGTTGGTGTTGGTGTTGTTGGTGTTGGTGTTGGTGTTGTTGGTGTTGTTGTTGGTGTTGTTGTTGTTGGTGTTGGTGTTGGTGTTGGTGTTGTTGTTGGTGTTGTTGTTGGTGTTGTTGTTGTTGTTGACGTCGTCGTGATCGTCGTCGTTATCGTCATTGTTATCGTTATCGTCATCATTATCATCATTATTTAGTGTGTTTTTATTAATTTCTGGGTGATATTTTAATCAGACTTCCTAATAAATTTTACAGATCTTCAGTGGTTGTTTGTGATATAATTTTATAGTTGTTTCAGTTATTAACCATATAATTCACTTGCTGAAATACTTAACATGAAGCCCCTGAGACATTTTCAAAATTTTCAACAAAAAAAAGGCTCCTATGTTTTTGATTCAATTTTGTTGTTGGATAGTGTGAAGGACGCTTAAATGAATGGTGCAGGTCTCATGTTGGTTGAAAACCCTGATATTTTGGGGGAAAAAAATTTCGGTGTCTTTTTACAATTACAATTATGCACTGTCAGAAATTTCTGCATTACTTTTAATGTAAAAGTACATGAAAGTAATTGTCATGTACGTACATTAAATTTAATTTACGCATGTACGTTGAATTTAATTTACACATGTACATTGAATTTAATTTACACATGTACATTAACTGTAATTTACACATACTTGAGTTGTAAGTAACTGTATGGGTACATTAAATTTGTTGTTGACTGTAAGTTACTGTACGGGTACATTAAATTTAATTTACATACATGATAATTACTTTCATGTACTTTTATATTAAAAGTAATGCAGAAATATCCGACAATGTGCTTTCTACTACTCCTTCAAGTGCAAATTCTTCTACTCCTAAAACGATGTGGCAGCTAGTACAGATGAATGATGTTTCATATTTACAAATTTCGTATCTTTCGTATGGAATAATTAAATGATGAATTGTAATTTAGAGGACAAATGGAGTCAAGTTAACATGTAGTTAATTAGCATAGCAGTAATCCTTAATCATTAAAATTAGGTAAAAATTAAATCTAGGTGCCACAGGTGTTAAGTTGTTGTAAAGATCATAGGTGACCAAAATCCTTTTTATTGCTAGTATTATTAGAACCCTTGGCGCATAAATAATTATAAACTTGTATACCAAATATTATCGAATTCATTTTACCAAGAATTTATTTAAGGAATGAGAAAGAATGAATAAATATTTTACTTTTATTAATAAACAAAAATTTATTTTATTCAAAAATAGAAAACTATCAGCACTTGAGAAATGGAAAATTCACAACTTATTACAATATACTCTTCACTATATTTTATCCATATTTTTTGCCAATTTAAAAACTGCAGAATCACCTTTTTTATGGCCTCTCCTTATGTTGGATTTATTTTCATAATTTCCCTGAAAGTAATAATTTTATTAATATAAATAATATTTATTCATCATTACCTTTTTACACAGTTAAACAAATAATAAAAAGAATGACAGAGGCAATGGGTTTGCTGTGATGAGAACAGGAAGTGAGGAATAACATTTTTACATTTTACACGTTTTCATATAGGAAAGTTATGATGTTTTTTTGATTATACACACATTTTAGAAAAAACTACTATTGCTCTACCACGTAAGAACATGACTGCAACGCTTCAGAATACGAATGAATGCAAAACACTTTGAGTACCTGAAGTAGGCAGGCTGGGAAACCCGTCACCCTTTGTCTTGCCTGCAAGGGACAGGAAGCGTTCGGAATTCCATAAGTTGTATATTAAATCCACATTGATTTTAATTTATGCAATAAATTTAATGTACAAGTACATTAATCACCCTTTAATGTGCAAGGTACATTACTTTTAATTTACAGTCCTATATTAAATCCACATTAAATTTAATGTAATTTCTGACGGTGTGATATAAACTTTTTTTCCCTGAATGAAATCTGTTCCTTAAAGAGAGATTTTGAAATAAGGTCACGAACAATTTTTTTGAAAATTTGTGTAATTTTTGCCTAATTGTGCATGAAGTATAGACAATTTTTAATTTTGTTTAAACCATTTTTAATTTGTTTAAACAATTTTTCTCAAAAACGGCCCCAACAATTTAGATTAAATTTGGAGCTCGGATAGCGTATAGGACGGTTAAGAGAATGGTTCAGGTCTCATGTTCGTTAAAAGTTCTGATTTTTGAAAATTGCAAAAAATCAATTTTTTTCAGCATCTTCCTGCAACTGCAATTATGAAGATAACTTTTTTCTTAATGAAATGTATTAATCAAAAACAGATCGTCAAATTATGTCACGTTCAATGTTTCGAAAAGTTGAGTATTGTTTGCGAAATTTTTATTTTCATTATACCATTTTTTCTTAAGAACGGCACAAAATGATTGGATTGAATTTAGGCCTTAGATAGCGTCAAGAACGCCTAAGAGAACGGTGATGGTTTCCTCTTCATTTAAATGCCTGGTTTTTGAAAACTTTAAAAACTTTAGTATTATTTTAGTAATTTGACGTCAAATGTAGTCGCCCGCTCCAGATATCCTGCACTTCATGAATGTAATAGTTGTGATTCCAGGCAGTTAGATGCTACGTATGGTAGAATTTGTATATTATTTCACATTTCTTTGTGCGTTTCTTACTTATTAGGTTTTGTTATACTAATAAAATTAATCTTTAGAAATTCTATAAAACCTTTTTGAAATATCAGAAAGGAAAAATTGCCTTCACGGTTATCAGATTGGAATATAACAATGGCATTCTGCGCCGTGAGATAGCGGCTGAATTTCTGAGAATTATATCTCATTGTTGGGACATGATTTAGTTGTATGAAAAGCAGTCATACTTGTCAAAGTGTTGATGTTTGCTTGAAAATATTTAGTTTTTTTCTCATCTAATGTTCTTCGATTTGTAATGAGTTTTACAAAAAATAACTGCGATGTTGATTCGGAGAGAATTTATGGTATAATAGAATTACATATCCATTATTAAGGGCAAGAAAGTACGTGCTATTGTAGCACCACTAGTTTAGAACAGATTTCATTCAACAACAAAAATCTCTTATCAACTTTTTTTTGCAATGACCTTTTTTTTTTTCTTTCTTGCTTTCAATTTTCAAAAAAATAGAGAAAGCGCCGAAAATAGGACCCGCACCATTTTCTTTACCGTACTGAAGCCGTTCTTCTTTCATTCAATTTATTTTTATTATTATTATTTTTATGATCATCATCATTATCATTATTATTATTAACACCTTTGTGTTTACTGTATGTCAAAACTGGTCTGGAAAGACCAACCATCAACTTTTCTTTGTTATATCTTAAATCTAACTATTCTTATATCCTAAATTCAGTCCAATGACATAGTTAGTCCGGTTGTTTTAATTGGCACTGTCACTTGTACAATGTTCTGCTATGATGACAACACTACACAAGTTCAAATGGTTTGGTTCTCTTCAATCTTTGGAACAGGTGTTGGTTTTCCAGCAGTTGAAGAATTTCTGCATTTTCGTGTAGGCGAAGCCTCTTCATGCTTCTTGGCGAACCTTTAATTTCTTATTTAATTGTTGGTATTCCCAGATCCCTGTGAGTATCAGCATTTCTTACATACCTGAATGCATTCACCATTTCTCGCAGAACTTTGTTTTGGTAAGTTTGTATTATTTTGATATTGCTATCTTTCGCACGTCCCCCTGAATTTCATATAGCTACATGGGTTTAAGTATCTGATTATATATTAGTGTTTTATTATATAACGATATGCTGGAATATCTTCCTCTTAGCCATTTATATTGACAAAATTTTATACTGAGTTCTTCCTTTTTTTTCTTGACATGTTCTTTCCATTTCAGTTTAGTGTCCAATGTCATGCCCAAGTATTTAGCTTTATTTTCATAAGGAACAATCTTTCCATTTATATTTAGTGGTGGAGGATTGTTTGATTTTCTATTTGTAAAATTGACGTGAACTGATTTTTCTTCATTTATCTTTATATTACATTTTTTGGTCCAGTTATAAACAGCGTTACTAGCTTCTTGTAGCTGTCGGGTAGAGCTAATCTCGTCTTGTGCTGTTGTTATCAAGGCTGTGTCATCAGCAAAAGTGGCTAATTTTCCTTGTTCTGGGATTGGTATATCACTGGTGTATAATGAGTACAATACAGGCCCAAGAACACTACCCTGTGGCACCCCTGCTTGGATATCCTTCAGGTCAGAGTATGCATCTTCTTGCTTTGTTCTAAACATTCTCTCAGGTATATATGATGTGAGAATTTCAGCATATTGTTTGGGTAGCATTTTATTTAATTTATGCAGTAATCCTTCATGCCAGACTTTGTCGCAGGCTTTCACAGAATCCAAGAATAATACAGAACAGACTTGTTTCCCTTCTAAGGCCCTCTCAATTATATCTGTAAATCGGTGCACTTGGTCTATTGTCGAGGGTCTTTGTGTAAATCCAAACTGATGGTCAGGGATCAAATTAGCATTTTGTATAATTGGCTTTAATCTTTTAAGGAGGTGTATTTTACATAATTTTAAAATTACTGGTAAAAGAGAAATCAGTCTACATGATTCTTCTTTGTAGGGTGGTTTGCCTGGCTTGGGTATCGTAATAATTTCAGCCACTTTCCAGGTTGCAGGAAAATATCTCAGTCTAAAAGCTGCATTATATAGGCATGTCAGCATGACTATCTTTTTTTGTGGCAACTGCTTCAATATTTGTCCAGTGATCAAATCAAATCCTGGGGCCTTCTTTGAACTTAGGTTAGTCATAATCTCATCGGTCACTTCTTTCAAAGTAACTGGAGTTATTATTGCTCTGCATATCATTTGCCGAAAAGACTTCCACTAGATGTTCTGCAAATAGATCTACTTTTTGTTTTTTATCTCTTGCCCATTTTCCTTGACCTTTTCCTATTGGAGGGACAAACGTGATTTGCCTTTTGATTCGTTTAGAGGCTTTCCACAGTGAGTATTCAGTATCTTCATCAGATGTTACATTTGTAAGGTATGCTTTGATACTTTCGTCTTTTAACTTACGAATTTCTCTTTTCAGTTTTTGTGCCTTATTGTTGAGGACAGTCTTATCCGCTGGGTGTCGTGTTTGCTGCCACTTTCATCTTGCTGACCTTTTTTCTCTCACTAGGTTTTTTATTTCAGCTGGATAATTAAATCCTTTTTTGATGCGTTTTATTTCTCTGGTGTTGTTAAATGCAGTTGTTTGCAAAAGTTTAGTAAATGTTTCTACTTCTATGTCTAATTGTTCAGTTGTTTTTAGATTGACATTGAAATTGATTTCATGTTGTAAATCAATTTTGAAACTTTCCCAGTCTGTAGTTTTATTTACAAGTTGGTCTCGCTTCTTTTTTTATTATTCTTTCACTCAGCATTAAGATAACAACCGAATGGTCAGAATTTAAATCAAAACTATCGCCTCTATCTATAAAATTTGGTGATATTTTCCTCGAGATGAAGAAGTGCAGTATGGTATTTTGCCTCTGTCACCAGGCCAGTAGGTTGGCTTCCCTGTTGAGTGCGTATTGCATCCGGTTTCTCTGATGGCTTTTTTTTAACTCGCTTCCTTTGGTCGTGATCAGCCTTGCTCCCCAATCAGTGTGTTTAGCATTCATGTCAGCACCTATTATAAATCTTTCACCCATGTATTGCAAAATTTCTTTGTAAAATTCAAGTTTCAGGTTGTGTCTTGGTGGGCAGTATATTGCACCAATATTAAGATCTTGTTTGGTAGATTTTATCATTACTGTGGTAAGCTGCACCTTTTTACACTGTATTGGGTTATCTTCATAATGATTTATACAATCTTGGATGATAATCGTGGTCCCTCCCTTCGCATCATTATCTGAATGGGTAGTATGATAAATATTGAATCCTTTTAATTTTATGTAAAATTCTTTTGTAAAGTGAGTTTCTAATATCAAGCACACGTTTATACGTTGTGTATTTAGAAAAATTTCTAGTTCATATTTTTTATTCTGTATGCCATTAGCATCCCATGCCGCTATTCTCAGATCTTTTTTATCTGTTATTTTCATCTTTCCTTGTTGCTATGGCTTCTAAACGATCTAATCTCTCACCAAAATGGTTCATCATGTGCATCATCTGTTGTAACATCTGTTGTACTGATGTGTCGTTACTTGGTTTAGGTTGTAGTGGATTGTTTTGTTTCATTCCATTCCCTTGAACTGCAATATTATAAGGGATTTCTTCGGTTGTCCTTTTAGATGTAAAATATTTTGTTCTGGGCATCTCTTGTTTCTGTTTTTGTTGACTTATTCTTTTCTGCAGTTCTTTGGCAATTACGCAGCCTCTGTAATTTGCTGGATGGCTTCCAGCACAGTTAGTACATTTCACTGGTGTTTTTTGATTTTGTGCAAGCAGATGTCAGATAATTTTCCGTGCACTTGACGCATACTGGATTTCTTTGACAAAGTTTTTATGTATGGCTGTAGCTTTGACATCTTTTACATTGAGGGATTAGTTTCCCAGTCTTGTACATTTCTGTTCTGATTTTCATATTAGCCAGATATTGTATTTCATGGATTTTCTTTATGTCTTCTGCCTTGTCAAAGGTTAACATAAATAATGGGAGTTTAATGTATTTATATTAGTTATTCTTTTTAATTTATTTTCTACCGATATAATTTTGAACCCTTTTTCTTCTAGTTCTGCTTTAATTTCTGTTGTGTCACAAGTTCGGTGCTGGTTTCTGACCATGATTCTTATAAGCCTCTCTTGTTTATTTTCATAAGTATGCCATTGTTCAGGTTCATTAATTATTTTTGTCAGTTTGAGGTATTCTGATCCGTCACTGACATTTATTTTAATTTGGTTATTTTTCATAAAAGTAGCATTATAATGTAAATTTTTACTTTCAAGCTTATTTTTAATCTCCCGGTAGTTAGTGAGATTGCTGATTACTACTGGAGGTGGCTTTTTCTCTTTTAAGGTTTTTGATTTTTGTTCTACACTGAGTTTACTTGGGCCCTGCTCTGATAATGATGTGGCCTTTCTTTTCTTAGTCTCTCTTTTGTGTTATAGTTCTTGGATAGTAACCAAGCTGTTTCTCTGTTTACAATTTCCTCCTCTTCCTCCCAGGTGGTTGAGGTGTAGGAATACTTTGTCTTTGCTTGAAGACTTTCTATTTGATTGCATAAGTAGTTTATCACCTTTTCCGCTTTCTTTAGTTCTTTGTGAAGAATTTGTAAGCGTTTCTCATCTTGAATTTTTTCTAGTTCTATCACAATTTTTGCGATTATTTCCTCCACCTGTTGTTTGTGCAACTGAATTTAATCAAGTTTCTACTGCTTTCAAGTAGTATTTGAGAGTAGAGGAGTAAGAAGACAGAGAAGAGAATGCAAGAGGAAAGAAGGGAAAACAAATGGCTCCCTAGCCCTCGAAACCTCATAGCATCAGTGTCAGAAAACACAAGGGGTCAAGGCAGATCTACTAGAAAGATGAAAGAAGTGTGTCACGAAGTAAGTAGAGCCATGATGCACTAGTAAGGGATCCACCTATCAGTAAGTACCACAGGTGGGAGGATAGGGAGGATATTGGATATGCATTTGAGAGGATTTGGAATATGTTTGAAGAAAGGGACAAATGGATCGTTGTGAGACAGTCCTTCG
The DNA here is from genome assembly GCA_011170035.1 of Teleogryllus occipitalis. Taxonomy (NCBI): domain Eukaryota; kingdom Metazoa; phylum Arthropoda; class Insecta; order Orthoptera; family Gryllidae; genus Teleogryllus; species Teleogryllus occipitalis. Next base: position 38,219 of record BLKR01001230.1, on the reverse strand, counting down.
TCTGGCTCCTCCATCAAGACCTATCCAGCATGAGTAGCCCTACTGGCAGCACAGCTAGTCAGTTCGCCAACCGAGTAGCAGTGCTACCCCTGCAATGCCCTCAACTTCATTGGAGCACGCAAACCTCCTCGCCCACACGATCAGTGTTACTTTAAGGTGGTGTCTCCTGGAGGAGGTTCTTTTATTCAAGATACTAATAATATTTACTTTATACTTTCTTCGACATTGATACGGCAGTAGAAATTTTTATTGTTGTGGGTGTGTACTACTCGCGCAACTTTTCTTGCCGATGACCATGCTTCCCCCTCCCTTGAGCAATGAACAGTTGAAGGCAAAAGCTCACAGCGAGCACTGATGACAACATTCCAAGCATTAAAACTTCGTTGCCGCGAAACAGAAGCTAGTCACTTTCATAGTCGAGAACTTCTGTTCAGCTTCATTACCATTATCTAAAGAAGTGTCTGAGGCAGGTCCAGGACCTTCAAGGGAGGCACCTAAAACTCCTATCTACTGTCCCTGCTGTTGCCTACCCAGAGCGATGACTTGGGTGCAAATGTAGCAGGTTTGACTTCCACTTTCTAGAGGTTGTCATTACTGTAAATACTCTACTGGCAGACTTTGTAACTAATACCCCCACTCTGCCCGCATTTCTTCAATCTATCGTTCAAGAAAAGTTGCGCAAGTAGTATACACCCATGAAAATAAAGGGCCATAAGGAGTGTTGGGTGATTTAACAAATCAGGAAATTGGAAAAAGAAATATTGCTAAGGTCTAGAATGCACAGGCAAATAACAATTGTCGCAGTTTTAAAATTGCTTATACAAAACATAAGTTTGGTTTAATAAAAAAGAATTCAAATATCAAATGATGCCCTTTCAACACAATAATTAATACATTACATCATTAAGCCAATTCAGATTTTAATGCTATTTTCCTAATTGTTTGATTCTTCCCTTCGAACCATTCCCCCCCTCTTAATCAAAATATTAAAAAGAAATTACGTCTCCCATCCGCCTTGCATGATTCTAATATTTTTCGTAAAGTTTTTCAATTCCAATTTTCCAAATTCTTTCTACACTAAACGGCATTGTTGTAAAGTGAAAAGAAAGAAAATGACATTTCATTAAAATCCACCCCTATTCATTAGTACTTTGCTATGTATCAGAAAAAAAATTTAAAAAAAAATTTGGACCAGTTTTGAAAAAATAATGGTTTAAAATGGTTTGAAAATGCCTATGTTTCCCGCATACGTCTGCAAAAAAATACTCATATTTTCGAAAAATTGAACCTGATCTTATGTGAAGATCTGTTTCTGATGCACACATTTCATTTTTATAAAATTACTTTCATAATAGTAATTCCGGGAAGGTAGTAAAAAAATCTAGAAGTTTACAATTTTTGAAAAATCAGAGATTTCGATGAAATTATGACCTGCACCAATCATTGAAACATCCCTTGCAATACCTCACAACCAAATTTCATTAAAAAAGTTGGTGCCTTTTTTTTTGAAAATGACCCAGGAGTTTCATGCAAAGTAACTCTCAAAATTAAAATATTGATTTCAAATTCGAAGGGCTGCAACATCCAGGACTGTTTTGACAGCATTGGGACCCCCCAATTCTTACTTTCATTGATCTCCCTTCCAATTTCGATGCTGAAATATAAATAAAATCCTATCAATTCACATTGTATTTTGTATTTTTTTTTTTAAATATTTTGAAAGTATTTCTTAGTGTTTTAATTCAACATTATTCAAACTAATTTAAACATGCATGTATAAGTAAGAATAAGAAATTTATAATTACATTGCAAAAGAATAAAAATTGAATAGTTTTAATTTTTTATTGAGTTGCACTATATAAAATTGAAATTCATCAAATAGCAACATTCCATGTTATAAATATTATCCAATGAGGGGTGACACATCACTTTTTTATGTGTTTTTGTTTTATTTTTTGAAAAATTTAGCATTAAATATTTTTTAAGAACTATCGGGGGTCCTGGGTCTGGGCACTTCGGGCCTGTGTGTTAACACGGCTCTGGTGACATCAGCCAAATCAATTGGGGAATATCAATTTTGGTGTAAATCCTGGTTACGGTTTAGCCACTAGCGTTATTGACAGATAGACAGACTCGATTTTTCAGTATCAAGGATTCACACTATAAATTCTGACTACATGTTTAAGGAAGTAATTGACTGTATATCGGAAAAGGATGTATCCACTCTTTCATTACCAGGCCCCACTGACTAGTTTCATTACTATCCCCCACTGACATAGTTCTGAGATCATGAGGGGTTTTACCTAAACTTTCCTCATATATCTCAATATATTTTTACACTTTTAATTGTAGTACATATGCAAATAAGTGCATACTGGGCTTAAATAATATATTACACTAAAAGAATAATATTTGAAGTTTTGTATAATGCTAATAACTCAATTTCACAAAAATGTGGGATAGCCCCTTCTTCTACCAGGCCCTTCAATTTTGAACTGAGAATTTGAGCAGCACCTATGTGCAAACATGACTAAAAACACGTAGAATTATTTAATTTTAGATATATGTTTAAATTTGAGTGGTTCTCTTAAAGGAAATTGAATTTTTAAAGGAAATGAATGTTACTCCTATTGAATGTTTTAAATATTTAATTTGAATGAATTTAGTTGCCCTGCTTTCCTCCATTGCTTCTGTTTACAATTTTTGTTGGGTGAATTTAGTTGTATTGTTTTGATTAAATTCACCTTTCTTGTCACTTTCAGGATAGTTTCTGTGAAGCTTTTGTACCCCTTAGTACTGATGTTGTGATGCAAGAAAAATATGTTACATTTCTGGGCCATGTGCGATTAGGAAGGCTAATGGAAGATATGGATATGTTTGCAGGTGAGAAATAATATGTAATATACAAGTACATCATTCATCGGTATATCATTTGTATGTTTATTCATTTCTTTGTTATACAGAATGCTTGTTAGTTGTTGTACAATGTGACATTGCAAATGTAAAATCAGTCTGCAAGTTCAAGGGCTGAATAAAATATTTACTGCTGCATCAGAGTATAGTTCATAGAATTGGAGATTATACTTAGAATTGAAAACTAAAGTAATATTAATTTTATAATACAATTGCTACTGATGCTTAAATTCGTTTTTGTATTGTATAATTCTGAAACATTAAATATGCCTGCAATGTCTACTATCATGGGAATTTTGGGACTTTATTTGAATCAGGTTTCTTCTTTCAGCCTCCATAGAGTGAATACTGAGATGGTGAGGTAAATAATTAAATAAATTGTCATAATTATGTTTTATCATGTTGTCATGCTTCAGAAAATTTTGGAATATCAGCTTTCTTTCATCAGTAAACAATCATTGTTCAGCAATTTTTTCCACCATAACTTGTTCCTTTTTGGTTTAGTATTGAAACATGCCCACAAACTGCTCACAATTATTGGGCGTTTCGTCGTAACCCGTTTCCGAATTTATGTTAACATGGGTGCCAGGAAAAAGGTTACGATAATATTTTTAGCTATTATTGCTTCAAAGAAAACTAAATATTGTCCTGCTAGCTGGGTCGATGGGTTGCATCTGAAATAATTGCTATTACCTATTGATAGCTGATTACCTGATCTGCCATCCATACAGAGTGGCAAGGAATCTGAAAACAAATATTTTATCTAGCTAGTTATTAGCTTGAATTGGCCAATGAAAATCTTTTTTTTCTTCTTTTTTTTCCTTTCAAAAAGGAACTTTGGATTTATTGCTTATTACAATTTATACATTTTAACTGGAAATTTACAACAGGAAGACTGTCCTTTGATCATGACCTTGTTCGAACCTTTATACTGCACTATACTTCGCACGCTCTTGATCGACGTCGCCACGGGGGACCATCTTCTCTTCTCCTCGGTGATGCGAATTCCAGAGTCGAAGTATCGCATTCTTTTCTCTTGTTCTTCCCCGTGAATGTTGCCGAGCCACTGATCCGCACTACTTAAAATATTCGTAGTTCTAGTTCGATTAAACTTGCAAAAATAATACCCAGTTCTTTACGATTACACAGTGGAAATGTTTTTAAAGTTCCACAAATTAATTACTTGTCCAGAATATTTCTGAGACCTATCATATATGACTTCTCACAAGTTCTAATTTCCGTGTGTTGTAAAAATAATTAAAGTCCAAACTGTTCATGAACATTCGAAATTCTATCAGTTCAATAATTAGTAGAGCTCCCTCGCGAAAAATAACAAGTTATACTTTTAACACACTGTAAATTATTCAGTCGAACGTTCCTAAATCTCATGAAAAATTACATGTTCCAATTACAGAAATTATCTATCCGCGAGCGACACGCACAGCGTCATGACATGTGATAAAATGTGAATTTTTTTATTACTGCTCAGCCCTCCAGACCTCTGCTTCCCTTTTCTACTGTTTTGTCTCAAAAAATCAGACATACTTCCGCAGTAGTAGACTATCGTTGCTCTCTTCAACCAATCCCCAAATCGTTTTCAAATCTGACTAGCCACACCGTCACTTTCAAGGTCAGATGAATATTTATTTATCTTGACAACAACTTGGGTGCCGTTGCTAAGGTGCCATATTCCTATTTAATTACCCTAGCATTTTCACCCATTTACGACAAATAACATGTAATAAAAATGACCCACATATTGGTATGTCACAGTATATTATATAATATTTTTAATCTACTCTTGAGGCGTATAAATAATTCTATTAATTATGTTTGTATTTATTTCACTTATAGTGTTCTCGTGTTAAAATATGATGCTGTGATTGTTTTGTGTCTGCCTCTAATACAGTGACATATTTTGATACAGTTTGGGTGGCAGCAAAGCACATTGCCAATCCTCTACAGCCAGCTGGGGTGCCAACACCATACGTATTGGTGACTGTTCTAGTAGATCAAGTTAACTTCACTGATTTGGTACCCAAGGTAAGTTTTTAATTGGTTGATAGACTTTTTTGTATATTTTCTACACATTCCAGATTATTTTAATTTTGCCTGTCTTTCTTCTCTTGCCCATTTTAGATGTTTTTCCATTCTGCTATCCCTATTTGAAGCTTGTCTTTATTTAAAACTGCGCCCAATTCATTTTAATTTTTCTTCGTTTGTTTATAATGCTCGTTAATTTTTAATGTTGCCCTTACATTCCCAGAAGGTGAAGCTAGAAGACTTTTAAGTTTTTTTGTTGCATTTATTCATTAATATTTGCATTAACTACTGAACCTTTATCATATTGCAAGTGTCGGTTTTGGGAATTCTAGAGCAGATCCGCTCATTAGCGGAGCATGGTGTGCGCTTGTTTGCTGACATCATCTTGAGCTTTGCTTGCACTTTCAAGGCCAACCTTAGCACAAACAGTAAGAAACATAGGCTTGACATGTTCTTCCTTATCGTAGCGAACATAAAGAAATCTTATTATTTCAAATGACAACATGTGTCCGTGAGCGTCATATTCATAATTTCAAACTTTTAAGACTAATTGTCGCTTTGCTACACGTACGAAGTTGGGTACCTTGTGGGACACTTGAAGTAACATTGATTTTGCCAGTGATAAAATTTCTGTATTTAACAAATTGAGTATGGTTTTACAAATACTCGCCCACCCTCTTCAAGAGAGCCCCTGATAACCCAAAAGATTTAAGCTTCAAAATGAGTTATTGTGGTTAACGGAGTCAAATGCCTTGAATGAAGTTGGCATAAATGCTGTCTACCTGGATCTTTTACTCCAAAGCTTCAAGGATGAAATGATTGTAAGAAACTAAATTGGTTTTGATATTTCGTCCTGGCATGAATCCATGTTGATTAGTTGGTATAAATGGAATAATTTTAAACTTAATCTTGTCAGTAACAATTGATTTGAAAAGTTTGGATATAGTGCTTGGTCTATAATTTGACACTTCAATTTTAGATCCAGTTTTGTGAATTGGTGTGATAATGGTTGATTTCAATTTTGATGGAAATTTACCTTCAATTAACGATTTCTCAATTAAATTTGCAAAATTAATGAAAAAATAAATTTACAATTAACTACAAGGGTGGGAGGTATTCCATCAGGACTAGAACTTTTATTAATATCAAGTTCACAGACTTTTTGAAAGACTTAATGAATCGAAATATCAAGAGAGGAGGTATTAGGTTATTGGTCAGAGAAGTTGAGGTTGGGAAAATTAACTGTTTATTGGTCTGTAAAATATGGTAAAATATCAAGGAAACCCGTTTACAATAGACATACCATCATTCAGTAAGTCAGATAACTACTGCATACAATTTCGGAGTCCCTTATCAGATCTTTTACTATTATAATATTTCCAAAAGCTTTTTGGATTGGCTACAAATGAATTGCCCAAATTGAGGCAGTAATCTCTGAAATCTCTCCTCGATAAGAATTTACATTTACTTCTCAGATTTGAAAAGATCTGGTAAGCCAAGTTTGAATTATTGATTTTATGTTCTTTATGAGTTTCAAACTTTAAAATAATTGAAATTTTCAATGCATTGCCTTACCACCCTAACAATTTTGATTTTACTAATTTACTTTTTTTTTATCGAGTGCTTTAATGCAAAAATACAGGAAGTAGTAGAAAAAGTTTATACATTCAGAAAATGAAATATTTATTGCAGAAATATGAGAGAAGCAATCCCAAGTATTCAATTATTTTTACTATAATCTGCTGCATTAAAATCATATACCCAATCATCATATTGTATACACACAAAGATAAATGTACACACATGGCTGCACACATTCAGTCAAAGCATATGAATATCAGAGATTAAAATTATACCTGACATCACAATATAACAATATACAAAATGAATTAATACTTTTCCTAATGCGTGAAGCACTAGAGAATAGAGAGTAAACCACATCAAAATGGCTTAATGTAAAACACTAGTAGCAAAAACCAGCGAAGCAGAGAGAAAAGGAAAAGCAAAAATTCATGAAGTCATTTCATTGTACTGCACTGCACTGCTCCATGCTTTTTCTAAATTTTACCTGTTCAATACTTTTCCTCTGTAGATTTCACTACATATATTGTGTCTTTCACTTCACCTCACATTCACTTCAATTTTTTATTCTGTTAATTATTTTCCTATAACTGTGATCTGAAAAAGGAAAAGGCTTAAAAAATGCTGCAGGCAAATTATTCCAGTGTAATATTGTTTGGTTTACAAATGAGAATTTCCCTACATCCAGTGGATCCAGCCTTTTGGCTATTAACCGCCAAGCAGAGCAACCCACGCATGATGATGATGATGATGATGATGATGATGATGATAATGTAGTATACTGTATTATTCTTTCAGCACAATGCAGATATTCGACTCTCTGGACATGTTTCCTGGGTGGGCCGCTCAAGCATTGAGTCAGTAGTTTGGCTGGAGCAAGAGGTGCGCGGTCAATGGGTGAAACTGACACGTGCTATATTTCTTATGGCAGCTCGAAACTCTGTAAATACATCTGCTGCTGTAGTGAATCCTCTGATAGCTGGCTCTGATTATGAAAGGGGTATCCTTGAGGGAGGCCATGGTAATTATTGCATGCTTTATCTTTTACATTAAATATGGTATAATATATAATTAAATTTAAACAACAATAACAACAATCTAATCTCAAAATCAATGGTGTGTCTTGAGTTCAATATCTGGGCCATGTCATCCTGGCTGCAATACACTGAAAGTGAAGGAATTGTCCTGCTTGTTCTTATTTCTAGATTATAATTCATAATTACAGCCCAGATTTTAAGGATTTTATAAATAACACTTTAATGTTTTGATAAAACAATTAAGCCCATTCTAGGTTTTTACACTTTTTTCAAACATCAGTGTGAACAATATTTGCAATAAATAACGTCTTCATTACTAGCGTCAATTGGTTTTATCATTTTTAGTTCTGAATTCAATCAATATATTTGAATGTTGCTTTTTCTACTGTATGTTCTTGATTTTTCTGACCAAAATGAATTTATTTAAATGTTTTCAAAATAAGAGAATATGTTTTGCAATTTCAGTGGGTAGACTGAGTACAAAAGTAGCTACTACATTTGTAGAGAAAGTGACTTTCCACCTATTGGTTTTATTTTGGTGATGATGAACATTATCAAGCATCATTAAACATTTTGTGTCATAATTCAATATCAGAATCCCTTTTCATGCAATTTTGCTAATTTTTGTTGCGATCCACTTTATTTTCCTCGTGAGTTCCAATATTGTCAATGCGTTGTTTTATGAACTTTCTTGCAGCCTAGAACGAAGTATTGAGAAAGATATGAAATGCTACAGTAAGAAATGGGGATTTTTCCGATAAATCTTTTGTCATGGATCCCTGATACAGAAAAGTGGATAAATCTTGTTCCTATATGTTGTAAATTATTTCCTCTCACATGTTTACTCTAACTCAGAATCCACATTTTGTGGAACCTTGGTATCAAAATATTGCCTGCAGACAAGATCTCTTTCTGTCCATCCACTTTCAAAATTACCTTCGTATGGACTTCGTGGTATTGTCCTAGATTGAATATCCTTAACCATCAATCATGAGTAGGAACGTATTTTCTTGCAATACAGATGCAGCAAAACCCCATTGTAAGAGACCCGGTACAAGAGAATTCCTCTTATAAGACACAAATTCATGGTCCCAAGGGCAGTTGTATGTAAACAATGCATTTATTTCCCGCATTTAAGAGATCCCATCATAAGAGATTCCCGCCTGTTGGGAACAAGATTATATTTCCTGCCATTCCTTCTCACTTTGAAGAGACAAAGCGTTGAATTTTCTTTCAGATGATTCAGGAATTTTGTCAGAGTGGTAATCATTTTGCTTAAACAGGGTGGCTAGCGAACTTGGAATCCTTGAAAACCAGGAATTAGAAAAGGCTTGGAATAACTGGGGAAAAAACGGGAATTTGATTTAAAAACCGGAATTTTTTGCTATTTTCAGGCTTTTCCCCAACATTGAGCACAATTTACAAATGGCATCGTATTCAGTAAAGTGCAGAATTCAATTTGGTACAATGGCGAGTGTTAAAATCAAAGTATGTAAGAGAAGTGTTGCATGTTTGCTTGAGGATTGCGAAGTTCTTGACTCATGCATAACACAACTTCAAACACTGCCGCTTATATAGGTGCAACATGGGTAGAGTACCTAACACCCCATTGCACCTATATGATTGCCTGTGCATGTGGGTTGCAAGTACATGGACGAGCTATTTGCGAAACAAACGTCTCGCCAGGAACTCAATAGCTGAGTTTCAATTAGATTTTTTATTACTTATTAACACTACTGCAGTTCACGTAAGTTTGTTTGAGTTTAGATTAGTGTCACTCCTCTTCTTTGATGATATCGGCGGTATGACTTTGCTATTTTTTCGATCGAAACCACCATTTTATTACGTCCATCATATTCAATGGGAATTTTAACTTCTTTTGTAGAAGAACAGTGCTGTTGAAGCTATTTTTGCTTATAGCCTACTATGAGTGGCAAGTGTCCGAATTGACAGGGAGCATGAAGAAAATGAACATGTGGAGATCTTGATGGGGTTGCGTGCCAGGAAATACGAGTAAACCTTACTTCCATCCCTCCCCAAGGTAATAATATGCTCCCCAAATTGTTCCCCAAAGTAATAATATGAAATTGAAGTTAAAATGTTAATACAAATTTATGCTACTCAATTTTTTCAATTTTTCTTTCATGTAAAGTATTAATAATAATGCTAATATAATACAAACCCAACCAATTCAAACAAAGCACCTGTGGTACATATCAGCGTTTATTTTGCTAGCAAGGAACAGTAGTCATTTCTAACTTGTACAAATGAAACCTACCATAATTAGTGATTGCAATTCCTTGAAGTAAAGAAAAAAATTGTTAGTTTGAAGTTAATTTTATTACCCTCCATCAATCTACTTTCTTTTATAAGAAAAGCAATAGCTTCCAAAAACCTCTTGAATTATGGTCACGAAACACAGTAAATTCAGAATGGGCAACTATGTTCGTATTACACAAAAAATTATAATTACACAAAATAATACTAATATTTTCGAAAAATTCAACATGACCTTTTTTGAAGATCTGTTTTTGATGAACATGTTTCGTTTAAAAAAAAATGTATCGTTACAATAGAAGTTGTAAGAGAACACAGAAAAAATTTTATTTTTTTCAGTTTTCAAAAAAAAGGCCAAATCAACCATTCTCTTAAGCATCCTTTTCGCTCTCTAAGGTCCAAATTTAATCAAAACAAATTGTACCTTTTTTAAGAAAATTGTTTAAAAAATGTCAATGTTTGACATAAAGTTAAGCAAAAAACCTCATATTTTCGATAAATTTTGAAAAGTTTTTGATTAACACATTTCACTAAGAAAAAATATCTTCATAATTGTAGTTGTAGAAAGATTGCGAAAAAAAATTTTTTTGCGATTTTCAAAAATGAAAATTTTCAACGAACATGAGACCTGCACTCATAAACGTCCTGTACGCTATCCGAGGTGAAAATTGAATAAAAATTGTTGATGCTGTCATTGAGGGAAAAAATTTGCCTATATTTCATACAAAATTACGCAAAAAGTACTCAAGTTTTAAAAAAATTGTTTATGACCTTAAATCAAAATCTATCTTTAAGGACCAGATTTCATTAAAGGAAAAATCTCTCTTTGTAATTGTAGTTGTAGGAAGACTCCAAAAAATGTGGAACTTTTGGAATTTTCGAAAAATCAGGGTTTTTCAAACAAAGGACCTGCATTATTCTTTTAAACGACCTTCACACTATCCACCCAAAAAATTTAATAAAAAACAATGGAGCCATTTCTTTGAAAATTTTGAAAAGTCTAGTTAGAGGATTTTCTTTCATATAAAATATTTTCTCCGTAATTTGTTCTTAATCTCTGTCTTTTTTAATTTTTTTATACCTATATTTTATTTTTTTTATTTTATTTAAACAAATTAACAGGTGATACCCTTTTTCATAAAAATACAAATACATAGAATAACAGGAAGATCTCGTACATGGTATGTAGTATAAAGAATAAAAATAAAGTACATACAAACTTGCAAATTTAGAAAAAGAAAGAAAAGAATGAACAATGAAAAACATGAAAAAGATGCAAAGAAAGAAAATAAAAGTACTTATAAACTTACAATTATCAAATATAGTCAATTAAAATGTCTATTCAAAAAACCTTGAGTTATATCACAAGTTTTTCTGTTGAAAGTCTCCATTTTTTGCCGCAGAATGACAATACTTTGTATTAACTATGTAATTTTGCAGTATGGCAAGAAAATAAAAGTCGCAAAAACTTTTAATGTGTGATTTAATTTCTAAAATTTAAAAGGCAATTTAAAATTTAAATGGCAAATTAATTTGAAAATGACACTACTTTGTATTTTTGTATAAGTATTTTTATCATATTGAAGAAAGATATGGAATTCTTAATATTACACAACTTTTTCTTGCTAGCATTGATATTTGTAAATTAAAGGGCAGAACAATTTAAATTGTTATCTGTAAATTTAATTTGCAAATAATCGTTGTAAATTTCTGTTTGTTTCAGATCGTAATGTGCGGCGAAAGCGATTGGCATCTGCTTCACTTCTTAAACAATTGCCAGATGAAACTGAACAGCATGTTATTCATAATATTTTCCTGAAGACAGTGAATTTTTCAGATCCAACTTTTCAAAATCGTAAATTACCACCAAATTCAGCGTGGATGAGGGAAGCAAGAATTTCAAATATTGTTTTCTGTCATCCAGAGGTATACATGTTTTTAAAATATTTTCTTTAATCTTATATAGAAATAAAAATTAATATTAGATCCCCAATTCATTACTAGAATAAATTGAGTGAATTAATATTCTAGATTAACCACTGGTGCTACAACAGCATATAATTTCTTTTATTATTGGCAACAGTTACATAATAATGCAATATTTTATTTAGTCCAGTCATAGGTACATTTTACATGGTAAAAGATTGTAAAACCTTTTTTTAAAATATATTGTATGTACCCAGCCACTGGTTAAAACCCCACAAGTTTTCGACCTCCTGGACCCTGTGCCAGCTCCAGGAGGCCTCAAATAAAAAGAAAAAAGTCAGAAAAAAATTGTTTTTTCTCTATAACTCAACCATAAGTTCTGTAGAAAAATGATTAAATTCAATTTTAAAGTGGATAAAATTTCTTACATCGTTTGTATGAAACTTTTTTTTTCAAAACAAATCACCAAGCACACTGCTGCTGTTCAAAAAAACGATATTTTTTCATTTCTACAAAATGTGTGCAAAAATACAAGTTTATGATATAATTGTTAGCAAGGCAGTAATAAGGAAACACCGAGCCGAACACAACTCGCACAACAAACATAACTCACACCACTCGCACATTTCAAACATAATCATATATTTGTGATTAACATTATACATTAACACAGTTAAGCAAGATCAAACAAGAAGTGTGCTCAGACAACGACGCCATACTTACGGCACATAAGGCACAACACTACCAACCATTACTCGCCCAACGAATATACACGGAGTTCTTCCCCTCGAGTCGGTTGTTCCACAAATGACCACTCAAAATACACATTCCGTCCAGTTCACTGTTGATGTTTACAGCGTGTCATGTCCTTGGTTAAAAAATCTGCAGCCTGGTCTTCAGTAGGAACATGGGAGATCTTGAACTCCTTCCTTTTCAGTATACGCATAAAATTATGATGCACATAAATGTGCTTGCTTCTGGCATGGTACAGTGAGTTTTCAGCCAACGTCAGTGAACCTCATTTGTCACAGATAACTGTCGTGTCACTAAAGTTCAGGAAGTCCAATTCTTGAAGAAACTTTCTGAGGAAAGTGTTTCTTTGACAGCCTCTGACAAAGCCGATTATTTGGACTTCGGAGTAGACAAAGCAACAGTCTGCTGCTTTCACGAGTCCCATGAAAGTGGTCCCCCATTCAGCATGAAAAGGAAACCAGAGTATGACCTATCTTCGGGACAGTTGCCCCAGTTAGCATCGGTGTACTCTTTAAAAGATCCTGGATGTGGACCGTGTCTCAGTCCCACATTGATCGTGCCCTTCGGATAATGTAGAACACATTTGGGAACCTTCCAATAATCGGAACCAAAGCAATTATTAAACTGTCCTAATTAACTTGCCGCAAAGCTAATGTCATGTCATGTAGTAGATGCCAAGTAAATGAGAGCTCCAACTAGCTCACTGTAAGGGAGCTTCAGGTCTGCTGGGGATGGAGATAAGTTCTTAAACAAGTTGACACTTGGATCCACTTGGGCACATATTGTGTTGCAACTTGTCATACCAAATTGCAACAGCAGATCCTGTATGTAGCCTCGCTGATGCAACGTCACTTGCCCATCCGATTGCTTGAATTCTATCCTTAGGCAGTGCTTGACAAAACTCATATCATTGATAGCAAAATGGTCAGATAGACCCTTCGTCAGTTTAGTGACCACCTCCTTGTTGCATGAAGCTATCAAAATATTATCAATGTATGTTTGCGATGGAAGTTGTCTTCCCCTGATCCGATGTAGAATAAGCGAGGATCATACTGCGAAGGGATAGCTCCCAACTTCATTGTTACATTCAGTTTCGTGTACCAACTTCTTACAGCTTGGCGTAGCCTGTACAAGTATTTCTTCAAACGGCATACCTTGGCACCTTTTTAAATGTCGCTTTGTCCCCTTTTATGATCTTCGCCCTCGCTCCAACTTGATTTCCACCTTCAGAATTCACGATATCCTGCAGAATTTCTTGAAGATTCCCTGGTGGTTCCATGTAGATTTCCTCTTCAATAACTTCGTTGAGATAGCGGTTTCAACGTCCAATTGACAAATCGTCATTCCGTGGCTGGCCGCCAGAGCTGCAACTACTCGAATGGTACGTTTTCAAGACTCGGGTGCTCATGTCTCTGAGAAATGAACTCTGTGCTGCTGATTAAATCATCGGGCGAACAGTCATGCATTCTCTTCTCTAGCATTTCATCAGGACTAAACTTGTTTCTGACAGTGAGAATGATACGACATCCCACAACTTTCTGCTTTGGTGGACGATCGACAATATTCCAAAAATCATTTTTCAGGATGGATTGAATTTCAGCCACAATGGCTTGTTGCCATTCATTCGCAACTGAGCCATTTAACACTTCTTTCATAGACACTTCAGACAGAAAAATGTGCTCTTCAATTGAGTCTTCAACCTCACACGAAAGGGTGTGAGGTTGTCTTCTCGGTCATCCCCTCGAACCAGACCTACTCGTTCTTGGTCGACTGCGTTCTATTCTCGAGTCAGATGCTCCCTGGGAACACCATCTCCAGTGCTGTTAAAGTTGTCTGATCCTGGTGAGGATACTTCTGTTTGGATGGAAACATCAAAACCAAGAAAATCTTCATCATAAGTAGTGGATATTTGATCTGGCTCTACGTCAAGTTTCGCAGGCTCTGATAAAATGTCGAACTCTGTGAATTGTCGAGGCTGCTTAGAATCTTGGCGTACATTGATCCTCACTGGATCCACTGGAATGGTAGTAGTTTTGTCCGATCCGATGTCTTTGAAAAAAATTTTATGTCGCGAGTTATGAATACTCGTCGCCCCTCTGAAGACCTCACGCATTATGCCTTGGATTCCTCAGGATATCCCAGAAATATTTCCTCTTGTTCACAGCAGTTGAATTTTCCTTTCCCTGGACTTCTAAGTAATAGACCTTGCTGCCTAATACCTTGAGGTTGGAAACATCTGGAGCTTCCATCTGGTCCATGCCTCAGAGGGTGTCTTTCCATTTAAAATCGTCGGTAGACGATTGTGAAGGTCTACCGATGGCCCGAAAAGCACTTCGTAGCCGCGATCTAAATTTTTACTCACTGACAGAAAATTCTGTCTCGTGTCTGGTACATGGAACGTTTAGCGAACGTTTTTCGTGTCCTTTCCCGTGCGCGCAACAAACTGCACTTTACCCTCACCTGTTGCAACGGACGTCGCATTTTTAGTTTTAATATCTCAGGATTTGACTCGATCTCGCTAAACTGCTCGATGTTGTTGCAGTAGTGACTCGTTGCTCCGCTGTCCAAGCACCACTTATGGTCTGGATCCAACTTTGTCTGAGATGACACGTTAAAACCTAAATTTTCCGCAGAACTTGCATTTTCTTTCGAGGTTTTCTTCTTAGTTTTCGAACGGACCTTCGCTTTGTGGCCTGGTTGTTTACATTTGTAACAACGAAACATGGCGGAATCGTCCTTTTGCTTATCACTTTTGTTCTTCCGTATTTCCGAACTGTTATTCTTCTTTACTAACATCTGCAGTTTCCATGTACTGTAATTATCTTTTCCCAACATTTCTATACGTGTCATGTTGATGGCATACATGATGGCAGTTCTGCTAAAACTTGCTAAAACGCATGTGTTCGTTCTTGTTCACAAAGAAAATACCTTGTTTTTCGAGTTTCGCGAATCAGAGCCCATAATCTGTTACCAAGACAGTGATAAGGAAAGACGCGAGCCAAACACAAAACCCAATACATACAACTCAACAATGATCTATATTATTTGAGTAGTATTTATTCCTTTTGCACCTCTCACACACAACCAATTATTATAAATTAGGTAAAGAAAGAGAATTTCACAGAGACATGACAAATTGCACTTTGACTTTAAAAATATGAAGGATTTGTTTTAAACAACACATTTAAATATTCATATTAAATGCAATCCACAACACTGCCATATTTTTGAATCTATATTGTTAATTATCTCCTTAATGAAGCATTTTAGGACTTTAAAAACGAAAATTATGAGGCCAAAGGCAATTCTATTACATTCTTTCTGAACATTCTATTACATTTTTGCTGGTTCGCTGCTTCTTAATTCTACCCCAGCTGTTCAGAGCCTGTAGAATCTGCAACTGTATGTGAAATTAAAGTAATTACTAGATATTCTACGCGATTGAATTATACAGGTGTAAATCGTCTCTGCTTGGTAATAAAGTTAAATGCGAATAGTTTGTATTGACAGAGGTGTATTGTATTGTTATCAATTACAAGGAGACATATAGAACAAGTGACGGAGGATAAGAGGGTCTTGAAGAAGAGGTCTTAATTTTCTCACTGTCTATTTGTAAGTTACACTGTACTATGTTTTTATTTTTCTCCATATGCTATTTGATGTGGGTCTGTTCATTGTCACATACTTCAACAATTTTTCATTCTGTTGTCATCATTTCATACCTTTCATGAAACGTGAAAGATATCTTTCAGAATATTTTCTTTCCTTTTACTTTCTCTTATATATTGTATACACAAAGTTAATGATGCTTAAAATAGATGCAGCATGCATCGTTTTCGAGGCAAATTGATTTTGACAGAAAAACATGTATTGAGGACAACAGATTGTGGAATGGTAATTTTCAAAACCTACCCTTGTGCCTGTCTCTCCATCTGTCAAAGAACAACATTAGCATCTATGTTCTTTGCAGGGTTTTCACGAAAATTGATATTCTCTAATCAATCTGGCTGATGTTGCAAAGTTTTGAATTTAAAATGGATATTTTAATCATGGGGAATATTTTACATGAAGCCCCAACATTTTAAAAATTTTGTAAAACAATGTTTTTTATGCTTAAAAAGAATATATGCCAATAAAAATGGTGCATGTCCAATTTACATTGAAATCTCTGAATTTTCAAAAATTTCAAAAGGTAAACATTTTGTTGATTCTGTTCTTATGACATTATTGAAGATAAAGAATTTTATTTATTTGGATATATCGTGGAAAAGTTATCCACTTTACAATTTTTATTGACTTGATTATTAATTTTCATTCGATTTGACACAATAAATATAATGACTGCAATATGGTAAATTTTTGTTTTGCATATTTTGTTGCATGTGCATCTTTTGGAAACGGGAAGAATCATAGACCATGCGGGATGTCTGATGACGATAATGATTAAAATCCAGTGTTTTATTACATTTCCAAGCTCTGAATAAAAAAATATATTTATAAACTCAGAATATGAAAGACAAGGGGAATATGAAAGAAATATTTAAATTACAACTTGAAAAGTTCAATTATTTTTATTTATAGCAATCTCTGAATTTTCAAAATTATTTGCTGTTGTAGCACCTCTGTTCTCACTTATTCAGAGAATGCTTTGATATATTTGTTGTGTAATTGTATTTGTCTTGAATTACAGGATAGAAACTTGCACAACAAAGTATTTGGTGGCTTTCTTATGCGTCAAGCTCTGGAACTTTCATGGACTAGTGCATATTTGTACTGGTAAGAAATGTGCAAATTTAGTGGAGGATCATTTCCAAATCAATTCAATACAAGGAAACAGACGATTTTTTTTTTGCTGCTACATGAAGTAAATTGTTTTCACAAGTACATAAAATACATAATATCATCAGAATCCATATTTTCTAGATAATTGATTCCAAAAAAAGGCACCTTTACCAGGTGCCTGCCTCCTTGCATGTATCTGTCTGTGAACAACACTAGTGCCTAAACCATTCATAGGTTTTGCAATTAAGAAACCATAAATAGTACAATATCAGATTTTCAAATTGGTTCCGTTGTAACATATTAATTATAAATGAAAAGAAAATGGTTTTAATGCATTTTTCAATTTCAAATAAACAATTCTGTACTACATTGAAAACGAACGGTGTACTGTTGACTGATGATAATGTAACAACATTTTTAGCTTTCTCAATTCAGTCAAACCTCAAATGGAACGTCAATTTAAAAGAGTTGAACATAAAATTAAGTTAATTATGATACGTGTTCAGAATTTTTTCAAATTCAGTCGGCCTGTATGCTGCTCGTTGTGTGTATTTTTCAAATGTTCATTCCTGCCTGAGATATGGCATTATATTCTGGGGAAATACATCTTATAGCTCCCAGACTTTTAGATTACAAAAAAGAATTGTACAAATAATAATCATATACCACACAAGTGAATCTTGTAAGCCTCACTTTATTAATGTAGGAATTTTACCATTACCTTGTCTGTTGATTTACGAATCAGTAGTTTTTGTCAAAAATGACTTGCTTAAGGGCGGGAATATATTTTCAGAAAATGCCAATGTCTATAACTATAACATTCGACGTAGAAATCATATTCATCAGGTGACAATATCAACAGCTAATTACAAAAAATTCACATACAATACATGTACATTATTTTACAACACTTAGCCAGATGACATTAAACGATTAAATGTGATAGAAAAGTTTAAATCTCTAGTGGAATCGTTTCTGCTGCATCGCTGATTCTATACAATTAGAGGCTATACTGAGCATCACAAGGAAAATAACATTAATGTTCACAGTGATATTTAATGTATTATTTACTATTTGAACTGTATAATTGTAAACAACCTAAACAAAGTATTGAACTGCAACCTCTGGGTCAATGACCCCCATCTCAATCAAGTTTTTCATCCAGATTCCCTGATCCTTTGAGCAAATGCTGAGATGGCCCCTTCAATATTAAGTATTCGTTGTAGTATAATACATAGAGATTATTCAAGGTTTGAGTTGAGCTTAATGGTTACTGAGAGAGGTTGTCACCCATGGAACTTGAGATCAGATCCCACCAGGGGTAATTTCTTTTTCTCTCTCTCTCTTTTTTTTTTTTTCTTTTTTCTTTCTTTCTTTAAATTTTGTGTAAGAATAGATCACAATATGCTTAACTCAATGCAGGAAACAACTATTTAAACATTTGAATTTTCAATAAATTTAAGAATGTATTTTTTTTATATCTGGCACCTTGTTTGATTGAGAGTTTTTCAAGCGTTACTATTTGCTGAAAGATTTTCTGGAGAAGAAAGATATGTTTGAAAAAGATTGTTGGCCTTGCTGATTTGTAGCAGAATGACCCTGAAGAACTTTCTTTCTTCCTTCTTCTTCATTAGTACTTTTTTGCTGTTTCTTTCATACTTTTTAACTTTCTTTTTTTGCTTTCTTTTTCTGTTACTTTCTTTTGAGCCATTTAAATAAATTGAAAAAAAATTGCTTTTGGGTTTCAGCAAAGTGCGACCTAAACTACTTCATATTGCTGATATTGGATTTTTCAAACCTGTGGATGTTGGATCACTGCTGCAGATGCATTCTCATGTAAGAATTAATTTCTAATAAAAAGGTCTAAAATTACGGAATCAGAATGACTTGATTTGATAAAACTTCATACTTATATAAAACTTAACAATTTACCTTATGGGGAAAGACGTATCTAATCCTGGAACAGTCTCTGCATGTTCTTTCCATAGTTACGATTCTTTTGTCCATTAGTTAATGATTTGAGGTGGACATGTAAATATGCATGACATATGCATGAATTGTTGAAGAATTTCTCTTACGTAATTAGTTATTAAAACCTGCAAATTCTATGACAACTTTGGAGAAGAAAGACTTGGGATAAGGGGTGAAATGAATCCCACTCATTCCTGTTGCTCAC
Source organism: Teleogryllus occipitalis (assembly GCA_011170035.1). NCBI lineage: Eukaryota > Metazoa > Arthropoda > Insecta > Orthoptera > Gryllidae > Teleogryllus > Teleogryllus occipitalis. Next base: position 18,731 of record BLKR01001230.1, on the reverse strand, counting down.
AATATTCTATGTTCAAAACAATAATTTTATAAAATGTAGCTTCCACATGGTTAAATTTTGAGTTTATAAAAAGTGAAGTAAATCAAATATGTCTTACTTTCATTAAGGTTGGTTATGGCTTGGTTATGGTTGGCATTGGCTATTAGGGCTTGTTAATGAATATGAGAAGTATGCTCATTAATGTGAAGTAACGAATTCATTGTAATACAATTTTATCGCAACACACTATTACAGCCTTAAATATTGCAATTTTTTAAAAATTTTTAGTTGAAGTCATAGTTGGATTGCACCACACCACATTGCACAGTTTTTGGAGACCTGTTGTGTTTTTTTTTTCTTTCTTTCTTTGTTTCTTTTTCTTTCTTTCTTTCTTTCTTTCTTTCTTTCTTTCTTTCTTTCTTTCTTTCTTTCTATTTCCTTCTTTCTTTCTTTCTTTCTTTCTTTCTTTTTCCTTCTTTCTTTCTTTCTTTCTTTTTCCTTCTTTCTTTCTTTCTTTTTCCTTCCTTCTTTCTTTTTTTTCCCTTCTTCTTTTTCTTCTTCTTTATTGTTACAGTATTCCTCATAGGTGGTAGGTCAAATAATTATTAAAAAAAATTGACCATGTGTGGTGGCTATGGTGTAACGGATAGCATATCGGGCTGTTATACTCAATTTTTTGGGTTCAAACCCGATCGAAGCCGTGGATTTTTAAGGGCGAAAAAGTCCTTCATATGCCTTCCTTCAGAGGGGAAGTAAAGCCGGCTGTCCCATGTTAGTAGATTTACTGCATGTAAAAGATCCTCAAGCCTAAATGAAGCCTGTGATTCAAATTGCCTGTTTCGTCGCCCAAGCAATACCTTCTTTCTCCCCTAGTCATTGAAAGGAGCGTAACGAAATTAGCGTGGTCAGACGGAAGAGCAGGCCTCATGGCCTGAGTCTCGCCACGTAAAAATAAGGCATTCATTCATTCATGTAGATTTCATAAATATCTTTTTTTATAAAAAATCTGATGTGCAAGAGACATTAATATTAACTACCAATATTTCGTATGACAATTACTTATATTAAAATAAGTCTTTTGTTCAATCACTAATTTATTTAATTAATTAATTTATCTATTTCAAAGTAACAGACTATTATCCAATGTATGAAAACAATGACACAAAATAATGACGAGTAAATCCAATAAAAAAAATAAATTATGAAACTGTATGTAACAAAATAATTTTTACAGTCATTCTCTAAAGATGTCTGAAATTACTGATATCATTAACCAACTACCCAAACCTTTTGTTATTCTAGGTGATTTTAACAGTCACCATTTTCGTTGGGGGTCATATTAAGTTGACTCAAGGGGACAGAAAATTGAATCTGCAGTTGAAGACTGATATTATAATTCTCAATTCAGGTGAAGCAACTCAAATGAACCTTAGCAATGGAAAACTTAGTGCTATTCTGTGCTACTTAGTGATGTTCTGCTTCACTTGCTCATATATGTGACTGGACAGTCTACAAATATCCCTGTGACAGTGATCACTGTCCAATTTTTATCAATTTTGACAATTCCAAATGCTCCACAATCACCTGTTATACTACATTGCAAGGTAACGTTAATAAATCTTACTAGAATGAAAATAAAAAATCTACAGTAAACTACCTGCAACAATCTAATGCATTTGATCACATAGTAGATATAGATTACACTATTGAATCATTTTTAGATATCAACCAAGCAGCAAATAATTCCTTGCAAACATATAAACCATCACAGAAAAGAAAAAATGTACCGTAGTGGAATGAAAATTGCAAAGAAGCCATCCGAAAGTCCAAACATGCATTGAACCAATTCAAAAAACACAACATGCAAGAAAATAAAATTGAGCACAAGAAAAGGAGAGCAGCAGCTAGAAGAGTAATAAAAGAAAGCAAGGTCAAATCCTGGGCTACTTATGTATCAACAATAAATATACAGAACAATACGAGTGAATCATGGAAGATGATAAAAGCCATACAAGGAAATAAAGCATATAATCCAATTAATATTGTAAAAGCTGAAGAAGATGATAAGTGCATCACTTTCTCAGAAGAAATTGCTAACAAATTTGTAATTAGTTTTGCCAAAAATTCTAGCACACTCAATTACCCAGAAGAATTCATTCAGAATAAAAATGAACGAGAACATGAAAATCTCTCAGCAGACAATGAAGACTTCAGTTCTGAATATTAACTCAACAATTCAATTTCAATTGAAGAACTTACTTGCTATTGAATCAACTAAGAACTTGTCTCCAGCGCCTGACATCCCAAATGTACTCATAAAAAATCTATCAGCCGAGTGGATTGATCTTCTCAGAATAGTTCTTGGATCATCACAGTATCATCAGAGACAACCAATTTGGTTTTTGACCAGGTCACTCCACCCTATCTCATCTTATAAGTGTTGACACATATATTCAAGAAGCCTTCATGAATAACCAGCATGTATTAGCTGACAATTTAGACATTGGAAAAGGCCTATGGCTTGATTTGGACCTACCAAATTCTTTTAAAACTTCGTAAAATTGTTTGCATTTCTGAAATTTTTTTTAACAAATAAAAGTCAGAGTCAATGGTTACTTCTCTAAAATGATAGGTCTAGAAAATGGAGTCCCACAAGGATCAATCTTAAGTGTCTCACTTTTTCTACTCACTATCAGTGATGCAGATATAAATATCGAATCACCTACAATAACTAGGAAATATGCAAACGATATCATTATTCTTTGTAAAGGGAAAAACCTTTACCAACGCTCAAGAGACCATATAAGCAGCTCTGAACAACTTTTATGATTTGTCTAAAAAATTAGGTTTTAAATTTTCTGCCAAAAAAACAGAATGTATATTATTCTCTAAGAAAAACCTATCAATTATTCCCAAATTACAACTGGTCCGACAAGATTTAAAATTTACCAAGTGTACAAGACTATTAGGAATGCTATTTGACTGTAAAATCACATGGAAAAATCGCATTCAATATCTCATAGATGAATGCAAGAACCGACTCAACATTCGTAAATATTTGTCTTATAACAATTGGAGTGCAGATAAAGATCTACTCCTACTTAGTACACAGCCTTAGTAAGGAGCAAAATCGATTTTGGATGTGTCATTTACAATTCTTCCAAACAAAGTACCTTGAAAAAGCTCGATACAATCAAGGTCATAGAATATGCACTGATTGTTTCCATACTGGCCCAATTGGTAGTAAACTAATTGAAGCCAAGGAACCATCTCTTAAATTTCGCTGAGAATTATTATCTGTCAAGTATGCTGTTAAAGCTGCTTCATCAACTAACTCAATAATCTTCAATGTTTTTCCTCATGTATATGCTGAAAAAAGTGTTTATCCTTCCCATAAATCTTTCTATATTTATATAAGAGATCTACTTGAGGATCTTAACATACAAGATATTTACACAGAAAAGTAAAAATTCTAGTACCTTTCCTTGGAAAACACCAAACATTACAACTCATCTGACGTTAGTCAAATACAACAATTGCAGCTTATCAAAAAAAAGAATGGATTACTACTTTCTCTGAATTCATCTCGAATTATAACAACTATTGTATTGTATACATTAAAGACAGCAATAAACGTGAAGCAACTGAAGTCTTTGTATATTTATTGGACAAAACTATCAAATATCAGCTTGCGAATTATGCCAGCTGCACTTCTGCAAATGTCTATGCTTTAACCACTTAACTTACCAATTATGAAACTAAAGGCGGTCCAAAAATTTCCAATTTTTTTTATGATTGATATTGTATGTTTAGTTCGAATACTGATAACCGCAAACAATGATTTTTAAAATTATGCACTTTAAGGCACAACAATGGAGCTTTAAATATTGTGTATTTTAAAAACCCGAGTATACTCGTTCATGTTCACAATTAGTCGTATGTACCTAGGAGTTGGCAAAATGTCAGGGAATAATATTTTTTTACATACATAACTTTCAAATGAATTTATTTTTATTACAATGGAGTAAAAATATGCATTTTATACTAATACCATCAAATGTATCACACTGATAAAAATTCTCATTTCATCGCCGGTAGCATCCATGAAGAAATGTTCAGATCTTTAGCATATCTGTTAGTTTCTGTCACAATAATGTCTACTAATTCATCATCAAAAATATAATCCATATATTCTAAAACATCTTCAAAATCATTTTCAACAAAAACAGAAGGTGTTCCTGTAAATGGAAATCTTGGAATTTGTACGTTAACTTAGTTTACCACACCATGAAAAAGATCACGAGTATACTCGGGATTTTAAAATTTTGAAAAAATTAAAAGCCCGAGTATACTTGGGCTTTTACATTAAGTGGTTAATGGCAGCACTTAAATTTGAAATCCAAATACACAAATCTAATTTTATCATCTTTTCCTATTTATTGCCAATAATAAATAAAGTTATCAACACAAGTATTAAATCGGAAATGATTTACACTTTTTAGTAAGAGTACAGGTAAGAGTATTCTACCGTACGTTTTGTAAAAGTATTGGTATTATGTCAGAAATGTTAGCTCAAACTAATATGTTAATTATTGTGAACAGCGTTGTATTGGAGATCTAAATTTAAACTTATGTATTGGATATTGTAGTTGGTGTGGTTGCTAATGACCTTGCAGTTGATGCAATCTAAAATAAATAAATTTCAAAAAAATAAAATAATTTAAAACAATCATATCAAAGTAAACTGTGTTTCTCCATTTAAAGGAAAGCAAGTTTATTATTAATAAATAAATGACTTTTTTTTTAATTACACATACAAATTAATGTCTATTGTAATCATTGACTAGTTTACACATTAATGTTAATTTTTCAGGTCATATATACAGAATTCAATTATATGATGGTGCTTGTTCATGCACAAGTTTTGGATCCTAGTGGCGTGTTATCCACAACTAACAATTTTTATTATGTGTTTGAAATGCCAGAGGAAGTGAAGAGTATTGTACCAGAGTCATACCACGGTAAGCCAAGGATGAGTAAATTGAAAACCATTTCTCTTTAGTCATCATAGCACAAGTATAGTTTCATTCAGACTTCAATTTTATATTTTCATTTTTTTGTTTTTGTTTTTCATTTTGTAGATCAGTGTGATGATGCTTTAATTCATTAAGTGCACCCATTCCCTATATCTAGAGTTCCTTAATAAATCTTTTAAAACTTAATGCTTGGATAACAGTTTATCAAAAATTATTTCCAATGTTCTGAAATTTTTAACTTTGTTGCATTATTTTGCATATTTGCATAATTTCTATATCTGGCAACAAAAGATCCAGGAATTTTATGAGCAGAAAAACAACAACCTTTAATCAATAATTTATATAACCTCAAGGGAGCCGACAATGCATTGCTATTGCAATGTATTACATTTCACACGCGATTGTTAATCATGATTTATGCTATGTTTCACAAACATTTTAATAGATGAAAATACGAACAAATGGTGATTATTAAATTTACTCAAAGAATTGTCACACCAACTGGGATTCAAACCGGTTTCTCCTGGTTGCCCAGTTGCTCTAATCACTAAGGCTAACGAGACAACCAATTCTTTGAACAAGTTCATAGGCCTTATGTATTGCCCATTTTGATATATATAATTGTTGCCACCCTGTCACCTTTCCCATGTACAATACACTTATAGCAGTACCAATTTTCACTGACACTCTGAATTTTGGAAAATTACCCAGTCCAAAAAGGTGACAAGGTGGTGACAGTTATTATAATATTTTTATTTAAGATAAGTCAAATCATCTTTCATTAAATGAAATTATATAGAGTTTACTTTCTCATATACATAGAATAGAGAGAGTATTGTAATGCTGCAGGAAAAAGTAAAAGGTTTTTAACACAAAAAACTCATTTTGTGGGTCTCGTGAATCGAAAATACGGACTTTTTTGTCTCTACATGTAGTAAATTACTTCCTCAAATTTGTGTGTAGTCCAAGGTTTTTTGGGTCTTTTACTTTTGAAAAAGTGGTTTTCCGCAAAAGTTCTGTCTACCCAACTGTCTAAGCAATCCTAGCGCATGAACCGATCAGATTTTCTCTCCCAAATTGATGGGGGATGGGGATGTACTCAATGACCTGCAAATTTGAACCAAATATTTTAATTTTAAGGCCACTCTGTATGAAGCTGCTGGAACAGTTTCAAAATTTTCCCAAATGTTTGGTTTAAAGTGTTTACTAGAATAAAAATAAGTATACACTTGTACCATGCTGCAGTTCCAATTTTCACTGACAATCGGAATTTTGGAAAACTACAAAAGTTAAACAGTTTTGGATCCTCTCTTATGATTACTATATTGAAGATTTTTTTCTGAATGAAATTTCTTCTTGACAGCTCAATTTTTTATTAAGGTCATGTACATTTTTTTAAAAATATTAGTGGTTTTTGTACAATTTTGAGAGAAAAGAAACAATTAAAAAAGAATACATAAACAAAATTTTATTGAAAACTCCCAAATTTTTTCTATACATTTTTTGTGTCAGTAGAGCTCAGAACACTAAATTGTTTGTCATGAGCACAATTTTGAATAAATATTTTAGTCTTTAAAAAATTGCACATGTAATTGTTTGATATATCTTACATTGTTAGAATTTGTTTTATGGGTGTATTTTAAAATTTAATGCATTTCTTAAAACAAGTACTTCAACTGATCACTAATGAAATCTCTCTAAATCTCAAAAGTTTGTTGTTTTTTCTTGTAATTAAATTCAGAATTGTACATTTTCAGAATGGCGCAAATGGCATTTTCTTTAAAAAGGCTTTAAATTTTCTAATGAAAATTTCCATAAGAAAACAAGTTTTGCTCTTCTATGATGTTCCGAAAGTCTCATTTCCATTAAACTGTCAAGAGAGAGGAAAATTGAGAAAATCTGAAAAAAATGTACAGTTTTTGATAAACACAATTCCTTTAAAATAAATATTACAGGAAAGAAAACTAAACCATGGAGCTAATTGAAATATCCTGTAAATACTTTATTCTACAACATTTTCTGTTAAGTTACCTTATTTTGAGAAATTTGTTCATTAAGAGTGTAATTTGATAATTCGAATTCTGAAGTAACTAGTTAGTATTGTTGCTTTGAAAATGAATTGTATCAAAGTCGTTGATAATTCATTGTTGGAATGAACATTATAAGCCGCATATGCATTAAAAAGTTCAGATAAGTCGTATTATTTTTTAGTTAGTTCATCATATTATTATAGTTGTATATTTATCAAATTGTTGTTATGATACATAACCATGACGGGTTTACAAATTCTAGCATTGTGGTCAAGTGTGTGTACAGGTTTTGAACAGACAGAGGCTGGGTGTTTAAAACCTGTATATGGATTGAGTGTTTTGAGTAAGAGACTTTCCCAGTTCCTTATTTATTACATCAATACCCTTCTCCTTCCATAACCTCTTAGTCTAACCGGTAACTAGGTGTGAGTTGTTCATTCAGTTCATCTGCGTATGAAATTGAACTGGATCCCTACCTCCAGAATTAAGAATTAAGCATCAAGATGGGGCCACACGTTACCAAAGAGTATTAATTTAGTTGCCCTTCCAGAAGCAAGCAGTACTTGCTGCCCATTGGACTGGTATCCTTGTTCTTCCTCTTTTGCATGTAATCGAGTCACGTCATACTGACTGTTATGCTGGGAAGGATGGTAGGGAGGAGCAAAGTTGGTCAGAATCGAATCAAATTTATAATGGATGTGTGAACATGGAAGCATTTTAAAACATATTATGTAATCCAAGGCAAAAAGGCAAATGATAGAATATTTTTGACTAAAATATTGTGATGATTGGTGGTCATTTCTTTAAAAGTCTTTACAGTTAAACTGCTATATTATCAAGAATATTAACTTTTGAAAATCACCTTTATTATAATCTTTCTAATATTCTACTTTTTCTATCTTCTTCTTTTTTGTTTTTCTCTCTCTTTTCTTTTCTTTTTTTCTTTTCTCTTCTTTTCTCTTCTTTTCTTTTCTCTTCTTTTCTTTTCTCTTCTTTTCTTTTCTCTTCTTTTCTCTTCTCTTCTCTTCTCTCTTCTTTTCTCTCTTCTCTTCTCTCTTCTCTTCTCTCTTCTTTTCTCTCTCCTTTTCTCTTCTCTTCTCTCTTCTTTTCTCTTCTCTTCTCTCTTCTTTTCATTACTCAATTTGGATTTTCAATTAGGAAAAATGTTATTGGAAAAAAAGAATATTCTCTCAATCTGAGCTGATACTATTTAATAGGATGTTCGTTTCTGTGACCTTGACAGCATATTGTATGCTGACATTTTTTCTACCCCTGTTAACATAAAGGTCTCAGCCTTGGCTTTTCAGAAAACAAAGCCACTTGCCCCAAAGGCAGTAAATATTCTGCACCACTGACAACAGAAAATTTTCAATACCGCAAGTAATATCAAATAATTAGTCACAATAAAATTTTTTCCCCCAATATTACTTATAAAATATGAACATAGATAAAATATGAAAATATGATATAAATCATTGTTCCTCTTTTTATGATCTTTAAATCTTGGGTGAAACACAAGGTATATTCATCAGAGTTTGAATGCTCTTCTTCCCCACAACGCAGTGCATTTCCCAGTGGCAATGAATTGAATTTGATTTGCGCTCCTGGGAGAAGAAAATGTGATAATTTTCTTGCAAACAAACATTTTCAGCTTGAAATAGATTGCTCCAAATCTCCTCAATTATGTTAAGAGTTTTCATGAGATTTTTTTGGCTACTTACAGGTCATCGTAGATGAACAAATAAAACGTAGTATACTAGTGAAATACAGAACTTCAAAAATCTTACTTCATATATGTTCGTTCACTTTTTGTGTCATGTTTATTGGCTTGGTTCAGCAAAATCACAAGCCATGGCAAATTGTATGACTCTTTTCTTAAATTTGAATTTTAAAATACCATAATTCTTAATTAATAAATGACTAACGATGATTCATCAAAAAATGAATTTTTACTGCTTCTACCTCACTGTGCTCAGATATGTTAATTTTGAAATTTTTATGTTTGTTTCAGAGGCTATGTTGTTCTTGGATGGTAGGCGCAAATTCCAGCATGTAATGGGCCTAAATGAAGCTCCATCATCCAACAAAAAAGATCCCAGCCAGATTCCTCAGTCGCCATTTACTAGTAGTGATATATAACAGGGAGGGATTCAATAAATAAGTTTAATATTTGATTCTGTGATACATTTCTAATTTTTATTCCATAAATATTTCATTTATACTTGCGAAGTTATGTTCATCATTTTCACCCTAAGTAACTTATTGACAAATTATTTAATACAATTTTATTGCCTCTGGTAGGCCTTGTGATTTTAATATTTCATATTTGCTTGTTGTTGTTTTTTTGTAATTTGTGGACCTTAATTAATTTTACCTTTGAGTGACATAAAATATATGATGAGATTAGTTTTCCCTAATACCGAAATGTATTAAGTGCCATGGCACTATTTAGCGTCCTTACTCTAACAATGGTTATTGGTTTTGCTGATTGATATTGTTATATTTAATACCATTACATTGCCTCTGGTAGGCTTTGCTATTTTAGTATTTGATACTTTGTATTTACTTAATTTACACCTTAGTCTTCAACTGGCTTATAAAATGTATGATGGGGTCAGTTTTTCCTGTTACGGAAATATATTACCTGTTATTGTTCTGCAGTCTTGTTACTCACAGTGATGTGAGTTTTTGCTGATGCTGGTATCATCATTGGAAATAAAATTACATTTTCTCAGAAGAGAAAATAAAATAGTTGTTTTTCTTTTTCCTTTCGTGAATTCTTGATATTGAAGTAGTTTAATGTTTGATTTTCTATCTTCTATTCCTTAAGAAGTAAGTTATTGCACGTTCTGTTGTGATTGAGAGAAGGCTCTCTTGTGTTATTTTCTCCATTTTCAATTCTCTTGCTCTCTATTTCATATCACCCTCTTTTCTTTACAGGCATTCTTTCAATAATGAATGCCCCATTCATGCGATTGGCAAGTGTGGCGACCTGGCTCAAAGGGAATGGATGACTTGGGAGTCGAGATGGCTGTGCAAGCTCACTCGCATGCTGCCTTGAGGATAGACTATGTCGAACTCTGTTATGCAAATCCCGTTGATTCCTTGTGACTGCGGGAATGTACAAAGTGTCCTGATACACTACCTTTGGCCTTGTCCTCTCTTAGACAGGCAGTCTACAGCCAACCCTTTCCCACTCTTTAGGTTTGGAGTAGATCTTTGATCTCCATGGCGAAAGGAAAGAGGTCATGACTTCCCTCTGCGTGTGGGGAAAAAGCTACGTCAACTCCATGCTACCTCCTTTCAATCCTCTTGCTGGGCTCCAAGCCAAGAGGGTACCGCCGTTTGATGAGAGGATGAACCTTTTATTCTGTATGGCGATACCAAAACCCAACCTGTGCCCTTTCCCGCAAGGAAGAGGACTATTCATGAAAATGTTTCTACAAAAGCTTAGGGCTCTTCGCCCATATCATTACGAACGAGACAGAATCGTCTCACTGCCGCTAGAACCTTGCGAACGACAACAGGGACCTGCAAGAGCAAAGTCGTATTTATAACCTCACACTTATAAGTTACTTCGCTGAACATGTCCAATTTCACTACTATGCTCCGGCCTTCGCCCTATGCGATTAACATAAAACATCGAGTGTGTCCAACACATTTTATTAAACTTTTTATCGATCACCTTAACTTGTCATTTGACGCTTCGCTACTCTCTCAATTTGAATCAGCGAAAAGCCACTGATTGACAGTGACTATGCACTGATTGTGGTAGTTAAAATCCGACCACCGACAATCAGTGAACTGAACTGAATGAATCAGTGAAAATCGGGACCACTTTTTGAATCAGTGAAACTTCACTGCTTGAATCAGTGAAACTACACTGCTTGAATCAGTGAAATATTGCATTGCTATCCCAGCAGTGGCGGCTCGCGCTTAGGTTGCACAACCCCCAGAAAATGAAAAAGATCTCGTATCTTAGGAATATACATTTTCCTTTTAAAACATTCATTATTGAAGATATTGCAGCAATAGCGATGTATATGAAATCATTTTGAAACAAAAGGGCGTCCAAATGGCGCTCTCTCCGGTGTCTGCTGCCTTGTCAGGAATTGCACCACGCTCTTGGTTCTATTAATGAAGTTATTGTTTTTACTCCTTAGTCCTTCGATTTAACACGGGGAAGATAGAGCTTTTTGGTTGGGCAACCACACAGCTGGCGCGTTGCGTAGATACTGCCTTTTTAAGTGAGATAGGTGAATACAGTCTTTATTTAAACCAATGAAAAACATACAACAGAAGAAAACCATGCTCAGGAACTTTTCAAAACTCGCTACGGAGAAAAATTGGCCTGCAGTTAACACTTTATTTTATGTACATATTATTTACATTTTGGTGACAATACAACAAATTATGAAAAGAAAGTTGGGAAGAAAGTAGTGAAAGAATTATAATCCTCTTATAATTTAAATGTGTATAAATACATTTCAATGGATTTTTATGTGAATTTTACAATAAAAATAAATAGAGAACATTAAATGTCAAAATTTTTACAGTAAAAATACAAATAAACATTTGATATTATTACAAGTATTTGGCAAGTTTTAGGGCAACTTAATCAGCTTCCTCTGCTAATTATAATTTTCATAATTAAAATCGAGCAGCATTGCCAAGCTTAAAATTGGAAATGTTAACAGCACTGCATGCCTTTGTTTCTATGTACATATATATGTATACACATGTATGTATACACATGTATATATACACATATATATGTGTATAAAGAAAACAAAGACTATTGTGTGTCGTTTCCTAAAAATTTGAATCTGCCATGCTACCGAACAAATGACTGATACCTGACACCGCAATGGAGGCACCTGGCCACTGATTTCAAAGACAGGAATACAATTGATGAATGATGGCATGTGTCAAGAAGAGCAAGTTCTAAGCTATTAATTCACTTGAGGTACAAACTTTAAATGGCTTACCAGATGAACTCCAAAACACAAATCTTCACAAGGAGCTAATTACAACACAAATATTTGGTAAGGTAAGAAATACTTTAAAAAAAGAGACATCAAAGTCTGGATTTCTTTATCAGAAAATCTATCAAAAGTATATTTGGATGAAGAGGAAAATTTGCAATTTTACAACTACTACATAGAAGAGATTACAGAGGAAAAAGTTGAAAAATCTACCGAGTACCTCAGATGAAACAATTGAGAAACTTTTAAAGAAAGTTTTAGAAGATAAGCAACAAATATCTGAAGTAAAAAATTTGAGAAAAATTGTCAATGATTTTATTAATACTAGTGAGAACCCGTCAACATTTGACGGTGAGATCTTAGATAAATGTAAAATACTGTGCCCAGACTAATGTTCACAATATGTTGCATTGTTTGGATCTTCGGGTTATAACGAAGAAATTCTGTGATGTGTAGTTCCCAAAATTTTGAACACGTATGGTCCATGACCAGGTGGCAATGCAAAATGGCCCACATATTCCAATAATACACGATATGACACAAAAGAAAGAGCACTATTATACTGACGGATATTGAATTGCTGTAATTAAATTAATTATTATCAATAGATTTTACATAAAAATGTTTATTTATTTACAATGTTGATTTGGAGGTTATGTTGTCCATCAATATTATTTCTAAAGTTTTTTGATGTGTCATTTGATTACTTCTGGCATATTGCTTGAAGGTAAACTTACTTTCCAATTTAAGCAACACAGAGTAAACACGTTTGCAGAATTTCTCTCGCATGGGAAGTACAAAGCAGAACAAAACTGACATTTTCTGCGCTGACTTTCTCATTCTCTGCGTCCAGTGTACGTTTGCTTCTTTGGGGGCGCGTGGACAACTATTCGGAATTCGACATAACCTGTGAACAACTTCACTACTTCAGTACAACTGAGCAAAACCCACTGTCCGAATGTTCTCTAAAAAATACATCACAAAAGCAAATACATGCAAACTGTCAAAGCCACAATGCAATTATTACACTGAAACAAAACCGTGACGAATTGTAAACAAATCTCAACAATCAAAACATAACATCAAGCAGCTTGGACTCACATCTAGCGTTTCATATAATCGATTTTGAAACAGCATTTTTGAAGAAAACAATTGACTACTGATAAGCGTAGTATTAAAGAATGATTTAATTAATTAATTTACACCGTAAATGTTGGTGAATCAACACAATCCCTGATAACACATCTAGGGATCACATTCTTTCATTTAAAGGAAAAAATATTACAATCAATTCAGTAGAAGCTCCAAACGAAGCCATGGCAGAATGCTTTATTTTTTAAATATATAGATAGATATTTAATGGAAGAAACTCAAACGCATGCCAATGGATAAACGAGTTTGAAAAAGTGTGTGAACGCTGTTTTGTGGAAGAGAAATTCTAAAATTTTCCCTTGACAATGCAAGCGCAGATTGGTACTCAAGTATGATTTTGAAAAATACAGTAGAATCAGAATGGAACAATTGGAAAAAGAACGCACGCATAAAAGAAATCGGAGCTGTACTAAACCAAGGACAAAAATGGGGATAATAAGCCAGTCGCATATTTTTCGAAAAAGTGAGTGTAGCTCAAAAGGAAAAAAAAAAAGCAATTTACCTCAAGTGCTTGGCAATAAAAAAGGTTGTGATATATTGGCAACATTGGTTACTTGGAAGAGAATTTTTGGTACACTCCAATCATAAACCTTTAAAAAATTTAAATATAAAAGCAATAACAGATTAAGAACTGGGTGATTTGACATACTATCTGTCCCAATACAATTTTAAAGTTAAATATAATCCTAGAAAATTAAACCAAGAGGCAGACTGTTTAAACAGGCATCCAGTTCTAGAGCCTGATGAAAATTCAGATGACATATTAAAAATAGTAGACCTAGTGAAATTAGAAGACATAAAAAAGGATCAAAGAAGATGCACAAAACTACAAAACAATAAGAAAAAACTAATATTCTAAAATTAAATTTATTATAAAAATTTCAAAGAAGAGAAAAACTCATTATCAGAAGAATTTAGTAAAATATTACTAAAATATGTACACAATACTTATTGTCACCTGGGAAGAGCGCAGATGATAAATAAAGTAACACCATTCTTTACAGCGAAAAATATAAACATAAACATAGAGAAGATTTGTGAAACTTGTGACATCTACTTAAAGAATAAATCATGAAGAAAATCATAACATGGATTAATGTCACACCTAGGTTGAGCAATGTACCCATTCAAGATAGTTTCTATAGATAACATCGGAGGTTATGGAGGATCCCGGTCAACAAAAAAATACCTACACCTACTGGTCGACCATTTCACAAGATATGCTTATATTTTAACATCAAAAAATCAAAACGCTGATGACTTCATAAAACTAACTGAGGAAGTAACAAAATACCATTATGTCCAGATGGTACTAACGGATCAATATCAAGGAATAAATTCAAAAGAATTAAAACAATTCAAAGTAAAGAAAAAAATAAAATTGATTTTTACTGCCATAGATGCGCCTTTCTCCAATGGTCTCAATGAAAGATTAAACCAGACTTTAGTGAATAAAATAAGATGTATTATGAATGAAACTAACAAAGAGGCTGCTATTGCTATGGACAACTATTGTGAAAAAAGCTGTGGAGAAATACGAGACAGAGCATACAGTGACAAAATTCTCAACAAAATACTTGCTAGAGGGTAAAACCATAAATATCCTACCGCATGAATTAAAAATAAAATGCACAGCCGAAGATTTAGAAAGAGAGAGGAAAATAGCACTCAAGAATACAATAAAACTTCATAATGACAACAAAAAAAAATTCAACCTACACAGGAGACAAATTGAATTAAAAAGGGAGATCTTGTGTACATAGAACATGAAAATCACCTGAATAGGAAGAAATTAGATGAATTGAGAATTGGGCCATCCTCGATATTGGGAAAATCTTAAAGTCAATACCGGACACAGAACCAAAGAATCAAATTTCTATGATATAACAAAACTAACTCCAATGGTAGAAGGTTATGATAATTGAACAATTGCAAAAGTATTGTTCATTTCCCAGAAGGGGGGGGAGGTTTCTTACAGAAACCCAAATGAGTTTTTATTTCAAATTAAATATTTGAAGGATATAATCATTATATACTGCTAAAAATGAAAAAAAATTGCTAATGATGTTGAGTATGCCAAATTTGTTGTAAATATTAATTTAAACAGTAAGTCAAATGCTGCAATGGGTGAAGGAATATTTTATTATTATTATTATTATTATTATTATTATTATTATTATTATTATTATTATTAAAAAAAAGGGCAGATGTTAAAACCAACCATCACCCTGAACAAAACACGAATAGTTTTTCTATCCTTTCACCCATATCAAATATTGCTGGACATTTTTCTTGAAGGTTTTTCTCCTTTCCAATTCCTCCAGATGCAAATTAGAGCCCTCCTAAAACAGAAAAAAGATAGGTCAAGAAGTTATGCAAGGAAAAAATGGTTCCTTTATTTTCAGATTACATACAAGATCATACTAACTGGCAGAATTATTATGAGGTCTGGATTGGGAACCTCAGGAATGGCTTTGATGTACCTTCTGCACTCCCACTCCTCTGCCAAACTTGCCATGTAAATGAGTAAAATATAATGTGTTTAGTGACTAAGGAAAGCAAGGAACACTGATCAAAATAAATCAGTATTACAGCAGTCTTTGGCAAATTAAAATACCTTTCAAAATATTCACATTGTTAGAGTCCCCAGTTAGCTCCAGCACTTTCTCTTACACTTCTTCAAAAATCTACTCCTGGACTGGTGTCAAACTAAATTGGAAAAACCAAAGAATGAGTTATTAGTTTGCTGGCATGCCCGGCTCTGCTGTGGTGTAATCGAGAGCATTTTGGACTTTTTACAAATTTCATAAACGAAATTATCCATTGCACGTCAGATATTTCACACTGTATCACCAAACAGTTACATTAAAACTCTTAAGTTACATAAGAAATTTGCAAGTTAATAACAAAAACAAATACGTGATATTAACAACGTGTTCATAACCTATTTCTTAGTATGGACAAATGCTCATAAAATAAAACGTCTCACAGTTATCAACAAGACGAGTCACAGAAAAGCGAAAACTACTTACCTAATGCAATTAAAACAATCTTCAGACACAGGTCAGTTTTCTCGCAGGAAACCACTGGCTCCGCCGTGCGATTTTGCGTACATTCACAACACAGCACGTGAATGACTGGACCAGTCGGTATAGTCATTAGTATACTCTCTGGGTATAGTGGCGCGGCCAACTGACAACCAATGAAATGCTGGCGGTCATTTTGAAAAGGTTCACGTATTCACTGATTGTCAGCAAAACTACATATTTCGACTGAAGATATCAGTGACTTTGCTCTCACTGATTGAATCAGCGACAATTTCACTGATTCATATTCAGAGAGCATTGAAGTATGTTTAAATATACTTCGCAAATGACTGCAACAGTTCTGTGCATTTATTTTAATGTCTATTATACATTTGTATATATTGTTGTAGCACTCAGTAATATTTTGGTTTTGGAATTTAGTTACAAATTATCATTTTTTAATATTTCTAATCCTTTGATAAGTACATCATACGCTAAGGAAAGACGATACATTTTGGCAGTTCATGAGAAAATAATTCGGTCACAGTTGAAGGATATGTGAGGGGATATGTGGTAAATGATGGTGAACATGTTGAACCCGGATTTGCCAGACCTATCTTACTTTGTCTTAGAAAACCGGCCCAGGCACGAAAAAATCTTAAAACTTCATCTCTGAACACTAGTGATTTTTTTCACATTTTTTAAATTGCTGGGCCATATTTTAAAAACGTTAGACTTTTGTGGTCAAGTACTTGGCTGTACGGTAGACGCCACGTTCTAGGCACCTGCGACTTACCTCCAGGAGTAAGGTCACAGAATGGCGTCTGAAACGTTGGTAACTCTGCCTAGGACATCGCATTTCCCGGACAGCTAAATAGGTAGCAACTCAAGCAGCGGAAGCCTACGCTTTCACATCTGTAGATGTTTCAGACTAGTGAAAAAGTTGTCTTAGTATTTATTCTTGTATACGTATAAATAAGAATATACAATCCGGACTCTGCGAAATCTCTGTCTTTTGTAAATAATTATTGTATGAAAACTGAAAATTGATTTAATGTAGCACTAAATTGCGAACACTCATCCCTGAAATGTGATTTACAGAAATAGAGATCCGGTACTGTGTGAGAAAACTCATTCCAATATTACTGAACATTGAGATAAAAATTAACAGAAAATAAAACAGTTCTTTCAATTTTATTGTGAAATATCATTTTCCTTCAATTTAATTTTACGTTGATTTTGTCTTCTCTTTTCTGTCTACCCATGCTGTGGAGGGGGGCGCCCAAAAGAACTAAATAGGGAAAATTGTAAAAAAGGACGATCATAGAAGTCGAATTTTGTAGAATACTGCCTAAGAACATAATCCGGATCGAACCTTTACCCCTTGATTTCCCCACTGTCACCCTTCTATCCTTCACCTGCACCCGAACTGTACCTCATAATTTCCCCATTTGTTATCTACCTGTCCTCCAAAATACATCTTCAGAATTTACTTATCCGAAAAAAAACGTCGTGTCCCCATGAGAGACACAAACATGGTGTAAAAGGCCTAGGCGCTTCCTAGTTATTCGCGATTATAATGTGTGTGGCAATAATTTTTTTTTGTATGTCATAATCTGCAAACTTTTATTTTTTTTCTTCTGAAATCTTTTCAGTGGAGGATGGGGTGTACTTCTCTATCCACCAGTATCACACTTTCAAGATTTAGTGTCGGTGGTTTCTTATAAACTGCCAAAAACTATCGTCTTTCCTTAGCGTACGATATACTAATGCAAAGGATTAGAAAGATTAAAAAAATGATAATTTGAAACTAATTCCAAAACCAAAATATTACTGGGTACTACAACAATGTATGCAGATGTAGTATAATAGACACTAAAATAAATGCACAGAACTGTTGCAATCATTTTCGAGGTGTATTTAAAGACACGGTAATTTAAAGGTGGGAAAATGGTTTTTATATTTTTAACTGCAGCCCAGTTCCCGAAAAAATAAAAAAAAATGCACAACAATTTGTGCTTTAAGAGGAACGTTTGAGGTTTTTTCGAGCCTGTTCCATGATTCTAAAACATACTAATTTTTTTGTTATTTTTTCAAAAATATTTTTTTTGTTTGAATTTGGGTCTGAGAAAATATCTAAAAATAATTTTCTGATAGTATAAATTGTTTTCGTATTTATCATATTTTTCAGTCAGATAAAATAGTGTTAAGTTGCAGAAAAAATTAAAATAAAAAATACTGGTTTTTGGCTGTATGGGATGTGGGTGGTGGGACGGGGACTAAGAAACCTTTCAAAAATATTACTTTTATGTTAGAATTGTAATGTAATCACTCATACGTCATTTGGTTTAGGGGAACCTCTTACCATCTTATCCGGGGGTATCATTTATTTGCTTTATCTGAAACAGCCCTTGAAATCAAGGGTCTGAAGATTTAGAAAGCACTTGTAATTGACGAGATAAATACCGTCTGTATGAAAGTGTTGAACAGGTGGTCCACTGCATCCTGCACGACAATATTCAA